>CM072681.1:14563420-14580041 GCA_036884735.1 Huso huso | reverse complement strand
TTGTTGTACTTCGTTCAGTTGTGTTATCAGCACAACAGAGAGGGAAAGCAGGCAGCGCACAACAGAGGAAGCAGGCAGCAACAGAGAGGAAAGCGAGCCAGCATACAACATAGAGAGGAAAGCGAGAGCCAGCAACAGAGAAGCGAGAGCCAGCGCAATAGAGAGGGAAGCGAGCCGCTGCAACAGAGAGGGAAGCGAGTAGCGCCTATAGAGGAAGCGAGCCAGCACAACAGAGGAAGCGAGCCAGCGCAACAGAGAGAAGCAGGCAGCGCACAACAGAAGGAAGCGAGCAGCACAACAGAGAGGAAGCGAGCCGCTGTAAGAGAGGGAAACAAGGCAGCGCCAATAACAGAGGGAAGCAGGCAGCGCAACAGAGGGAAGCATGAGCAGCGCAACAGAGAGAGAGCGAGGCAGCGCCAGCAGAGAGGGCTCAGGCAGCGCGGGAGGCGAGGCAGCAACAGAGGAAGCGAGAACCGCCTGGCAGAGGGAAGCGCGGGCAGCGCCAACAGAGGAAGCGAGGCAGCACAACAGAGGGAAAGCAGGCGCGCACGAAGCAGAGAGGAAGCTGACAGCACTTGACAGAGGAGAAGCGAGAGCCAGCGCACAACAGAGGAAGCGAGGCAGCAACAGAGGAAAGCGAGGCAGCGCAACAGAGGAAAGCGAGGCAGCGCACAGCCAGAGGAAAGCGAGGAGCCCGGCCAGCAGAGGAAGCGAGGCAGCGCGCAACAGAGAAGCGAGGCACAGCGCACAACAGAGGGGAAAGCGAGGCAGCGCCAACAGAGGAAGCGAAGGCACTGGCAGAGAGGGAAGCGAGCCGCAGCAGAGAGGAAGCGGAGCCAGCGCAACAGAGAGAAGCGAGGCGGCGCAACAGAGAGAGCGAGGAGCCACCTGGCCAGAGGGGAAGCGAGGCCTGCGCACAAAGGAGGGAAGCGAGGCCACACACAACAGAGGAAAGCGAGGCGCACAACAGAGAGAGAGCGGTAGCGCACAACCAGAGAGGAAGCTTGAGGCAGCAATGAGAGGGAAGCGAGGCGGCGCGGCAGGAGGAAGCGAGGCCAGCACAACAGAGAAGCGCGAGCCGTAACAGAGGGAAGCCTTGACGCGCGCAACTGGAGAGGAAGCAGAGCCGGCGCAACGGAGAGGCGAGGCCAGCGCTGTAAAGAGAGGAAGCGAGGGAGCCGCATAACAGAGGAAGCAGCGAGCTGCTAGCAGAGGAAGCGAGGCGCTGACCAGAGAGGGAAGCGGGCAGCATACAACCAGAGAGCGTGGGCGGCACAACAGAGAGCGAGGCAGCGCAACAGAGAGGAAGCGAGCGGCAACAGAGGGGAAAGCGTGGGCGGCGCCTCGACAGGGGAAGCGGTGGCGCGCGAGCAGAGGGAAGCAGAGGCGGCGCCAACAGAGAAAGCGAGCCCGGCGCACAACAGAGAGGAAGCGGGCAGCGCAACAGAGAGAGAGAGGAAGCGCGGAGCCCGCGCGGCAGAGAGGGAAAGCGAGGCCACACACAGCAGAGAGGAAAGGGCGGCGCAGCAGAGAGGGAAAGAGCGCGCTGATTACCACAGTTACTACTACAGCGAGTACAACTTGCAACATCCGCCTGAGGCCGAAGCTCGCCTTAATAAAAAATAAAACTGAAATCCGAAAGAAATCCATCTGCAGCGAAATCTGAAAACTGTGGAGCAACCAGTAATCAATAAAATAGCAGCATATCAAACATTTTTTAATAAATCAGTTACGGTGTGTAACTTGGATATACGAGTTTGATTAATAACTTGATTTTTTTTTGAATATTTAGTTAATATTGAAACACACATCAAGGTACTCAATGTTTTTTAAATGTTAATAGCTAATTAGTCACAAAACGTATTAATCAGAGACATCAATTGAATTTTTTAAATAAGATTTATCAAGTATAGGAGTTAGTATGAAAGCGTTTCTACAAAGAACAAACCCATTCCAGCTCCTCAAAGCTGGGCCCACTTGATCCTGAGCCATTTCCAGCTCCTCCAAGCTGGGCCCGGCCCGGTGAAAGCCATTCCAGCTCCTCAAAGGCTGAGCCGGTGACCAAACCCATTCCAGCTCCTCAAAGCTGAGACCCTTGGCAGTACAAGCCGATTTCCAGCTCCTCAAAGCTGAGCCGATTTACAAACCCATTCCAGCTCCTCAAAGCTGAGCCCAGCAGTTACAAACCCATTTCCAGCTCCCTCCAAAGCTGAGGCCATGATTCTCAACCCATTCAGCTCCTCAAAGGCTGAGCCCAGTGATTTTCAAACCCATTTCAAGCTCCTCAAAAGTGGCCCAGCAGTACAAACCCATTCCAGCTCCTCAAGGCCCCAGACCCAGCAATTTCAAACCCATTTCCAGCTCCTCAGCTGAGACCCTTGGTAAGAGCCATTCAGCTCTCCCTCCAAAGCTGAGCCCTTGGTACAAGAGCCAATTTCCAGCTCCTCAAAGCTGACCCCAGCGGTACAAACCCATTCAGCTCCTCAAAGCTGAGACCCCCATGGGTACAAACCCATTCCAGCTCCTCAAAGCTGAGCCAGCCCGGTACAAACCCATTCCAGCTCCTCAAAAGCTGAGCCAGCAGTCCTAAAACCCATTCCAGCTCCTCAAGCTGAGCCAGCCTGAAGCCATTCAGCTCCTCAAAGCCAGCCCGGTTCAAACCCATTCCAGCTCCTCAAAGCCCCAGCCCAGGAGTACAAGCATTCAAAACTCCTGCAGCTGCCTGTTGTGTTCTTTATACTTTGCAAAGCATTATTCTTTAGGCCGGACTCGACATGTTGTAATTTTATTAACACTGAACACACTGTTTCATCTGGAGAAGGCGATCACATGACCTTAACATCCCATGACACGAAGCAATCTTTGAGCTCTGATTTGTGAATTTCTGCTTTGATTGACAGTCCGACAACACTGCTCGCTACACTTTGTTTTTACAGTTTCAGCTGCCGCCGACTCCAGACCTCACTGTTAATAGAAAAAAAAATACGCCAGCGTCATCCGCCCCCGGCCCACCGGGACTGTGTCGCGGCGCGCACCTTCACACTGCAGCTCAAAGGAAGAAGCTGCCTGTGGAACGTGACGTCAGATTCCTTGGTTTCGGCGCACGGAGGAGTGCTGTGGATTTGTTTTGAGAATGGATCCGGAGGTCAGACTGTCTGGAAAGAGTTATGACACAGGCCGGTTTTTTGGGATGGAAGCGCATAACAGTCTCGCGTTTGATTGGTTCATGTCTGCACATGAATATGTCGTCCTGAGTGGAAAAGCGTGCAGACATTTTTAACATTGTGATCAGAGAGAGAGAGAGAGAGAGAGGAGAGATCTGCTTTCCACCACCTTAGCATTAAAGTATACCATTAAAAAAAACTATGGGAGATTACTTTTATATGAATTATCATGTTATACGCATGTAAGAATTGGCTTTTCTGTAATGGCATTACATTTTATATATCTAAATCGTTCACATTGATATATTTTAATATAAAATTTATGTCTTCCACACTATTACAGTTTGATAGAGGATGTATTAGTTTAGATCAATGTAATCACAGTTGTACATATAGACTGCCCCTGTTTTTCATTCACGTCCCAAATTCTGGGCCTTTGCTTTTCAGATAACGTCCCAAATTCTGGGCGCTTTGGTTTTAGATAACGTCCCAAATTCTGGGCAGCTTTGGTTTTAGATCGCGTCCCAAATTCTGGGCGATTTGGTTTGCGAATGCGTCCCAATTCTGGGCCGATTTGGTTTTAAGATAACGTCCGGTACCTCAGTTACAATAAGATGGAGAATAATCAGTGACCGCCCCGCCCCGCCCATACCCCCTCCCTGTGTTTATTTAATAAATCTGGGTGACAAACTGCTGGTTTAGGACAGAACAACAAACAGTGGGTTTAATTCTTAAATCTTTTAACAACAAGTATTTGGATGCACAGAATTAAAAAGACAAGTATTGGGTTGAACACACCTATTTTTTTTTTTAACTTTGACGGCTTTTTTTAGATTCTGACAGCCTTTTGTAAAAGTGTTAAGGTCTTTTTGATACCCAGCATACACTGCAATACCCAGCAAAGTTATACACTGATATTCTGATAGGACAGCAATTCAAATGAAGTTTGTAATTGGTTCATTCCTCAAATACACAATAAAAGTGATATTTATAGGGTATACAGTTATGGCCGATACAGTGGTTTGGGACATCCAAGAACAGGTACTGCGAGCAGCTGGATTCATACCAGAGGTACTCTGTAGCCTCCTAGGACATTCACAGCTTGTTTGACCCCTCTTGTAGTTGCCCGTTTCTGCATATAAAGCAAAATGCTGTTTGTCAATCTCTTTTTCTTATAAATCAGTCTTTGCAGGAATCATTCCAAAACACTTGAATCAGTTAGGGACTACCAGTCTGACACTGAGGCCTTTAAATTGCAGTACCAATTTGCAAAGTTGCTAAGTGGTTCGTTCCTCAAATTTGCACTGCAAAGTGATATCTTAAAGCATAGGGTATATAGAGCTTTTTTAGCCTCTGCACAAGCTTTTTTTGGTGCAAAACTGTGCTCCGATACACTCAAGCTGATACTGTGATCACAAAACACTTGGAATGGACTTAAATTGGTGCTTCTGTTGCATAAAACACTACAAAATGTGCACATTTCAGGTGGTGTTTTTATAATGGGATTTGCCATAGGGAAGGGGGGTGGTCTCTTATCATTACCAGTATCTCCCGACCCCTGGACCAACGAACTCAGAAGGGCACTCTTTGTGTGCACAAGAGTCTTAGCTAAAGAAAACATGTCCGACCCACTTGGGTTCCAAGCATACCCCACCGCCAGATGGTGGGCATTGCCCTAAAGGGTTTTATAATGGGATTTCCATAGACATTTTTCAGGGTGCTGTATGTCTCAGGTTCAGGGGTCCCCGAGACTTGAAAATCGGTCGCAGGAGATCCACCTGGGGCCAGACCGATCCCTCCAAGTGACGTGTCCCCAGCTAGAAAGGACACCAGTTTAGACTTTTTGCCAACCTGGAGCTCAAAGCTATTGGAAATGCAACCTTGACATGCCATCATGCTGAAAGTGTGTAAATTTGTTGAAAAATAACATTTGAAAGCGGGTGGCTCCCCTGTGAAGAGGGGCCCTCAGACATGACCCTAGGAAGTTCACCCGGTTTCTAGGCCCGATGGTCATGGAGATATGACCCTGAAAATGGTAGTTTTTTGGACATTTTTTGACAGGGGCTTATCTCGGGTTCTGTGGGGGTAGGAACTTGAATTTTTGGTGGTGGGCCCCATGGGGGCCCACAAGGAATCACCATTTTTCATGGTTCAGATGTGGGACGGCTTACTTAAAGTGAATTTTTTTTTCATGACATGAGTTTTGGGTGAACCACCACACCATTTAGGGGTGGTTTGGAGCTCCTGAGTCTATATCACTTTGAATGGTGTTTCTATGTTTTCGGGTTCCGAAAGATATGCCTGAAATGTGTTTTCAACCCCATAGACATGAATGGGGCGGAATACCGAAAATATATTTTACAAGAATTACTTCTGAGGTGGGTGTATGCGTGCAGGGTTGCATAGTGGTGTGTGTGTGCAGGGGTTGCATGGTGGTGTGTCGCGTGCAGGGGTTGCATGGTGGTGTGTGCGTGCAGGGGTTGCATGGTGGTGTGTCGTGCAGGGGTTGCATGGTGGTGTGTCGTGCAGGGGTTTTACATGGTGGTGTGTGCATGCACAGGGGTTGCATAATGGTGGTGTGTGCGTGCAGGGTTGCATGATTGGTGTGTGTGCGTGCAGGGTTGCATGGTGGTGTGTCGTGCAGGGTTGCATGAGTGGTGTGTGCATGCAGGGGTTGCATGGTGGGTGTATCGTGCAGGGGTTGCATGGTGGTGTGTGCGTGCAGGGTTACATGGTGGTGTGTGCGTGCAGGGTTGCATGGTGGTGTGTCGTGCAGGGGTTGCATGGTGGGTGTAATGCGTGCACGTAGAGGGTTACATGGTGGTGTGTGCATTGCAGGGTTACACATGGTGTGTGTCGCGTGCAGGGGTTGCATGGTGGTGTGTCGCGTGCAGGGGTTGCATAGTGGTGTGTGCGCAGGGGTTGCATGGTAGGTGTGTGCGTGCAGGGGTTGCATGGTGGTGTGTGCGTTGCAGGGGTTACATGGTGGTGTATCGTGCAGGGGTTGCATGGTGGTGTGTCGATACAGGGGTTTTATGGTGGTGTGTGCGTGCAGGGGATTTGGTAATTGTGTGTGCATTACGGGGGTTGCATGGTGGGTGTATCGTGCAGGGGTTGCATGGTGGTGCGTGCAGGGGTTACATGGTGGTGTGTGCGTGCAGGGGTTGCATGGTGGTGTGTGCGTGCAGGGGTTGCATGGTGGTGTGTGTGCGTGCAGGGGTTGCATGGTGGTGTGTGCGTGCAGGGGTTGCATGGTGGTACACGTGTGTGGAGGGAAATTGGTTCAGGTTTTAGCGAAAGAGGGGGGGGGAAGGGTAGGGTAAAAGAAAAAATTACTACAATAATTTATTTTCACTTTCGACTCCCAGTCTCCTTTCCCTCACTTTATGATTTTATTTTGTGATTATTTATTGTCAAAATAAACAGTCTTCATCTACTCAAAGTTGCAATCTCATTTCTGTCCAAAAAGAACTTGAAACTTGCTACAATATATTGATGGACGTTACATGAGAAAATTAGATGTCTTTTTTCGAATACCATGTTCCTTCCAAAAAATGTGTTTTTAATATTAGTCTTTAATGGAAAACGGCTGCTTTAATTAATTTTCATGTATCTATTTCAATTGCAATGTAGTTTCTTCACGTAATAAAAATATGTTTTTTTTTAACATTTACATTTTATTTGTTTTTTTCATAAAAATTAAAAAAAGATTTCAGGGAGTAAAAAATACATTAACTTTGATTCATGTACTAAGGGTTACTCTCAAATGAATTCATGATCCAGTTTATGGTAAACTGTGCATGGATGACTTAGAAACTCGGCTGTCAGCTGTGTCCCCAAAACTGGGCTGAATTTGAAAATGCAAAACGGCCCAGAATTTGGGACATTATCTAAAAACCAAGGCGGCCCAGAATTTGGGACATTATCTGAAAAAGTAAAAGCGGCCCAGAATTTGGCGGCGTAAATGAAAACAGGGGCAGTCTATATGTAAAACTGTGATTACATTAGAGATAAACTAATGTATCCTGTAACAAAACTGCAATAGAGTATACATTTTATATTAAAATATATCGCAAAAACGATTATAGATATATGCTACTTGAAAGAAAAAAGTACACCACCACAGAAAGCCAATTCTTACATTCGTGCATAACATGATAATTCATATAAAGTAATTCCTCATAGTTTGTTATATCAGTACAGTGTAATACCACATTATATTTTAATGGTAAGGTTGTGGAAAGCAGATCACTCTCTCTATCTGATCACAATGTTAAAAATGCCTGCACGCTTTTCCACTCGTGTGACGACATATTCATGTGACAGACATGGACCAATCAAAACACGAGACTGTTATGCGGTTCCATCCCAGAAACCGGGCCTGTGTCATACCTCGTCCGAAACGATAAAGTACCAAAAGATTTCACACGAATACACAAATATGGGTTTGTGTTTCACATGCTGCTGACTGCAAATACAAACCGAATAATTTCATTTCATATTATTAAAGTCAGATTAACTACTACTAATAATAACTTTAAAAAGTTACAGATAGTATTTAAAAAATGTCAGTAAACACGTCAGAAAAAATAGATTTAAAGCAGGCCTATTAAAACAAAATCTAAACGAAACATTAAAGAGATTTTTCTGTACAGCTTGTTTTTACACATGCAATGTTAATAGATGGGATTTTAAAATGACCGAATTGAATGTGATTTTCAGATACTTTGCACATTTCAATATACAGAGCTTATTTCTTTATTTATTTATTTTCTGTTAAGGACTGGTTTATAAAGTAACCACAAAATAATATGCGCGATTACTGATCACTTTATTCATTAGAAAAAATGGTAATGCTTTATATTACGTGGCATAAATTAATATTAAACTGATATTAAATGAATGTTAAATTGCATAATAAATTTACGTTCAATTATTCCTTGTTACTTTCCATTGACATTCAAGTCAGATTAACTGTATTTTCAATAAGAGGAAATTATTACATATTTTCAACGGTAACAAAACGTAATATAAATGGGCGTGACGTGCCATTACATTTTCAATCGATATTTGATGAACATTTAGCAAGAAACCAGCTAGTGCACATTTATTAAATATTAATTTAACATTCATTTAATATCAATTGCATATCTATTTAATATTAATTTATGCCACAAATATAAAGCGTTGCTGATAAATACATGGAACCCAATTCATGAAGCAGCAGCAGACCTTGCAGTTCACACACTGTAAGGTTTGATTTGTCTCTGTTTGAAATGATCCCACATCAGCGTTAAACAATTTAAAGGAGAAATCCTTTCCAGAAGACAAGTCTCTGAATTCAACACATCGGCGCCGGTCGCTGCAGGTCTGTGACCAAGAACTGCGTCCATTAAGACATCAGATTTACTTTTTTTGCGGTCTGACGCTTTTTATTGTTATGATCGTTTTTTTTTTTTTAATCCTGTTTTATTATTTTTTTTTTCACAACACTGTTTCGCGCTGCGGTTTGGTCTCATATTTCTCAATCCCTGTGAAATCTTTTGGTAGACTCTATCGTTTCAGACAGTACGAGTTAACCCCGCCCCCAGCCTTGCTCAGCACCGAGCCAGTACCAGATATCTCGCGAGGCCAGAGTTTCACGGTTCCGGCTCGGCTTGACAAACTGACCCGTGTGGAACTAGCCCGTGCAGGGTCCGGGGCTCGGCCTCGGCTCTGGTGTGCGTGTGAAAAGGCTATTAGAGACCCCTGCAGCTACTGAACCGCACCAGCCTGGGGAGCCCTCGACACATCACCATGCATACCGGCACCAATGCCCTGGGCCAGCGCGGAGACGTGGCCAAAGCGGTGAGGAAGGTGTCAGAGAGAGCCACGCAGGAGTTCAGACCCCAGAGTTGTCATTTCCACAGAGCAGACACCCCCCACACACATCACCAGTAATATCAACGCTGAGATCGTCGGGGCTGTGCTCTGATGCCCAGCGTCCCTGGCACACCCCCACACTGAGCCCTGATAAAACGAGGGCGTGGTTGTACAGTATTTGTTATCAGCCTGTTTGTTTTTCTGTGGGTCTCTCGCTATATGACCCTCGATATATAGTGGATTTGTATTGGACCCGACACCCGCGATATATCGGTGGGTGTGTATTTGGAAAACTATTTTGAAAATCTTTACAAAGAAACCCTACAAGAGGATTTTACAACAGAGCAAAATTTAATTCAGAAAAAAACTTAAATCATTAGAACGATCTATTAAAGACAACCAGAATCCACTGGACTTCCCAAATCTCCCAGGAGCTAGCAGAAGCTCAGGGACTCAAACCCAGGAAAAGCTCAGGCCCGACAGCATCAGTACCGAGATGCTCAAACACAGCAGCCCTGAGCTGCAGGAGGCCCTGCTTAAATTATTCAACCTGGTACTACAGGAAGGCTGCTTCCCGACATCTGGAACCAAGGGCTTATATCCCCAGAATTCTTCACATGGGGTCGTGGAGTGAGACAGGCTGCAGTTTGAGTCCAACATTGTTCAATATTTACATCAGTGAATTAGCATGTGTTGGAGCAGTCTGCAGCCCCTGGCCTCACTCTACACGACAAAAGAAATTCAATTCCTGTTCTACACAGATGACCTGGTCCTGCTGTCACCACAGAGCAGGGCTACAGCAGAGCCTGTCACTGCTAGAGCTCACTACACTAACCCACACTAACACTAACCAGCTTCAGGACAGCTCTGCTACAGCACTGCCAATCAGAGTCAACCAAACTGTAACACAAATCAAAACTCCTATCTGGAACATTGGGACAAAGAAACAAAAACCCCAAATAAACTGGATTGCTATCGAGCCCAAAAGAGACTTTACTCTGAGGATCTCTTCACTGTCAGAGATACAAAGCAGAGGCAGATCCTGACCAAGTACAGGCTCAGTGACCACAGCCTGGCCATTGAAAAAGGCCGACACAGGCAGACCTGGCTACCCAGAGAGAACAGGCTCTGTGGTCACTGTGAGACAGGAGAGGTCGAGACAGAGATGCACTTTCTCCTACACTGTGAGAAATACAACCAAACAAAGGGACAAATTCAGCAAAAAAAATGACTATTTCCCTCCCACACTTCCCACAATTGGCTGACCCAGAAAAACTGGCAGTCCTACTGGGAACGGGACACACAGCCCCACTGGCTGCCCAGCATGTGTGCGCCTGTCACAGCCTGAGGGACACACAGTGAACACTCTGCACAGGGGGAGGCACTGCTGGGGAGGGAGGGGGGTGTGGCAATGTGCCCCGCCCCTGTGTGTATTTGTGTGTTGTGTGTTAATGTTGGTGTATTGCAGTTGGTACACAGGATATAATGCGGGTAATGAGCACGAGTGTTTAAAATGTATAATTGTATTTAGGCACGAGGATTGCACTTCACTTCACGTGCATTTAAAGTATTTAATATGTGAGCACGGGGTAGCACAGATTTAATTCACGTGCTGGGATTCAAGTGAATAATTAATTAGTAATTGAATCCCGGCACAACAGTATATATAGATGCACGTTTCACTCACTCGGGGTTGTGTGTTCAGTGAGTGCAGAACGGGTGTGGAGAGGAGAATAAAAAAAGTACGAAAATAAATAATTGCTCCGAGTGCTGGAAGCACCAGCACCGTACTTGTTTAGTGTTCGTCTGTCTGTCTGGCTGTCTGTCTTGTTCATCTATTTACGTTTTTCTGTTTTGTTCAACCTTTTTATTTACAATAAACCAGCGCAAGCAAGCGCATTTACCATTTCATCCGTCCGGTCTGTGTTATTCATTTCCTGGTTCTGACATCAGCACTCAGCCAGACTGTCACAGGGGGTTATTCAGTATTCAGTGTTACAATGTTTAATTCAGTGTCTGTGTCTTGTTCTATTTACTATTTGCATTTAAATATATGTTCATAATGTTTATAAATGCTGTAGTTTTATGTTTATTATAATTATTATTGTTACTGTTATTATTATTAACTGTTATTGTACTGTGTAAATGCTTTGGCAACACTGCCGATGTTAGTCATGCCAATAAAGCACCTTTGAATTTGAATTTGAGTGGAGGGAGGAGGAGAGAGGGAGGGAGAGAGAGGAGAGAGAGCGAGGGAGGAGGAGAGAGAGGAGGGGAGAGGGAAAGAGGAGAGTGAGGCAGAGAGGAGAGGGGGAGATGCTGGCAGGGGAGAAAGGGAGAGAAGAGGGAGAGAGGAGTGTATGACGGACAGGAGGAGAGGGAGGGGGGGAGGAGAGAGAGGAGGGTATGAGGGAGGGAGAGAGGAGTAGATGCACATTATACATAATTAGGGCTTTTGGATTTCTGTTTTTCACCCCAACTTCTCATCTCCTTTAAGAATTTAAGCAATTCGTGCTTCTCAATCACAACTGTACAACTGATTGAATTTATGTTTTCTTTTCTACTAAATGGGCTTTTAAATCGTAAGTCTTACTTTTTCATTGCAAAGCAGAAGCGACTCCTCTTTATTAATGTCAATACAGTCACGCACAGCGATTGTAATAAAGTGAGTCCAGCATAAAATACTGTATTGTTCATTCTAGCTTTAATAAAGAGGAGTCTCTTATTAACATGTCGCGATCTCGTTTGCACGTCTTGCTTGTAATGAAAATGAAGGCTTGGCTGATTGAAAAGCCCATTTAGTTGTTTCACAGAATGAATCAAGTTTACTATGAACACGTTTCTCAGTTGTGATTGAGAGACACAAACTGCTTCACAGGGATCAGATGAATTCTTAAAGCAGAGTAGAAAAGTCGGGTAAAACACTGACAATCAGAAGCCCAGCCTCGAGTATACACTGGGATATGCATCCCCACTGAGGAGAAGAGGAGAGGAGAGAAGGATAGAGGGAGGGTACACTCATGAGAGGAGAGGTGCAGACAGGCTCCAGATTGGGACACTCTTAATAATGTGTATAAAGAATGTCTGTACCAAGTTTCATCACAATCAGATCAGCAGTTCTCTAGATGCATGTCAAAGTGTAACATATGGAGCCCTGCAGTGTCTACATGTGATCTTCACTTCACAGTGAGTTCACAATCTGGGGCATTATAACTAAACACACTTTCTCCTCTCCTTTTTAATATATATATATATTAAAACGCGAGACAGAATACATGTTCTGATATAACTATCAGTCAAACACATCGGATTGACAGTGTTTTCACGTTTTCACATTAGCTCTAAACAAGTTCCTGTGATGTTTTGTTTCTGCGTGCCGCTGTAAGTGTCTCCGTCCTTTAATAATGAAATGCCCGTCTCAGTGACGTCACACGAATAAACAACCAACCAGGCAGTGAAGTTCAACCCCTCCCCTATCCAATGACATGCGTTAACAAGCTGTACTGCAAAGTATGGTGTCCCAGCAAGTCAAAGAAACAAAGTGTGTTTTAATCGTGTTTACCCGATCACGGGCCCAGAATGACACTTCAGTATGATCGTGTTACACCATCACGCCCTTAAAGGGTTAATGGCAGTGTCAGAGACAACAACTAGAGTTTCTGAATGTTTAACTAGGAGTCCGGATTGCTGGTTATTACAATTTAACAAATCATCTCACATTCTCTGTTTATTTCAATATCCTACCACCACATTCCAGCCCTGGGGATTCAAAAGCAAGAAACAAAACACTTCTTCACTGTATTAGTGCTGTTAAACACGTTAGCTTGACAGCACAACAGTATCTATAGAAGGATATAACTGAGGGAACTAAATGTTATTTTAAGTAAAAGGCTGAAGTAAATGTATTTTTTAAACTCATGTTTAAATGTAACGGCTCTCAAGCATAGCTGCGTAGCAGTTATGTGAACCCCTGCCATCTGCATCCATGACATTTTTATGAACCATTTCAGAATGTTCAATTTAAAACTAAATAACTGCACAACTAAAATCTCATCGTTGTTATTTTTCAGACTCTTCATAGTGTGTAGAATGATTTGCGATCCTAATGAATATCACTACACTGTATCAGCATCATGCACATCCCTATTTAAAACAGAACATGTGTGAAGAGTCAGGCAGGTACACATGGAGGTGTGACACAATCCTCACACTGTGAAGAGTCAGGCAGGTACACATGGAGGTGTGACACAATCCTCACACTGTGTGAAGAGTCAGGCAGGTACACATGGAGGTGTGACAATCCTCACACTGTGTGAAGAGTCAGGCAGGTACACATGGAGGCGTGACACAATCCTCACACTGTGTGAAGAGTCAGGCAGGTACACATGGAGGTGTGACACAATCCTCACACTGTGTGAAGAGTCAGGCAGGTACACATGGAGGTGTGACACAATCCTCACACTGTGTGAAGAGTCAGGCAGGTACACATGGGGGTGTGACACAATCCTCACACTGTGTGAAGAGTCAGGCAGGTACACATGGAGGTGTGACACAATCCTCACACTGTGTGAAGAGTCAGGCAGGTACACAGCTGGAGGTGTGACACAATCCTCACACTGTGTGAAGAGTCAGGCAGGTACACATGGAGGTGTGACACAATCCTCATGCTGTTTTGCCATCGCCTTCATTTCTCAGTTAATTTATGTGAATAAAAATATCAAAACAATTGATATCATGTAGTAAAGATATCTCAGCAATGCGTTTATCACAGGAGACAGCAATGGAAAGAGTGTGTTTGTTATAAACACTAAAGCGTGTTCTGTACTAATTTAAACTTATACACTGCTGTTATTGTAACAACTGCAGACTTTATTATGACATGAACTTATCAATACTATAAAATAATAAAACCTGCATGACCCATGTTATTATTATTATGAAAAGCAATGGTTAGCTGTGTGTTTGTTGAAAACACTAAAGGGTGTTTGTAACACTTCAAACCAGATAGGAGTTATAGAAATGAATAATAAATCAACAAGCATATCAGCCTCTAGCAAACAAGTAGTAAAGTGAACCAGTACCTGATGCAGCAAGAATCCATTTCCAGACTAGAAGAAAGAAAGAGCTGTCATTCATCTTCCCAGGGGACACCAGTGCAAGGTCTGTTTTCTCGTCCCAACTCCAGAAGAATGGATAGAGTTTCTCATTGGGCTTGAACTCCATGTCAGTGAAAGTGTAGATGTGAGATCTGGTCTCCACATTGTAAAAGGAGAGCCGTCCTTCCTCATAATCCAGATACACCCCCAGCTTCTGGGGCTTCAGGCTCAGGGGGAGGGGGGTCTGGGGGTCAGTGAGAGCAGTGAACTCATCTTTATCTTCATCTCCCTCCCACCCCACAGTCCAGTAACCCTGCTGGGGGGTTATACTGAAGTTCCCCTTCCTCGGGGCAGACTCTCTGCTGACTCCTAATCTCCAGAATGTATTCTCTCCCACCCCCAGCTCCCAGTAGTGTCTCCCTGAGGTGAAGCCCTCCTTGCCCAGCACACAGCGCCTGTAATCAAATCTCTGAGAACTGTTATAATCCTGCCTTTTCCCTCTCACTTGTTTCCCATCCACAGGCAGGGTGAGCCGGGGGTGTGCTGTATCGAGGTCCAGAGTCAAACTGTCAACTGTGAAGAAGAGAGGAGACAATAAAAATAATAATGATAATAATAATAATAATAATAATAATAATAATAATAATAATCCATCCATTATCTATAACCGCTTAATCCTATAGAGGGTTGCGGTGAGCCAGGGCCTAACCCGACAGACACAGGGGCGCAAGGTGGGACTCTAAACCCTGGATGGGACGCCAGTCCATCGCAGAGCAACTAAGGGGCAATTTAGAGAGGCCAATCCACCTAGCCAGCATGTCTTTGGACTATGGGAGGAAACTAGAGTACCCAGAGAAAACCCAAGTGAACACAGGGAGAACATGCAAACTCCACACAGACAGACCCCTGAGGCCGGACTCGAACCCAGGACCCTGGAGCTGTGAGGCAGCAGCGCGAACCACCGTGCCAATAATAATAATAAAATAATAATAATAATAATATAAATAATAATAATAATAATGTTATCAATTATATGGCCAGAGGTAAAAAAAAAAAAAGCGAAGTGGCAGCAAAGGGGTAATTGTTACTGGACTCCAGCAAAGAAACTCAAAGAATACAGCTGTTTACCAAAGATTAAGACAGTTTACTCAAAGTGTTGTGTCTCTATACAGTAGAAATCTCATGACTCAGTGTGGCATTCATATGAGGTCAATGCCATGGTCACCAGCACCTTTAGCATGCAGGGTTTACATGACCCTGCTAACATGAAGTCACTTTTTATTATAGATGTAAATACAGTGAGTGAGACGGGGCTCCTCGCTGTTCTGTTACCCTCCACTGTGAAAGGAATCCATTGAAGAGACACATACCTGCTGAGCTGAGGATCCACTTCCATTCTAGAACACAGAAATAAAGAGAGCATTATTTTACAATCACTCCTCCTGTACTTTACAGTTCAGAAGATGTGTAGCACACACTAACTGGCAGGGCTGTGCTGGGGTGAGTCAGGCTGTGGATTTCCACACACTCTACATACCTGATTTAAGGACCTCTCGCTTCACAGACTCTGTGAAAAGAAGAGAGCTGGATTACATTCTGCACACTGAGGTGTAAAATCTATTGCAGACTATCGTGGAGAGCTGCATGTAAATACAGTAAGGTTGCCAGGGGTGACAGAAAACAGAGAAATTAACTCATCTGTCAGCTTGGCTTGTTCTGACAGCCCCCCACCTCCCTGACAGCCAGCACACATCTCTCCAGAGAAATGAACTCCTCTGTCAGCTTGACTTGTCCTGACAGCCCCCACCTCCCCGATAGCCAGTGCACATCTCTCCAGAGAAATGAACTCCTCTGTCAGCTTGGCTTGTTCTGACAGCCCCCCACCTCCCCGATAGCCAGCACACATCTCTCCAGAGAAATGAACTCCTCTGTCAGCTTGGCTTGTTCTGACAGCCCCCACCTCCCCGATAGCCAGCACACATCTCTCCAGAGAAATGAACTTCTGTCAGCTTGGCTTGTTCTGACAGCCCCCCACTAGAGAGTGACATTAAGACAGGACTCCCACGGTATGGGGAAAAAATTGTGTTAAATTTTGCGGGATGGGATGGTACAGGAGGAAGCTCACGGAACGGGCGGGACCGGGAAAAAAAAATACACACCTCTCAGGGACGGGCAAGAACGGGATTTAAGCTTCCGGGAATGGGAAGGAACGGGACTACTCTGCCACCAGCAGACAGGAAGAGTGATTTTTTTGCTCTTTGAAGTCATAAAACAGCCTATGACATGGAACTTGACTGTGACCATAAACATACAAAATAATATTAACAGGTCTCACTTGAACATGTAATCACATTAATTTGACCAAATTGTGTTTAATCGCACTATAATTAATTAAATAATACCCCCGAAATACACAGAGGGCGATCTCCATTTCCTGGTGTGGGGCCAGGAGACTGTGACCTCAGACTCCTTGCATCTGCCATTATGGATGACAGCGAC
>CM072681.1:14532237-14562920 GCA_036884735.1 Huso huso | reverse complement strand
CCCTGGTGATGCAGGGTTCAAGAGAAAACCTAATTACTGACATTCTAAGAAGACTCCTACACATCCTAAAAGAAACCATACGGCCCGGTAGAAACCCCTACAACCCATTTCAACTCTTCTAGAGACATCTCTCACGGCACGTATATTAAGACCTCTTTATTTATTTATTTATTTATTTATTTATTTATTTTTAAAAGCGGGTTTTTTTTTTTGCCAACTCTACAAGCCTGTATGTCTTTCTCTTATTCAGCCCCACAAAAGAAGAGAGGACGTACCCTCCGATACTCTTGCGCATCCCCTGTTTTACCTGGAAGCTCTAAGATCTACAATACCGCTGAAAGGACATTACTCATTGATGACCCACGTCTGAAGAAGGTCTCTGTAGCTACCCAGACTGATTCACCGCCGTTCCTTGTCTCAGATAAGCTTAACCATCTCAGCCTTATCTTACAACTCCTAGAAGGTAACATTGAACAACTTATACCTGTGTTAAGATCATTAAAAAACACGTCTGATAAAAAATGACTAAAAAAGATAGAATGAAGAGGGACAATGCTGCCGATGTTCATACCCTGGTTAATGCTAAAAAGACTACTGTTAACACCTCTCTAAGACCTGTTCTAGATGATGCATCTAATTTAGATCTTAGCAATAGTTTGGTAACTGATTTAAATTGCCCTCCTTGTAATCTTGAAGATATAACACAACTGGTTTCTGAAACGTGTGCAAACATTCCATTACCTGATTTGAATGAAGAAACCCCCCCATGTACTCCTATTACTGTAAAAGTTGAAAGCTCTGTAGTTAATCCTATGTATGATCTAGAGTGTTTGGATGCTGCTTTAGCAAAATTGTCTGCTGCCTGCACTGTTGATAATGAAAGACCTGGTACTTCAAAATTGTCTGCACCCTGCACTGTTGATAATGAAAGACCTGGTACTTCAAAATTGTCTGGCCCTGCACTGTTGATAATGAAAGACCTGGTACTGCTGCCTGCACTGTTGATAATGAAAGACCTGGTACTTCGGGTATGTCAAAGCCTGGCACTCTACCGATCCAAGGAGGCGGTCTTATAAGAGATGCGGACTCTGATAGTAGTCAGGAATCTTTTTCTTCAATTGATAGCGCTAGTACGACCTCTTCAGAAGAGACATCTGTTGAAAACACTGAGAATGGGGTACAGATTATTCAACGCCCTCGCTTTAATAACACAGAGTTGAGGTACAGGTTTAATTTCAGACGGCTGTATGATCTTGGTTCTTATGGTGAAATGTTTGTGGTAATGCATGAGGTTTTAGAAAGTATGATAGCCTCAATTAGGGAAACCCTGAAACCGGACGACGTTGTACACCTAGAGTTAAGAGCTGATTCGCTGGATATCCCGGTATTTCTAAACATGACTGGTGCTACTCTGTCTATTGATGAATTTCTCCTCCATATTGAATCCCTACTGCAAAGTCATAGTTCAATTCTGGCTGATGAGACCCTGATGCTTGTAGTGAATGTTATCCGTTGCCCCCGAGGCAGGGGAGTGCGGCGCGGTTTATCAACCATTATGAACAGCGGTATCATTAAAAAGAAAGCCCAACATCTCATCATCTGTTATAACAAAGACGATCAGCTGTGCTTTTCTTACTGTTTAGCGGGTTTGATGCTTCCTAAAGATGATAGAACGCATAGGGCATGTGTGGTTGAGGGGTTAAAATTGCAAGAAGCAGTGGGTTTGACTAAAGATCAGATGGTTTCATTTGCAGACATTTCTAAATTTGAACAGCTTCTTGAAGTTAAAATCGTAGTGGTTTACAGATGTCCTGAAACAGATACTTTTGCAAGATACGAAACAACCCCCCAGCTTAAAGCAAAAACGGTGTTTCTGTTTTTTCATGACCAGCATTATTACGGCATTGTAAATCTGAAGGCTTTCTGGGTGCCCGTTACATGTGTAAGCACTGCTACACTGTCTATAGCAACAAGGCAGGCCATCAATGCGAGAACTATTGCAATGTTTGCTTTCAAGAATCCTGTGTTCAGGATCCTCAGGGGAAAGTTAAATGTGATGAGTGTCATAGAAATTGTCGTTCACAATCTTGTTATGATTCTCATAAGGTTGCTTGGACCCCTTCCACTGTTACTTTAGATCTGATGTTTTCACATTGTGATACCTTGAAATTGTGTGAATCTTGTTGTAGGTTAGTCACCATCAATCCTGATAAACCAAAAAAGCATATGTGTTTAGCAGCGCAGTGTAGGACATGTAAGGCCCCGCTGGACCCTGACTCCCCACATAAATGCTTCATATCCCCTCTCAGGGCCCCTGAAGTGTCTACGAATTATGTCTTCTATGATTTTGAATGTAGACAGGAGGATGGTGTTCATGTACCCAATTATCTGCATTGCATCCATTTGGATGGTGTCGAATGGTCTTGGGATGGAGAGGATTGTGAAGGCCTTCTTTCAGAGATACCGTAATTACAGATATAAAGACTATACTTTTATAGCGCATAACTCAAAAGGTTATGATGGTTATCTGCTCATGAATCATCTAGTACAATGCCCTCACCCCCAGATTATATCTCAGGGAGCAAGCTGATGTGTTTCATTGACAAAACTTTCAATATGAGGTATATTGATTCTTTGAACTTTTACCTATGCGGCTGAGCGCTATGCCTAAAGCGATGGGATTTGGCGCTAAAGGGTATTTCCCACATTTCTTCAATACTGCTGAAAACCAGACCTATGTGGGCCGTACCGATCCTAAGTACTCACGGTATTCACCAGATGATGGCTAAAGACCGTGAGGACTTTTATGCATGGTATGCGACCGTTAAGGATGGCGTGTTTGATTTCAAAAAGGAGATGGTGTTTACTGTAAGAACGATGTCGAGAGATTTAAAAGAAGCATGTATCCGTTTCAAAACAGAAGTTTACAAAGTAGGCGAGATTGACCCCTTCCAATGCACTACAATCGCCTCCTTGTGCATGGCTATGTACAGGACCAAATTTCTGCCTCAGAACACAATAGGTATTGTACCCGCTGATAATTATGCAAAGCAGCAGAAGAGTTTTTCAAATGCTTCAATACAGTGGCTGTTGTATGTTGCTGAAACTGAAAATATATACATTCAGCACGCTTTGAACGATGGTGAGAAACAGTTTGGGAGATATTTTGTGGATGGTTACGCGGTTGTAGAGGGTGTTCCTACAGCCTATGAATTTGCAGGCTGTTTCTACCATGGCTGCGCCGTGTGTTACGACTCTAATGACAGCCATCCTTTAACTAAGGAATCGTGCGGGACGATGTTCCAGCATTTTAACGCAAAGGTTAAGATGCTGAAAAAGGTCTATGGTCTAGATGTACGGGTGATATGGGAACATGAATGGAATGCTTTAAAAAAGCAGGATCCGTCGGTTCAGACTTTTGTGAGTAAATATGAGGGTCCAGAACGCCTTAATCCTCGCGAATCCTTATTCGGAGGCCGTACGAATGCTATCACGTTTGCATTATGTAGCTAAAGAAAACGAGAGGATGAGTACTCACGATTTCACAAGTTTGTACCCCTTTGTCAACAAGACCAAGACGTATCCCATAGAGCACCCCACCATAATTTATCACGACTTTGAGGATTTGAGTAATTACTTTGGTCTGTTTAAATTAACAGTGTTGCCCCTAGGGGTCTGTATTTTCGGTGCTCCCCTCTAGAATCTGTGGTAAACTGATGTTCACCCTTTGTCGCACTTGTACAGAGACCCTAAATCAGACAGAATCGTGCACCCATGATGAGGCTGAAAGATCCTTAACAGGAGTCTGGTGTTCTGTGGAGGTGTTCAAAGCCCTTGAGAAGGGTTATACGGTGACTAAAATCCATGAAATTTGGCATTTCCCTCAGACTTCTGATACTCTGTTTACAGGGTATATCAATGCCCATCTGAAGGGTAAGCAAGAGAGTTCTGGGTACCCATCTCAATGCGTTGATGCCCAGAGCAAAGAGAAGTACATCAGCGATTACCTTCTCAAAGAAGGTATAGCCCTAGACCCTGAGAACATTACAGTGAACCCTGCCAAAGACAGATTTTCAAACTGTTTCTCAACAGTCTTTGGGGAAGTTTGGGCAGAAAACAAACCCATTATCCACGACGTTGGTTAGAAACCCTGCAGATTTTTTTTTCAGTATGTGTTTTCAAAACGCTATAAGGTTTCCCATTTTTTCTTTGTCGGTGAAAACGTGGCCCAAGTGCAGTGGCGCTACGCTTCTGACTCGTACACACCCCCTGGTAATGTAAACATCTTTATCGCGGCCTTTACAACCGTGACACGCTCGTTTAGAACTGTATGACCTGATGGATCGCACAGAGAAGGTGCCTTACCATGACACCAACTCTGTAATCTTTTGTGAGCAAACCAGGAGATTGGAACCCTCCGCTAGGTGATTATCTAGGGAATTGACCAGTGAGCTTAAACGGGTGATTACATTACAGAATTTGTTTCAGGGGTCCTAAAACATACGGCTATAAAACAAAGGACGGCAAAACATGTCTGAAAATTAAGGGCATAACCCTTAATTACGAAAACTCAAAACTATTAATCTCTCATCTCTGAAAGATTTGGTTCAGAATTTCGTGAGTCCTGATCGAGACACCCTCCTGAAAAAATCTTGATCAAGGGACCCAAATTCACAGAAATAAAAAAGAGTTTCAGCTAGAAAATAGACCACACAGGAAAACTTTTCAGATTGTGTACAATAAGAGAGTATTGAAGTCTGACTACACCACATTGCCCTATGGATACTGAAGGAGGTTTTGATGTACGTCTTTCCATCCCTTTGCAGCAATCATATCGGGACCCTCTAGTTCAGGGAAAAGTTTTTTGTGAAAAAACTTTTAGAAAACTCTTCACAGGTTCTGTCGCAAATTCCTGAGAATATAATATACTGTTATAGTTGCTGGCAAAAATTATACGATGAATTAGCTTGTAAATTTCCCAATTTAAAATTTGTTGAAGGGATACCCGCATCTCTCTGTGATGATACCTTACTCCCCCCTAACAAAGTCAATTTAATCATTATTGACGATTTGATGGAGGTAGCTAGTGAAAATGATGAAATACAGAAAGCCTTTACAAAATACACGCACCATAGGAATTTATGTATATTATATCTAGTACAAAATTTGTTTTTTCAGGGTAAAATGAGTCGGACCATAAACTTAAATGCTAATTACATGATTCTTTTTAAAAATCCCAGAGACAAGCTGCAGATTAACACCCTAGCGAGACAGATGTACCCGCGAAACTCTAATTTCTTTTAGAAGCTTTTGAAGATGCGACAAAACAACCCGCACGGTTATCTCTTGGTAGATTTAAAAGCACAGACCCCTGAAGATTATCGGTTACGAACAGGTTTGTTCCAACCTGATTGGCCTGCTACCTATATTATGAAAAAACCTAAGGCTAAGAGGTTATAAAGGGTTGTAGATACTTAAAAAGATTATTTTATCAACAGCAGACAACATGTCGGCTAGAATAAAAAAGAAACCTCCCCTCTTAAAAGGTTAGTCAGCGGGTCTTCTCCCCAGAGAAGAATCGTTTTACAAGAGGCCTCTGATGATCTTATCAAATCTATTGTTGAAATAGCCATAAACACTTTAAGGGGGAATATTCCTTTGACCAAAGCCCAATTAAAAAGACTTAAAAAAGAAAAAGTTGTAATAAAGAAGTTATGTAATAAGAAACAACCTTTAAAAAAGAAGAGAAAAACAGTAAACCAAAAGGAGGTTTTATAGGTTCTTTGTTAGGCATTGCCATCCCTTTTTATCAGATCTTTTTTAACAGCAAGACGTTAAAAGTATGGAGTATGCTCAGAAAATGTACCTCGTACCCCAACAACAGATTGACAGACTACGACAAGGCCCCTCCACTTCTCCTGAACCTATTAGAAAAGCAGTGGAAAGTCGCCTTGATAACGATATGAAAAGTGTGTTACTGAGAACTGATATTAGCGATTATGAAAAAATTAAACTATATACTGCTTTTTTACAAAGGTATCTGACCTTGATTAAACAGGATGAAAAAGAAACTAATACTTTAACACTGTTAACCCCTCCTAATGATGCTGTCACTGATAATACAACTGGGCCCCAGGCATCTCCTCAAGATGGACAGAGTACTGCTCAAGAGAAAGTTTCTCAGA
Organism: Huso huso; assembly: GCA_036884735.1. Lineage (NCBI taxonomy): Eukaryota > Metazoa > Chordata > Actinopteri > Acipenseriformes > Acipenseridae > Huso > Huso huso. Next base: position 14,556,735 of record CM072681.1, on the reverse strand, counting down.
TAGAGGATTATGTTATGAGAAGCGTCCCTCACAGATCCAAGAGGAATGCTGAATTTATTTTACAGGCCATGATCCAGAACTCTAGTACTACTTCGTGGAACGATCAAGGAGAGTTTATTTTACGGGGTAATGTGGTGAGAGGAACCCATATGGTTGATTTAATTAAAACAGTTACCGGGGTCAGTAATGTTACAGATCGTAGGGCCCCAGCAGGTTGGGATGAATTCCTAGAGGGTCTAGCATGCATAAATATACCTAATTCTGTGATCCCTAATACCCAGACCCGCAGCCGTGTGCAGGCCTTTAAAATTAACCCTCTTAAGAGCTCCAGAAGGAGGAAAAAGAGAAAAAAATGACTGGGAAGACTATTAATTTGTAAATCTTTTTTTTCTTGTGTATTTTCAATGTTTGCTTTTTATGTACATATGCATGTGTCAAATATACTTGTTGATTTTTAAATGACTACATTCAATAAAAAAAATATATTGTTTAAGGATTTATTGTCTCAAACAGCATTTTTATTTAACATTTAAAACATTTGTTTTAAAAAAGCCTGGCAGGAATTTACACACTGCACACACGCATCGTCACACATATATTTTGATTTAGAGGGATATATTTTTTTTTGAATGAAATTGTAGACCATATAATCGTTTTTATCAACATTTTATTTCACTATATAGTTTCAGGATTTCATGGTAGGCAAGACCTTTAGAACGATGATATAAGAAAAAAAACACAATGATGTCCACATGTAGCGGTCTTTGGTCCTTGCAGCTGTTGGTTGTTGAATACAGTCTGTGTAGAGTTTTTTGAATAAAAATTCCATAATAGTTTTAGGAAAATATCCAAAATCCGGGGGTAACCGTATGAGTCAAAAAAATTCACTGTTCCCATCTTTTAAATAAAGGCCCAGCCAATGTTCCCTGGGTAATTCTGAGGATGAGTGTTCCACGATGATCAAAGCAGGATTTTTTTTTAATTTTACCCTTAGGCAGTTGGTCACATGCTAAAACTCCATAAAAACTCTTTTGTGTAAAAGGGTTACTAGTTAGTATTGAGGTAAGTTGTAAAGTATTCATGGTCACGTTAAATGACTCAATTTCATTTAATCAGTAATCAAAGAGAACAGCTCTTTGTTGGGAGACCTCTATGACGTTCTCAAACACAGCATAGATGATTAGGTTTACAGTGTCCGCAGCGGAACAGAAAAGCGCATTTCAAGACGCATGTTTCCTGTTTTAACTAGAGAAAAGTGATCCCTGCTTCTTGGTCGGGGTTAAATCAAATGCATAAAGGGTGTACCCCTAGAGTAATCGGAACGATCGATAATCAGAGGTTTGTCTTTCAGATGTCTTCCAGTGGCCTGTATTAAACTATAATACTCCCTAACAGAGTTGTGCGTATTCGCATAGTTGGGTTGAAAAGGTTTTGAGGGTATTTGTTCTCCATCAACATACAAGGCTATAAAGTTGGCATCAAAATGTTTAAAGTTAAAAGGATTTTTTACATAATCACCGCTAAAAGGCATCGTTATCTGTTAAACCTATGACTACAAATTTAGGCAGTTGCCCCAGAAACATGTTTTCTTGATTACTAACTCTGAGTCCTCTAGGAATGCTATAAACCTTGACAGCGACCCTTTCAATAGGATATTTAGCATTTGAAGTCATCAAGGCCTGAGCATGTCCTATTTTCACATCCGGAGACACTTTAACTTTCTTGACATAAAGAGAGGCTTCTAAAAGGTGAAGTTTATACTGGTTTGCATCGCCAGCCATTAAACAAAACCTATCACTAGCCCTAATCATTTTATTTTTTACATCAAGGCCGTTTAACATGAGTTTTTCTGAAAAAAAAATATCAGAATGTAGAGGTCCTAAAAGTTCAAATATGTGACTTCTTCGGGTATAAACACCTCTTTGTCTTAAGCCTTCGTTTGCCCCTGCAGGATCTCCAACATCCATATTGCCAGCGGTGTCTTTAAAATACATCCCAGCCGAAAACTGAGATTCCAAGGTTTCCTTACCATAATTGAGCAAGACTTCTATAAGACTTCTATAAGGATATGTGCTACTACTCTGGCTAATTAATCTTTCGCCTAAGGAAACGTCTACTTGTGAGAAAATTGTAGCTATAGGATAGTTGATAATGCTTACAGGGCTATTGACATCTAGATCAGTGTTATCAGCTTTTGTGATTTTACAAGCAAGTCTTAAAAGAGTGTTATTTAAGTCCAGATAATCCTCCCCGTTTCCTGCAATATAAAATTCAAGAGGGGCGGTGTCCGAAAGGGCTGAGAGCGGTGGTATTTCAACATAAAGGCTTTTATCTATACTTGTCTGGGTGTAAGGCACGGTGAATAAATCCAGTTCAGATTTTACACATTCTTGAGATAAATGATGAACTAGAGCCATGTTTTAAAAGATGTTTCTAGTTTTCTTTTTACGACGTGCCTTTGTTTTTTTAACAGACCTCTTCCTCCGCGATCTGCTGCTTAATGCTTTAGAAGGTGCTCGTCTAGCCCTTTTACGGGATCGGCTTCGAGCTCCTGGAGGACTGGGACGTTTTTTTCTATAGCCTCTTGACATCACCATTAACCCCGATCCTGATTGGGGGTCCTCATGGTTGTGAGTAGCGTAGGATGTTATCACGTTCGACACCACGTCCTTCACAATATTTTTAGCCGCTGACTTTAAATGAGGTTTAGCTATATCAAAACCCCTCCTAAGTAAAGGCATAGCTTTTCTAAAAAGCCCTCTGAATATACCCCGATCCCTGCCCCGTGCATTACCGAGCCCCAGTAAACCCTGGCATCCCATTTCCAGCTTGATTTTTATAATATTGTATATAGGGGTTAGAATCTCCATAGACCCTCATTTTCATATTCTTTTCAATTATATATAAAGAGACTGTTTAACAGGTCTGAAGTGGACCTTCACTATGACCTTCCCAAAACGAAATGGAACAAGACTGTTTTGATCTGTCTTAAGTTGCAAAGTTATAGTGTCAAAACAATTCTTACTGACAGCTACATAATGAGGTCGGTCATAAGTTATTGTTACTATTTCATTGGGGATCCATTAATAGGTACACATCTTAGAAGGGGGACGTAGCTATCCCCACTGCTTGATGGGTTATTATATCGGTGTATACATACAAAGTGTAAAATCCTGCTCTAATGTCTGCAGGATAAAACCCCTCTTATAAGCTTTCTCAGGCGGCTTCATAGAACCCCAAGATCCTTCCTAATTGACCCTCTGTATACAGGTACAATTTGGCATCTCCATGTATATAAACTTTTCTTTCTACAGATTTGTATAATAACTCTATGTCTATCAATCTATCTCGAAAAGCATTATTCATAGCGTTGATTAATTCCTTTACAGAATCATAATAACCGGCTATTTTAAATACTGTTTTAACATGCGATATCTATACTACGGGTAAAAATCTATTCTCTGCATCACTTATATTTTCCCACGTATAAGGGTATTGGATCTCTGCTAATCCAACTTCCCATTTTCCTTGTAGATTCACAGGTTTTGATAACCGTATAGTAAAATCGGCTATAGTGTTCTTCGGAAATATATCCTTTGAGGCGTTACTGGGTAGAGTCACATAAAAGGAGGTTTGATCCATCTTGTCAGTAGCCACGGTGTAATGAAATCTACAATGATGGAGTCCCTTAATATTCTGCAGCTGCTTGGCCTCGATCCAGCTGTTAAATTTGTCCGCCAACCCCGCCACTTTATAAGACAATACTTTTTACCTTTTCTTTTTCTTGGCTAAGATTTTCTACCGTAAACAGTCTATCTACCGTCCTTTTATCTTCTGTAATTCAAGCTCGTAGAAGGTCCCATTTATTTCCTCTCCGTCATAATCCTTCAGCCTGTATACAGGGGTTTCCTAGGCAATCGTCAGATATATTAAAAATCTCATCCGTGTATGTCTGCTCATATCCTTTTATAAAGGGGCCCTTAATTTTGATACTCTAACAGCATCCCCAATCTGAAACTTGAATTTGGGTGGTTTGTACAGGAATTCCTGAGTATATAGATTCTTAAAACTTTAAAGGAATTGTCTTCATTAACTTCTGAAGGTTTCATTTTAATACTTCTATGGTAAGAATTATTATAAGATAACCAATTCTTTTAGCTTATCTAAATACTTATGAGTGTTGAAGGCTGTAAAATATTTCCACATTTTAGTCTTTAGAGTCCTATTATACCTTTCAACAACAGAGGCTTTTAATTCATTACCGGTGGTAAAGTGTGCAATACTATATTTTTTAACAAGTTTTGAAAGGACTTGTTTAAAAATTCTTTACCTTTATCAGTTTGCAATTTTTGGGTGAACGACCGCTTTCAAGGATTTTCTTGAAAGCCTTTGTCACACACCCGCTGTTTTGTTTTTTTAGAGGTTGAACCCATGCAAATTTGGATAAAACATCTATGCATGTTAACATAAACTTGTTTGCGGTTATTTTTCTTTGACAGACTAGACATATCTACTAAATCAGCCTGCCATTGATCGTCAATATTAGATACAAATACGCGGTTTCTTTTAAAGTTTATTCTAGAGGGTTTATGTAGGGTGTAAGTGTCTTGTTCAGATAACCATTCAGCTATATCCTTATCACTAACCCTACACCCCTCCTCCCTAAGAACTCTCTGTAGAGACTGTCGCCTCCAAACCTCCAGGATTTGAAACATCATAGTAAATTGTTTCATTTTGCTGAAGAGTCATCCCTTCAGAAAAAAGTCAAACAAATGCGGTGATTGTAAAGTACAAAAGGGTTTATTCTCACAGTATACAGATTAACAATTATGATTGGATACTTTAAACGACGCATAAACAGGCGACATTGCCTTTCATAGTAATGCATTAAACAAGACACAGTATCTTTTACAGCTCTAGAGATATCTGTATTCAGACCATTGACGAGATGATAAAGACAAGCTTCAGACACGTATGTATACAACACCAGTAAATACTCCCATTTACAGGGGTACACAGTGTAAAACATTTCAGGGATCATCGCCGTTAGAAAAACATTTAAAGGTATTTCACATTTTACAGAATCAGCAAGCATTTCAGCCCAATATTTAGGATCCACCAAGGCGTGTATTTCAAGCGTAGCTCTTTTAGCTCAGTGAAACGTTTTACATCGACAGACAAGGGGTTTTAAAGAGGGCCGGGAAGCCAATTTGTCAACTACAAGTTCAAACAGAAGACCCTCCAACTCACTCTGCATTCTGTCCCGAGTCATGCGGTTCCCCATCTTCAAAGTCAAAAACCCCGTAATAAGTCAGAGGAGCCTGGGGTTCTGTAAAGTTTCTGTGATAGAAAGATCTAGTTATCTTGTTAACCACTTCTTGAGTCCTTTCATCCAGGTCCTGTTGCAGCTGCTGGAGCTTCTCTTTATGTAAGGTTCAGGTCTCAGTTCAATTAAACAATCCTCAACCAGCTTCTGAATCTTGTTCAGAGGTAGGAAAAAATCGAGTAGATGAAGAGCCTTAGAAACCAGAATCTTTAACCAAGGTACGTGTATTTTAGCTATTAGTTCTTCAAACCTCTTGTTGAAATAACCGTAGTCTGCTTCAAAGAGACAGCTATGATGTCTCTGGCTGGGGTGGTCCACGGCGCCAACCGCACAATTTTCTGCAGATCCCGGTCTATGATCACTTCCAGTAGAGAGCCAGAAGGCCCTTGACAATCTTGAGGATTCTTGTGAATGTCACTCCATAAAGGCTGTCGGGTCGCCGTGATCCTCCGGGGTTCTGTAGGAAGAGCGTGACACAACGTGTAAAGACAGGTTCGGTTGGAATCTCCGGCTCCGAGGAGGGGTGGTAGGTAGACTCTGGTTCGCAGATCGTAAGAAGGTAGAAAACACACTTTTCAGATACACACCATTGCCACGGGCCTCGGGATCTTCAGCATCCCTATTCTCTGAACGTAATCAAAATCAAACCACTCGTCGCAAGAGCTGTCTGAAATATACCCAAATGCTGCGGAATCCATGCGATTCTTCTCTTTTTAAGCAGTATGAACCTTAAATAAGAAACCTTTTATTAGAACCCTGATACAAGCCCTCCCATAGATAGCGTCATACCCTACAACATGTCCAAACATGCCTGCGCTCTACCCGCTCTCTGCAATGAGGACGTGGGGGGGGTCAAAGTCCTCCAACCGCTAACATTTTTTCTAAATTACATTTTCATCGTTATTTTTAAACAACGCACTAATACAACTTGCTTTCTTCTTTCTTTCTGTCTTTTCTTTGTAATAGTCTATAAAATAAGGATACAACAGACGCCATTTTTAGGGAGGGCTATTTTTGACGGATGTACGGTAAAAAAGGGACGGGTCATAAATCACTCAAAGCGTGGGAAAAAGGGGCGAGGCTTTAGAGCCATAAATCACTCAAAGCGTGGGAAAAAGGGGCGAGGCTTTAGAGCCATAAATCACTCAAAGCGTGGGAAAAAGGGGCGAGGCTTTAGAGCCATAAATCACTCAAAGCGTGGGAAAAAGGGAGGGGCTTAGGGTCATAAATCACTCAAAGCGTGGAAAAAAGGGAGGGGCTTAAGGGTCATAAATCAATCAAACCGTGGGAAAAAGGGGAGGAGCTTAAGGGTCATAAATCACTCAGGGGCGTGGAAGGGGGCGGGGCTTAAGGTCATAAATCAATCAAAAGGTGTGAAAGGGGCGGGGCTTAGGGTCATAAATCAATCAAAGGGGTGGGCTTAGAAAAGTGACAGACGCTGTCGCACCATTACTACTCACACACACACACACACAGAGCACACACACACACACACACACACACACACACACACACACACACACACACACACACACACACACACACACACACACACAGAGCACAGAGACACACACACACACACACACACACACACTCACACACACACACACACACACAGAGACACACACACACACACACACACACCACACACACACACACACACACACACACACACACGCACACACACACACACACGCATTCCAGTGGCCGCCGCTCACTCGCGCCTGCAAGTTCTGAGAGCTCTCAGCTGTCAGTCTCAAGCGCAGCTACACAACACAGACCCTGTTCAAATATCTTGACTTTAACCGACTTTTCTGCTCTCCTTTAATAATTAAATCGATACCTGTTGAGCCATTCGTGCATCTCAATCACAACTGAGAAACCACTTAATAGCAAAATTGATTTGATTTACGTGTTTTTGTTTTTTTCTGTGAAACAACCAAATTAAGCTTTAATTTTTGATTAACGAGCAGAAACGAGATCGCAACGTGTTAATAACGACAAATCTTTATCAAAGCTACAATTAAAAATAAAGTATTTGATGCTGGACTCACAATCGTTGTGCGTGACTGTATTTACAGAAGAAGAGTCGCTTCTGCTTTGAAATGAAAAAGTCAGACTTACGATTTAAAAGCCCATTTAGTTGTTTCACAGAAAAAAAAAATTAAATCAATGTTACTATTGACGCGTTTCTCAGGATGTGATTGAGATACACGAATGGCTTAACGCAGGGCTCTTCAACTCGTTTATTTCGGGGGCCAGATTGTAAAAAAGTTAAGAGTAGGCGGGTCAGAAACATTTTATTCGGCACATTTTTAAGCAACACAATACGTATTATATGAACTAATGTTCGTATATTTACATAATTTCACCATCTGAATAGTGCTTTAACAGAACACTTTAACATTACCGCTGCATCATCAAAAGACAGCGCACACGAGTATTATTAATGACTATTTTAATAGTGTCAAGCACTTGTATTGCTCTGACGGCATAATGACCTTCATAGATTTAAAAGCTAACAGTACTGCATAGCCTAAACATCATATTTAGGAATTTCTAGTCGCATCCGATGTCTAAATTAAATGTGCGTTCACACAAGCATTGTGTTCGTCTCTCATGAGCAGAAACCGGACCCATGAAAACTATAACGAGTAGATCTATCGACGTTTGAATCAGACACAAGAACGAAATATCTACAAATATCTATTCTAACAAGTATACCGGTAGATCATTACTATAAGGGTCAGGCTGCACTCCCGATAGCTCTAGACGCATGTTCGGAACATTTTACACACCTTAGAGAAAAGAATATTTATCAGATAGGATTGTCGCTCTCGCTCTCTCCTTCCCGCTGCACCCAGCCAGCCAATCTGAGCTCCCCTCTTCTCCTCCACCCCTCTACTCATTAAATGTCAGTGTTGTAGACAGTGCGCGTGAGAATCAGATTATTGGCTATAAATGATTATAATAATTATTTATTTATTAGCGGGGATTAATAATCCGCCTCCGGTGAGTTTTATCGGGCAGCAGCCTTCCAATAAATTATAAACGAATACAAGTGCTTCAATAATGGTTCTGTACGTTCTTTAAATATTGCAGATATGGTATTTTTAAATTATATTTGTACTGATCCCGGCCGCATTTGTCTCATATTTGCACCGCATCCGCATTAGTACAAACTGGCTTGCATCGTGCGGTCCGAGTCCGGAGCGGCACCGCATCACGTGTGCGACTCCTGTGCGGGTTCGCCGGCATGAAAAGGAATCCGCGCCGAATCCGCCTGCTGTCTGGGAATGTATTAACGAGCTGATTTAATTATTCTAGTATGTTCGTGTAAACTAGGGAAAGGGGGATTGTTCTAGAAACTTGAACAGCCTTAAGCAAAAACACCGCTGCTTCTTAACTTTAAATATTAACAAACTGCTGATACCGCAGAACCAGCAGCGTGTTCACTGGATATACCTTCGTGTCCTCCTGACGCCGGGAGGCTGCCTGTCACCGGGGGGATGCGTTGCTCAGATGCGGGGATTCTGCAGCTGGTGTCGAGGCCAGTGGGTAAGACGATGGACTGGGAATCCAGTGGGGTCTCCCCCAAGAGGTTCCAATACTGCAGGCAACGTGTAAATATTCCTTCAGTATTCCGTGCCATTGGATAATCTCACTCAACCTTAGATAGGATGTGTTGGAATGTTTTTCATGTGGGCACAAATCTGAGCCTGTGTTACTGAACCTCATCCAGAGGATACTCGAGTTAAAACAGGCACGGTATTCTAAAAATCTACAGCGATCGTTTGGTTATTTGTATTTTGGGGTAAAAACAAAACGTTTTAATTAATCCATTTTATACTGTAAATAACAAATGATTGTAATACAATTTAAACTGGTATCATTGCAGATAGAACTACCTTTACACAATGTAAACAAACTGGACAATCAACAATATCGACTTTCTAGTTAACTGAAGTGCACAGAACTCTAAACTGTAAACTAAAACCTAGGATTTATAACTAAACTGGAACACGGCTGTGGGGCAGTGTGGTTTTAAACACTTCTAAACGGTTACATTTTGTAACAACTGTCTTCCAATTTAAAAATGCGCGCCAAGAGGAAACAAGACAAACAGCTGCAGAACAGAAACAGCGGGCAGGAAATGATCCAACCAATCAGAGGCATGCAATAAGATTCTGCACGCCCTCATCCACTATGACGTCTTTAACATTCTAACAAGTATTGCCCCGTTTTGTCCAATCACGAATGAGCCGGTGTGTCTAATAGCAGGAGCGCAGACGCGCATTTACTGTTGTGAGTTTCTGAACTGCAGTGGAGATGTCTGGAAGAGGAAAGACTGGCGGTAAAACCCGTGCGAAGGCAAAGACTCGCTCCTCCAGGGCAGGACTGCGGTTAGTGATGGGAAAAGTGAAGCCTCCTGAACCACTGAACCCTCTGAATCATTTGGTTCGCAAAACGATTTACTGAGCCGAAGCACACGAGGCGCTTCATGCTTTTCAGTGCCGTCTCCTGGTAGATCTGCACAGCGCAATACATTGAGTAAACACAGACCTCTATCTCCAGAGAAGACATTTAGTAAAGTGGACAACTGCACTGACATGTCATACTCTTCTGACAATATCAAGCAATTTCATTTTTAATCTTCTCGGTTAATTGGGCATCTATACTGTATAAAGTAGAGAGGTGGAAAACAGAGGGCTCAGATCTCTGCAGTTTACTTTTTTAAAGTTGTGTACTCTGTATTCTTTATACACGTATAATAGATGATTTTTTTTACCAATAAATAAAATGTTTTTTTGGTTTGTTAATTTGAGAAAATTAATTTATGAAATCTAAAACAGAAAGTAGCATCTGGATTTTAAAATAAACCCTTTCAGCTTGTCTGAAACACCTCACTGTGAGCACTGCTGACAAAAAGAATACGTAAAAAAAAAAAAAAAAAAGTTTCCGTTCTACCAGCTCCTGCTAAACACCGTTCACGGGTCACATGACCTACTGGTTCAATGAACCACTGTTTGCTTCAATTGGTTCATGTGGGGTCGAATCAGCTGAGGATTCAGCCCCATCACTAACTGCAGTTCCCAGTCGGGCGTGAACGCCCAGCGTGTCGGCGCTGGAGCCCCGGTCTATCTATCTCGAGTACCTGACTGCTGAAAGCCCGAATCATCCCGCGTCACCTGCAGCTCGCTGTGCGCAACGACCAGGAGCTCAACAAGCTGATGGGAGGCGTCACCATCGCTCAGGGCGGAGTGCTGCCCAACATCCAGGCCGTGCTGCTGCCCAAGAAAACAGAGAAGCCAGCCAAGAAGTAAATCACTCGGACGCCGCTTTTAGATCTTACAAGCCCCCAAAGGCTCTTTTAAGGGCCACCCACTTTTCTATAAAAGCGCATCGAATCAGTTTATTTTTCTTGTCTGAATAATGCCAAAGCGTGAGAATTGCAGCAATGACTAGTTTGTGAGGCAGCGCAGCGTTACCATGTCTGTTTGCAGCGATATCAAACACACGCCTCGCCTCAGCGGGTGTAGCGCACGTTCCCCGCATCATTGACACGTTCTTTACAAACAGACAATCTGATACAATATCAATGGACTGGTTTACTTTGTTTTCGATCGAGCTACACTGAAACATGCTTCCAGTTGGAAGTCCACCCCTCCCGTGTTTGTGTTTTATTGCGAGGATATACACTCACTCTTGGGTCCAGAAAAGTGTCCAATCACGAAATCGTATTTTTATTTTCCTTGGTTATTATTTTTTAATTAAGTCTGATTTATAGTTTCTGAATGGGGCTATGTTCTTTAGTGTTAAGGGTACATGTTTGGTTTATGTATTTTCTCTCGCCATAAATAAGTATAGCTTGTCTATTATTGAGCGTTTTCCGTAACAATTTTAAACACAGACTGGTTAATTTGAATGGAATGTATTTCTCAATACTGGGGATAAGCAAGCAATGTTTTCCTGAATGACTATACTGTATTTATATAAGTATGATATTCTAATAATTTTAAATAAAACAGCTGTAGTTTACACGGTAAGTGTTATATGTTGTTTTTAAGTTTCGCAATTGGAGCATGTTTACATTATATTACGAGTGATTTTCGCTTTTTCTTCCCAACATCGTGTTTCTTTTAAAACCATCAAATAAATCTAGATGGAAAGAGAGAGGCTACATTTTAGGCCAAAATAAAAATCGGTATCGGGACAATGTGGGGAAGCTATAAAAAAAGGCCAACAAGATTCTCGGGTATATTGTGAAAAGTGCTGAATTTAAATCAAGGGAAGTAATGTTAAAACTTTACAATGCATTAGTAAGACCTCACCTAGAATATTGTGTTCAGTTCTGGTCACCTCGCTACAAAAAAATTGCTGCTCTAGAAAGAGTGCAATAATCTACAGTCTATGTACTCACGTACACATGCGGTCTTCACTAAAGTCCCAATTTAAAGACTTCACGTTTCACTGTAGCCCTCGGGATGACATTGTTAGCTAGGTGTTTGTTTATTTATTTATTTATTTATTTATTTATTTATTTAGTTGGATAAACCGCTTCAGTAAGTAGAGTAGAATCTGTCAGAAGCTGATGCCCAGACAGCAGCGGATTCGGCGCGGACTCATTCTGAAGCCGGCGAACCCGCACAGGAGCCGCACACGTGATGCGGTGCCGTCCAGGAATCGAGCCCCACTCTGCAAGCCAGCTTATACTAATGCGGATGAGGTCCAAATATGGGCCAATTACTGCCGGGATCAATAAAAATATAATTTAAAAATAGCATATCTGGAATATTTAACGTACGTAAATAACCATTATTGACAGAACTAGTACAGAACTGGCCCAGTGCCAGCCCAATATAGGACAAAAGTCACATTATGTTTACTTTTGTATTAGCAGGTTATATTTTCCAGAATCAGACCCCCCCCCCATTGATTTATTAGTTCAAAGTTAATCAAAATTTCCAGTCCACATTTTTTTTACATTTCCGCGTGTGCCACCAAGGACCAGGAATAAATACAATGGATTGTGCTATTTTTTTAAATTCTGGGGGAGTTGAGTTATGTTTCCAGTGAATTTGAATACAAATATATAGGGATTCTTGGAGACTGTGGATCCTATTTTCTCTATGTTTTTCACTTTACTTCCCCGTTTTTAATTTACCACAATAATACTCGAGCATCTAAGTTTTATTAAGCTGTTAGTCCTCCCCTCCCCCACACTTTTACACAGACTGACCCATGAGGCTGGTCCTGAACGCATGCGTTTTTCCGTTGGTGGAGGTTTCAGAAATTCACCATCAACAGTGTTTTTGAATTGTGAGCAGTCATGCAGATCATCTAACTGGGAAATAATAATTTTCCAAATTCTTTGAAAGCCTTGTTGAAAATGGAGACAGGATGTTATTAATTCATGTTGGGATGTTCCGAAGCCTGCATGTGCTGTGAACTCGATCAGCGCGGGATTATTATTGGGATGGTGGGAAACACGGCTGGTTAACTGTACGGTTTGTCATTATTACAGACAGGGTTAGGTTAGTTATGTTATTTTTTGTGTGTAGACCTTTCTCTTGAAAGTGCTTATTTTATTAAACTGGGTTTGTAAATTATGTTACTGCCTGTGCCAGTTAAGCGAAGCAACAACATACTGTGAATTAAAACAGGTGTGCCACAAATTGCTAGACGAAAACAAAACTACCAAAATGTACGTTTTTATTTTATATCTATGTATAATCACGCGTAAGAATAATGACAGTGCGCAGGGAAAACTGGGAAGTGACGGAAAAACAAATTAATTAGTCAGACGTATTAAAGCAGAATTTTAAGAACCCTGAAACAGTTAATAGTTTATTACTACTCCATTATGCGTTATTACTTCTTTTTCTCGTCCTTTTCCCTAAATTTACAGTTGCTGAGTTTTTAGCCGTGTTTTAATGTTATTTCAGCCGTTTTGGGAGTTATACCCTGTCGCGGCCTAGCGCATTGTGAAGCCTGCAACTAAATTTCGCTCTTCCCCCGGGTCTAGCACGTTCTCAGCTCTCGTTTTAACCAGCTTCAGGCATTTGAGGTAAGTAGCTGGACAGGGATACAATTAATTATTCTAATCCCTAACCCTAACCCTAACCCTATATACAATATTCTATTGTATTTATTGTTGGAAAATGTTGAAAACCTCCCGTTTAACCATGTCGCCCCCCGGGATGTTTTCTTTTTTTAACTTTATATTTTTGATTTATTCGTTTATTCTTTTTATTTCTCTGGAGGTGCTGTTCGGAGGAACAGCCTGAGTTTCGAAGCGAAACCTTTTCTCTGGCATCAGTTTCCTTTTTCATTCTCTTTATTGAATGCGTTTTATATGTTCCTTGTTCATAGATTTATTTCCACTTCATGGGACACTATCACTCTTCCTTAAATGCGCTTTACTTGCTCTTATCTGCCCCCTATTTTACTGCATTTAATCCTGTACTTCAGAGTACTGTAATCTGCCAAGTGTTTAACCTGTAGTATTTTGTATTTAATCATATCCTGATGTAACTATCACTGACACTGTTATCTGCTGTATTATTGAATTGTATTTTGTCACACTTGTACTTGCTTGAACCAAAGTCATTGTATTTATCTTGCTCTTAATTGTATTATTACTTGCACTGTGATTCTTAATGTATTTGTTTACGATTGTAAGTCGCCCTGGATAAGGGTGTCTGCTAAGAAATAAATAATAATAATAATAATAATTGAATGCATTTTATATGTTTTTGTTCATAGATTTATTTTCACTTCATGTGATTGTAAATAAATTGTGGTGTTGTTTATTCACTACATGTGTCTTACACTTTCATTTCTTGAATTCATGAAGAAGTCCTAAAGGTACTGTACTGGAATTTCATTAAGAAAAGCCTGCCTAAGATCACTGTTCTTGAAACTCAGATATTTGAGTCTGTAATAGAGTTTACCGCTGGTCCAGTTCCACATTCCACATCCACAGTTCATGGCACTGGATACCGGATTTGGCCCGTTCTGTGAATTGACACTGACCCACATCTGGTTTACGGATCTGGGTTGGTTCTGGGCCAGAGCTATTCTGCTGTCTGGGTGGACGCTGAATCTACTAGGTTTAGATACTAATGAGATCATAAAAAATACAAAAGAGAAATGAGGGAAACGCATATCTTTTCAAGAAAGCTGGGAGGCTTTGTATAAATGGATTTTGTATTTTTAAACGCTGCAGTAACAGTTCTGCTTGTGAAGCATCCATACTATAATTGGACAGAACTGCTGATTTATTTGCTCTGTGCGGGACCTTATTATCCCTCATTGGTGCTTGAGCCCCGGAGCGCTGACTTATCACCGCCTGTGCTCCTATTATCAGTGATTAAAGCCTGGCTTTCAAACAAACTGATTATCGCTCACCAGCAGGCCTATTGTATTGGTATAAGAAAAGTGTGTTTTTAAAAAAGTAATTTCAGCTTCCAATCATGCTGGCGATAATGTAAACAACACCAAGCTACAGACAGCGAGTCCCAAGCTTTAAACGTGTTGCTGTTTATAGATAAGAACTCAACTTTATTATGAATATATTGTGTTATGTTTTAAGCAACATACTACGATAATGTTCACTCAGGTAATTGTTTGTTTATTAGTTTTAAAATGTTTAGTAAATGGCCTGTTGTTTGACCTCGTTAGTACAGCTGGCCCCCTTTGCTAATGACATCTTCAGTCCCGGTATAAATCAACACATTACTGTAAAATGATTTTACACTTCAAAAGATGCAGCGTGTTTCAGTAAATTCAAACGATAAACTTCTCATCCCACGCAGAGGGAGAACACAAACCTAAAACGTCATGAAGTGGGGTTGGCATTGCAGGGGCGAGGAAGGGAGGTTTCAGTTCCGAGTGACTGTTTTCTAAGCATTATTTGTGAATGCTTATTCACCACTGCTACACCCCGTTAGAAAATTGACTTTCCTGCATTTTATTTTTTAATGCAAGACTGAACGTGAGACTATATGTGTACATTTGTTTTAAGTATGTCTGAGACACAGACATCAACTAGTCCTCATCAGATCAAATTCACCTCGGGCGAGCGGGAGTTTCTAACCCTGCTTGCAGGCTGTTCTCATGTATTATTGCAGGGGAGACTGGACCTGTCCGAGTGGACTGGGGGTACAAGTTTAGGGTTAGGGTTCAGTTGAAAGGGCAGCGATATAGACTTCTATGCAAAGAAGGATGGCTGTTAGAAATAAATAAGGGGGGAACAAATATTTGAAAGGCAAAATATTGGTTCCTGGGGGAACAGATATTCTGTGACACCGGTACAAAACAAGTCCTGGACACAAAATCCATCACAAAAATAAACCCTTCTTTACAGAGGAGGGTTTTTCACCCTGTCAGTGTCTGTCTGTCTTTCTGTGTGTGTTACTGATTGGTTTATTATTTTTTTCTTCAGATTAACGGATTGGCGTCGACTGGATCTTACGTTCAGAGCGGACAGAAAGACAAGGCTGCCTCCCAGTCTCTCTTCGCTGCCAGTTACGTCTACTAGACCAGTGCGCTCATTAAACTGGGACCAGTAAACCTCACACACTGAGCCACTGCTTTTGCAATCTGAATTTTACATTCCAAAAGGTGCTTTTTACAAATTAAAAAAAAAAAAATATGAAGATGTCTGTCTGTAAGCCTTTCTTCCAGAGCGTTTAAAGTCATGTGGAGCTTTAAATAAAAATCTACACTGTTGGAAAATTAAAGTGTGTGGAAATTCATTCTTTTTCTTTTAAGTGATTTATAGCTTAACAAAATAATTTGATAAAGATGACCTGCTTGGAAGT
The DNA here is from genome assembly GCA_036884735.1 of Huso huso. Lineage (NCBI taxonomy): Eukaryota > Metazoa > Chordata > Actinopteri > Acipenseriformes > Acipenseridae > Huso > Huso huso. The sequence goes on along the minus strand of CM072681.1, from coordinate 14,540,583 downwards.
TGCATTAGCTCTCAGATGTCCAGTTTTGAAAGATGTTCTCGCAGACCTGGATTTGACATGATCACTGGATTAAAGGAAGTTCTGTTTCTGTGCCTCGCTTTCGGAAGGCTGCTGGACTCCCACTCATTTCACCTCTGCAGTGTCTTCTGGGTCATGTTACTGGCTGACGGCATGCCAGTCAGCAGGGGGAGCAGCAGCTGATTGGTTAATGACAGGAAAGAAGACAGCGAAGGGGCGGGGACAATTTCACCCTTCAGGTGAACAAGGAAGTGCAACCCTAACTGAAACCATCTCTTGCAAACGGAGATTTCTTTAACCGGGTGTAGCACTGTAGCACATATGTTTGATTGCTGACTATAGCAGCTAGACTAGAGCACAGTGTTTGATTGCTGACTATAGCAGCTAGACTAGAGCACAGTGTTTGATTGACTATAGCAGCTAGACTAGAGCACAGTGTTTGATTGCTGACTATAGCAGCTAGACTAGAGCAGTGTTTGATTGACTATAGCAGCTAGACTAGAGCACAGTGTTTGATTGCTGACTATAGCAGCTAGACTAGAGCACAGTGTTTGATTGCTGACTATAGCAGCTAGACTAGAGCAGTGTTTGATTGACTATAGCAGCTAGACTAGAGCAGTGTTTGATTGACTATAGCAGCTAGACTAGAGCACAGCGTTTGATTGCTGACTATAGCAGCTAGACTAGAGCACAGTGTTTGATTGACTATAGCAGCTAGACTACAGCAGTGTTTGATTGACTATAGCAGCTAGACTAGAGCACAGTGTTTGATTGACTATAGCAGCTAGACTACAGCAGTGTTTGATTGACTATAGCAGCTAGACTAGAGCACAGTGTTTGATTGATTATAGCAGCTAGACTAGAGCACAGTGTTTGATTGCTGACTATAGCAGCTAGACTAGAGCACAGTGTTTGATTGACTATAGCAGCTAGACTAGAGCACAGTGTTTGATTGCTGACTATAGCAGCTAGACTAGAGCAGTGTTTGATTGCTGACTATAGCAGCTAGACTAGAGCAGTGTTTGATTGACTATAGCAGCTAGACTAGAGCACAGTGTTTGATTGACTATAGCAGCTAGACTAGAGCACAGCGTTTGATTGCTGACTATAGCAGCTAGACTAGAGCACAGTGTTTGATTGACTATAGCAGCTAGACTACAGCACAGTGTTTGATTGACTATAGCAGCTAGACTAGAGCACAGTGTTTGATTGACTATAGCAGCTAGACTACAGCACAGTGTTTGATTGACTATAGCAGCTAGACTAGAGCACAGTGTCTCTGTGAAGAATCTGCTCATGGACCCAACAGGCTTGTTATTGTTGAGAGTTATGTGTGAAGAATCACAATTAAAATGTCCAGTTTAAGGATACAATTCATTCATATGTGTAATTGTCTCATTTAATCAGCACTCTGCTGTCATGAATGTCTTTCTTTTTACGAGTTCAAGATTGCCGAGGTAAACAATTGAGCAGTAAATCACACAACACCGTTATATCTTTTATACATTTTATCAAGAAAGACAGAAAAATAGATGAGCTACAAAAAACAGAACAGAAGATTCATCAAAAAATAGCAGAAATCAGTTCACTGAGTTTAGCAATGAATAATATTCAGGGAGCATCTCAGCTTCAGTGTAAATATTGATTACATGGAAAATAATGCATTCATCTATTGTCTAGAAAGTCTTTATCATTATTTATTTATTAGCAGACACCCCTTATCCAGGGGACTTACAATTTTACAAAATATCACAGCACAAAAAAAGTAGAGGGGGGGCAGGGAGGAAAGAGGAGAGAGAAGGCAGGGTGAGAGAGGGAGAGAGAGGATGGAGGAGAGAGGGAGTAGAGAGGATGGAGGAGAGGGAGAGAGAGGATGGAGGAGAGGGAGAGAGAGGATGGAGGAGAGGGAGATTTATTAGAGAGGCAGGGAGGAGAGAGGAGAGTAGAGAGGATGGAGGAGAGGGAGAGGAGAGGATGGAGGAGAGAGGGAGAGAGAGAGGATGGAGGAGAGAGGGAGAGTAGAGAAGGCAGGGTGGAGAGAGGGAGAGTAGAGAAGGCAGGGAGGAGAGAGGGAGAGGGAAAGGGAGGGGATTAACATAGCAGAGGGAAGGGAAAGAGAAAGAAAGAGGAGAGCCATAGGGGAGGCAGAGAGGAGAGCAGAAGAGGAGAAAGAGGGATCTGGAGATGGAGAGGTGGAGGGGAAAGAGAGAGGGAGACAGGAAGGGAGAGTAGGAAAGGGGGTGTTGAGAAATAAAGAGGAGGGGCTCAGGGTAAGAGGGTGGAAGAGAGAGGATTTCTTCTCATCAGCCCAGAAGAGTGCAGAGAGAGTGTCAGTGAAAGTGAAGAGGAGATTGTCTGAGCTGTTTGAATAGTTTCCTGGTTCACACAGCAATGTGTGTTTAATCTGCAGCGCTGACAGGGTCAGGGTCAGGGGACTCCAGCACAAGGTCTGTATTCTCATCCCAAGTCCAGAAGAATGGATAGAGTTTCTCATTGGGATTGAACTCCATGTCAGTGAAAGTGTAGATGTGAGATCTGGTCTCCACATTGTAAAAGGAGAGCTGCCCTTCCTCATAATCCAGATACACCCCCAGCTTCTGGGGCTTCAGGCTCTGGGGAGGGGGGTCTCGGGGTCAGTGAGAGCATTGAACCTGTAACCACTCCACTGCACAGTCCAGTAACCCTGCCGGGGTCATGCTGAACCCCCCTTCCTCTGGGCAGACTCTCTGCTGACTCCTAATCTCCACCGTGTATTCCCCCCCACCTGCACCTGCCAGTAGCATCTCTCCGAGGTGAAGCTCTCCCTGCCCAGCACACAGGGCCTGCCATCAAATCTCTCTGGATTGTCAGGGAGATCCTGCCGTGTCACTCCATCTCTCACTCGTTTCCCCTCCGCAGACAGGATGAGCTGGGGGTACGCTGTATCAGGGTCCAGAGTCACATCAACTGTGGAGCAGAGAGGAGACATCATTATTATTATTATTATTATTATTATTATTATTATTATGATTATTATTATTATTATTATTATTTACACAAAAAGGGTTTAAAAAAAAGAAAAACTGGCCTAACAGGACATTTTCTTAACCAGCCAAACCACAACCTAAAATAACCTTAAAATGACGTCTCAGACAGATTATTATTATTATTATTATTATTATTATTATTATTATTATTATTATTATGAGCAGTATTATTATTATAAAATAATATAAAAGAGGAAAGAAAGAAAGAAAGAAAGAAAGAAAGAAAGAAAGAAAGAAAGAAATAAAGGTGACAAAGGCAGAAGCTGAGCCTCTTACCTCAATTAAAATGAATCTTGAAATAATAATATTTACTAGATATAAATATTAACTAAACCCCGAGATCGCCTCGACAGTAAAGTCTCTTAAATCGACAGGCTGAACTCAAGCTGCAGTTTGAATCGCAGTTGAACTGTAGCAGTGTTCGTTGTCATGGAAACCGCAGTGAACGCAATGAGCCGCGAGATACGCGATCCTGAAGAGGGAGAAGAACAAAACAAACTGAAAGTGTGAGAGAAAACCCTGACGGAGGCTCTTCCGTGACCGGCGAGTGAACAAGATCTGGAGCCCAAAACATCTTAGCCTTTTTCAGAGCAGCACACCCGAGCCGAGCCGAGCCGAGCCGACCCGAGCCGAGCCCCCAGCGGGTGTGTTCACACTGCAGCTCAAAGAAGAAGCTGCCTGTGTGGAACGTGACGCCAGATTCCACGGACACGCCGCGCACAGAGGAGTGCTGTGGATTTGTTTTGAGAATGGATCCCGAGGTCGGACTGTCCTAAACGATAAAAGTACCAAAAGATTTCACACGAATACACAAATATGGGTTTGTGTTTCACATGCTGCTGACTGCAAATACAAACCGAATAATTTCATTTCATATTATTAAAGTTAGATTAACTACTACTAATAATAACTTTAAAAAGTTACAGATAGTATTTAAAAATGTCAGTAAACAAATCAGAAAACAGATTTAAAGCAGGCCTATTAAAAAACAAAATCTAAACGAAACATTAAAGAGATTTTTCTGTACAGCTTGTTTTTATACATGCAATGTTAATAGATGGGATTTTTTAAAATGACCGAATTGAATGGGATTTTCAGATACTTTGCACATTTCCAATATACAGAGCTTATTTCTTTATTTATTTATTTTCTGTTAAGGGTTGGTTTATAAAGTAACCACAAAATAATATGCGCTTGATTACTGATCACTTTATTCATTAGAAAAAAAAATGATAATGCTTTATATTACGTGGCATAAATTAATATTAAACTGATATTAAATGAATGTTAAATTGTATATTGAATTTACGCTCAATTATTCCTTGTTACTTTCCATTGACATTCAAGTCAGATTAACTGTATTTTCAATAAGGGGAAATTATTACATATTTTCAACGGTAACAAAAACGTGATATAAATGGACGGACGTGCCATTACATTTCAATCGATATTTGATTAACATTTAGCAAGAAACCAGCTAGTGCACATTTATTAAATATTAATTTAACATTCATTTAATATCAATTGCATATCTATTTAATATTAATTTATGCCACGCAATATAAAGCGTTGCTGATAAATCCATGGAACTCAATTCATGAAGCAGCAGCAGACCTTGCAGTTCACACACTGTAAGGTTTGATTTGTCTCTGTTTGAAATGATCCCTGTCAGCGTTAAACAATTTAAAGGAGAAATACTTTCCAGAAGACAAGTCTCTGAATTCAACACATCGGCGCCGGGTCGCTGCAGGTCTGTGACCAAGAACCGCGCCCATTAAGACATCAGATTCACTTTTTTGCGGGTCTGACGCTTTTATTGTTAATGATCTTTTATTTATTTTTTAATCCTGTTTTATTATTTTTATTTTTCACAGCACTGTTTTCAAGGCCATGTGTTTAGTCTCATATTTCAATCCCTGTGAAATCTTTTTGGTAGACTCTATCGCTTCAGGCAAAATGAGTTAATCACCCCAGCCTTGCTCAGCACAGAGACAGTACCAGATATCTCATGTGAGGCCAGAGTTTCACGGTTCCGCCGGATCGACAAATGACCCGTGTGGAACTAGCCGCACTGCATGAGGGCTCGGCGCCGGCTCTGGTGTGCCGGGTGAAAAGGCTATTAGAGAGCCCTGCAGCTACTGAACCGCACCAGCCTGGGGAGCCCCCGACACATCACCATGCATACCGCACCAATGCCTGGGCCAGCTGGAGACATGGCCACAGCAGTGAGGAAGGTGTCAGAGAGAGTCACGCAGGAGTTCAGACTCCAGAGTTGTCATTTCCACAGAGCAGACACCCCACACATCACCAGTAATATCAACGCTGAGATCGTCCGGGGCTGTGCTCTGATGCCCAGCGTCCACCTGGCACACCCCCCCACACTGAGCCCCTGATAAAACGAGGGTGTGGTTGTACAGTATTTGTTATCAGCCTGTTTGTTTTCTGTGGGTCTCTCGCCATATCACAGCCCTCGATATATAGTGGATTTGTATTGGACCCCACACCCGCCGATATATCGTGGGTGTGAAAAAAAAAAAACTATTTTGAAAATCTTTACAAAGAAACCCTACAAGAGGATTTTACAACAGAGCAAAATTTAATTCAGAAAAAACTTAAATCATTAGAACGATCTATTAAAGATAACCAGAATCCACTGACTTCCTAATCTCCGCAGGGAGCTAGCAGAGAAGCTCCAGGACTCAAACCCAGGAAAGCCTGTGACCCGACAGCATCAGTACCGAGATGCTCAAACACAGCAGCCCTGAGCTGCAGGAGGCCCTGCTTAAATTATTCAACCTGGTACTACAGGAAGGCTGCTTCCCTGACATCTGGAACCAAGGGCTTATATCCCCAGTTTACAAAAGTGGAGACAAATTCAACCCCAACAACTACCGAGGCATCTGTGTGAGCAGCAACCTGGGGAAGGTATTCTGCAGTATCATCAATACCAGAATACTGGCCTTCTTACGAACACAGTGTCCTGAGTAAGAGTCAGATTGATTTCTACCAAATTACCAATGACCATATTTACACCCTCCACACCTCTAATCAACAAACATGTACAACAAAAATAAAGGAAACATTTTCTCTTGTTTTACAGACTTTAAAAAAGCATTTGATTCCATTTGGCATGAAGGTTTAAATGATACAATTCTACAACGTGGTGTAGGGGGTAAAATGTACGACAGAATAAAGTCAATGTACTCAGAAAACAAGTGCAGAATAAAAATTGGCAACAAAAGAACAGAATTCTTCACACAGGGTCATGGAGTGAGACAGGGCTGCAGTCTGAGTCCAACACTGTTCAATATTTACATCAGTGAATTAGCAGCGGTGTTGGAGCAGTCTGCAGCTCCTGGCCTCACTCTACACGACAAACACATTCAATACCTGTTCTACACAGATGACCTGGTCCTGCTGTCACCCACAGAGCAGGGGCTACAGCAGAGCCTGTCACTGCTAGAGCAGTACTGTCACACCTGGGCCCTGACAGGAAACATGAAAAAGACCAGAATTATGATCTTAAAAAGGGCAGATCTCAAAGAAGCAGGTCCCACTTCACTCTACACAACACCACCCTAGAACACACCACACAATATACATACCTAGGCCTGACCATCAGTGCGTCAGGGAGCTTTAACCTGGCAGTGAATGCACTGAAAGAAAAAGCCTGCAGAGCTTTTTATACCATCAAAAGGAGGCTTTATAAAATAAATCTACCTGTCAGGATCTGGCAAGAGTTATCCATCCCATTGTGCTATATGGAAGTGAGGTATGGAGTCCAGTCAGTCAACAAGATTATATAAATGGGATAAACATCCAGTAGAAACCCTGCATGCTGAATTCTGCAAAACATATTACAGGTAGAGCAGAAAACACCAAACCACGCATGCAGGGCTGAATTAGGCTGCTACCCACTGCTCACCAGCATGCAAAAAAGAGCACTACAATTCTGGATGCATCGAAACAGAAGTGAGCCAGACTCCCTCCAGTACAAGGCCCTTCTAACCCAAGAGCTCAGACCAGAAAAGAGTCTCCGCAGCCAGCTGGTCCCTGAAGCTCACTACACTAACCCACACTAACACTAACCAGCTTCAGGACAGCTCTGCTACAGCACTGCCAATCAGAGTCAACCAAACTGTAACACAAATCAAAAACTCCTATCTGGAACATTGGGACAAAGAAACAAAAACCCCAAATAAACTGGATTGCTATCGAGCCCAAAAAGAGACTTACCTGAGGGGATCTCTTCACTGTCAGAGATACAAAGCAGAGGCAGATCCTGACCAAGTACAGGCTCAGTGACCACAGCCTGGCCATTGAAAAAGGCCGACACAGGCAGACCTGGCTACCCAGAGAGAACAGGCTCTGTGGTCACTGTGAGACAGGAGAGGTCGACACAGAGATGCACTTTTTCCGACACTGTGAGAAATACAACCAAACAAGGGACACATTCCTTAAAAAATGACTATTTCCCTCCCACACTTCCCACAATTGACTGACCCAGATAAACTGGCAGTCCTCCTGGGAGCGGGACACACAGCCCCACTGGCTGCCCAGTATGTGTGCGCCTGTCACAGCCTGAGAGACACACAGTGAACACTCTGCATGGAGGGAGGCACTGCTGGGGAGGAAGGGGGGTGTGGCAATGTGCCCCGCCCCTGTGTGTATTTGTGTGTTGTGTGTTAATGTTGGTGTATAGATATGGCTGCACGGGATATAAATGGGTGTGTGCAGCACGAGTTATTTAAAATGTATAATTGTATTTAGGCACAGGGATTGCACTTCACTTCACGTGCATTTAAAGTATTTAATATGTGAGCACGGGGTTGCACATAATTAATTCATGTGCTGGGATTCAAGTGAATAATTAATTAGTAATTGAATCCCGGCACAACAGTATATATAGATGCACGTTTCACTCACTCGGGGTTGTGTGTTCGTGATGGAGAACGGGTGTGGAGAGGAGAATAAAAAAGTACGAAAATAAATAATTGCTCCGAGTGCTGGAAGCACCAGCACCGCACTTGTTTAGTGTTCGTCCACTGTCTGTCTGTCTGTCTGTCTGTCTGCCTGCCTGCCTGTCTGTCTTGTTCATCTATTTACGTTTTTCTGTTTTGTTCAGCCTTTTTATTTACAATAAACCAGCGCAAGCAAGCGCATTTACCATTTCATCCGTCCTGTCTGTGTTATTCATTTCCTGGTTCTGACGTCAGGACTCAGCCAGACTGTCACAGGGGGTTATTCAGTATTCAGTGTTACAATGTTTAATTCAGTGTCTGTGTCTTGTTCTATTTACTAT
>CM072681.1:14473485-14531737 GCA_036884735.1 Huso huso | reverse complement strand
CACACCCCTGCGACTGAACTGGACACTTCAGCACCTGAGCACCTGCACTTTCACCTTGGACATCACACACCCTGCACGACTGAACTGGACACTTCAGCACCTGAGCACCTGCACTGTCACCTTGGACATCACACACCCTGCACGACTGAACTGGACACTTCCAGCACCTGAGCACCTGCACTTTCACCTCAGACATCACACACCCTGCACGACTGAACTGGACACTTCAGCACCTGAGCACCTGCACTTTCACCTCAGACATCACACACCCTGCACGACTGAACTGGACACTTCAGCACCTGAGCACCTGCACTTTCACCTCAGACATCACACACCCTGCACGACTGAACTGGACACTTCAGCACCTGAGCACCTCCACTTTCACCTTGGACATCACACACCCTGCACGACTGAACTGGACACTTCAGCACCTGAGCACCTGCACTGTCACCTTGTACATCACACACCCCACACGACTGAACTGGACACTTCAGCACCTGAGCACCTCCACTTTCATCTTGTAGGCCATCACACACACCCTGCACGACTGAACTGGACACTTCAGCACCTGAGCACCTGCACTGTCACCTTGGACATCACACACCCTGCACGACTGAACTGGACACTTCAGCACCTGAGCACCTGCACTGTCACCTTGGACATCACACACCCTGCACGACTGAACTGGACACTTCAGCACCTGAGCACCTGCACTGTCACCTTGGACATCACACACCCTGCACGACTGAACTGGACACTTCAGCACCTGAGCACCTGCACTGTCACCTTGGACATCACACACCTGCACGACTGAACTGGACACTTCAGCACCTGAGCACCTGCACTGTCACCTGGACATCACACACCCTGCACGACTGAACTGGACACTTCAGCACCTGAGCACCTGCACTTTCACCTTGGACATCACACACCCTGCACGACTGAACTGGACACTTCAGCACCTGAGCACCTGCACTGTCACCTTGGACATCACACACCCTGCACGACTGAACTGGACACTTCAGCACCTGAGCACCTGCACTTTCACCTCAGACATCACACACCCTGCACGACTGAACTGGACACTTCAGCACCTGAGCACCTGCACTGTCACCTTGGACATCACACACCCTGCACGACTGAACTGGACACTTCAGCACCTGAGCACCTGCACTGTCACCTTGGACATCACACACCCTGCACGACTGAACTGGACACTTCAGCACCTGAGCACCTGCACTTTCACCTTGGACATCACACACCCTGCACCACTGAACTGGACACTTCAGCACCTGAGCACCTACACTTTCACCTTGGACATCACACACCCTGCGACTGAACTGGACACTTCAGCACCTGAGCACCTACACTTTCACCTTGGACATCACACACACCCTGCACGACTGAACTGGACACTTCAGCACCTGAGCACCTGCACTTTCACCTCAGACATCACACACCCTGCACGACTGAACTGGACACTTCAGCACCTGAGCACCTGCACTGTCACCTTGGACATCACACACCCCTGCATGACTGAACTGGACACTTCAGCACCTGAGCACCTGCACTTTCACCTTGGACATCACACCCTGCACGACTGAACTGGACACTTCAGCACCTGAGCACCTCCACTTTCACCTTGGACATCACACACCCTGCACGACTGAACTGGACACTTCAGCACCTGAGCACCTGCACTTTCACCTCAGACATCACACACCCTGCACGACTGAACTGGACACTTCAGCACCTGAGCACCTGCACTTTCACCTCAGACATCACACACCCTGCACGACTGAACTGGACACTTCAGCACCTGAGCACCTGCACTTTCACCTTGGACATCACACACCCTGCACGACTGAACTGGACACCCCCAGCACCTGAGCACCTCCACTTTCACCTTGGACATCACACACCCTGCACGACTGAACTGGACACTTCTGGCACCTGAGCACCTGCACTTTCCTTGGACATCACACACCCTGCACGACTGAACTGGACACTTCAGCACCTGAGCACCTCCACTGTCACCTTGGACATCACACACCCTGCACGACTGAACTGGACACTTCAGCACCTGAGCACCTGCACTTTCACCTTGGACATCACACACCCTGCACGACTGAACTGGACACTTTCAGCACCTGAGCACCTGCAGCACTTTCACCTTGGACATCACACACCCTGCACGACTGAACTGGACACTTCAGCACCTGAGCACCTGTACTTTCACCTTGGACATCACACACCCTGCACGACTGAACTGGACACTTCAGCACCTGAGCACCTCCACTTTCACCTTGTACATCACACACCCCTGCACGACTGAACTGGACACTTCAGCACCTGAGCACCTGCACTGTCACCTTGGACATCACACACCCTGCACGACTGAACTGGACACTTCAGCACCTGAGCACCTGCACTGTCACCTGGACATCACACACCCTGCACGACTGAACTGGACACTTCAGCACCTGAGCACCTGCACTTTCACCTTGGACATCACACACCCTGCACGACTGAACTGGACACTTCAGCACCTGAGCACCTCCACTTTCACCTTGGACATCACACACCCTGCACGACTGAACTGGACACTTCAGCACCTGAGCACCTGCACTTTCACCTTGTACATCACACACACACGACTGAACTGGACACTTCAGCACCTGAGCACCTGCACTTTCACCTTGGACATCACACACCCTGACGACTGAACTGGACACTTCAGCACCTGAGCACCTCCACTTTCACCTTGGACATCACACACCCTGCGACTGAACTGGACACTTCAGCACCTGACCTACACTTTCACCTTGGACATCACACACCCTGCACGACTGAACTGGACACTTCAGCACCTGAGCACCTGCACTGTCACCTTGGACATCACACACCCCTGCATCGACTGAACTGGACACTTCAGCACCTGAGCACCTGCACTTTCACCTTGGACATCACACCCTGCATGACTGAACTGGACACTTCAGCACCTGAGCACCTGTACTTTCACCTTGGACATCACACACCTGCACGACTGAACTGGACACTTCAGCACCTGAGCACCTCCACTTTCACCTTGGACATCACACACCCTGCGACTGAACTGGACACTTCAGCACCTGAGCACCTGCACTGTCACCTTGGACATCACACCCTGCACGACTGAACTGGACACTTCAGCACCTGAGCACCTGCACTGTCACCTTGGACATCACACACCCTGCACGACTGAACTGGACACTTCAGCACCTGAGCACCTGCACTTTCACCTTGGACATCACACACACCCTGCACGACGGAACTGGACACTTCAGCACCTGGAGCACCTCCACTTTCACCTTGGACATCACACACCCTGCACCACTGAACTGGACACTTCAGCACCTGAGCACCTGCACTTTCACCTTGGACATCACACACCCCTGCACGACTGAACTGGACACTTCAGCACCTGAGCACCTACACTTTCACCTTGTACATCACACACCTGCGACTGAACTGGACACTTCAGCACCTGAGCACCTACACTTTCACCTTGTACATCACACACCCTGCACGACTCCGGAACTGGACACTTCAGCACCTGAGCACCTCCACTTTCATCTTGTACATCACACACCCTGCACGACTGAACTGGACACTTCAGCACCTGAGCACCTGTCACCTTGGACATCACACACCCTGCACGACTGAACTGGACACTTCAGCACCTGAGCACCTGCACTGTCACCTTGGACATCACACACCCTGCACGACTGAACTGGACACTTCAGCACCTGAGCACCTCCACTTTCACCTTGGACATCACACACCCTGCCGGTGCGACTGAACTGGACACTTCAGCACCTGAGCACCTGCACTTTCACCTTGGACATCACACACCCTGCACGACTGAACTGGACACTTCAGCACCTGAGCACCTGCACTTTCACTTTGGACATCACATACCCTGCACGACTGAACTGGACACTTCAGCACCTGAGCACCTGCACTTTCACCTTGGACATCACACACCCTGCACGACTGAACTGGACACTTCAGCACCTGAGCACCTGCACTTTCACCTTGGACATCACACACCCTGCCGACTAGACTGGACACTTCAGCACCTGAGCACCTGCACTTTCACTTGGACATCACACACCCCTGCACGACTGAACTGGACACTTCAGCACCTGAGCACCTGCACTTTCACCTTGGACATCACACACCCTGCACGACTGAACTGGACACTTCAGCACCTGAGCACCTGCACTTTTCACCTTGACATCACACACCCTGCACGACTGAACTGGACACTTCAGCACCTGAGCACCTGCACTTTCACCTTGGACATCACACACACCCTGCACGACTGAACTGGACATGGCACCTGAGCACCTGCACTGTCACCTTGGACATCACACCCTGCACGACTGAACTGGACACTTCAGCACCTGAGCACCTCCACTTTCACCTTGGACATCACACCCCTGCACGACTGAACTGGACACTTCCAGCACCTGAGCACCTCCACTTTCACCTTGGACATCACACACCCTGCAGGCTGGAACTGGACACTTCAGCACCTGAGCACCTCCACTTTCACCTTGGACATCACACACACCCTGCACGACTGAACTGGACACTTCAGCACCTGAAAGCACCTCCACTTTCACCTTGGACATCACACACCCCTGCACGACTGAACTGGACACTTCAGCACCTGAGCACCTCCACTTTCACCTTGGACATCACACCCTGCACGACTGAACTGGACACTTCAGCACCTGAGCACCTGCACTTTCACCTTGGACATCACACACCCCACACAGCTGAACTGGACACTTCAGCACCTGAGCACCTCCACTGTCACCTTGGACATCACACACCCTGCACGACTGAACTGGACACTTCAGCACCTGAGCACCTGCACTTTTCACCTTGGACATCACACACCCTGCACGACTGAACTGGACACTTCAGCACCTGAGCACCTGCACTTTCACCTTGACATCACACACCCTACACGACTGAACTGGACACTTCAGCACCTGAGCACCTGCACTTTCACCTTGGACATCACACACCCTGCACGACTGAACTGGACACTTCAGCACCTGAGCACCTCCACTTTCACCTTGGACATCACATTACCCTGCACGACTGAACTGGACACTTCAGCACCTGAGCACCTGCACTTTCACCTTGTACATCACACACCTGCACGACTAGACTGAACTGGACACTTCAGCACCTGAGCACCTGCACTTTCACCTTGGACATCACACACCCCCTGCACGACTGAACTGGACACTTCCAGCACCTGAGCACCTGTACTTTCACCTTGGACATCACACACCCTGCACGACTGAACTGGACACTTCAGCACCTGAGCACCTCCACTTTCACCTGGCATGGAGCATTGTCCTGCTGGAAAAACCAATCCTCAGAGTTGGGAACATTGTCAGAGCAGAAGGAAGCAAGTTTTCTTCCAGTACAACCTTGTACTTGGCTTGATTCATGCCAAAGCTGCCCGATTCAGCCTTGCTGAAGCACCCCAGATCATCACCGATCCTCCACCACATTTCACAGTGGGTGCAAGACACTGTGGCTTGTAAACCTCTCCAGGTCTCCGTCTAACCATTAGGCGACCAGGTGTTGGGCAAAGCTGAAAATGGACTCATCTGGGGTGCTTCAGCAAAGCTGGAATCGGGCAGATTTGTATCTTTGTGAAGGACCTACGAATCAAGCCAAGTACAAAGGTTGTCCTGGAAGAAAACTTGCTTCCTTCTGCTCTGACAATGTTCCCCAACTCTGAGGATTGGTTTTTCCAGCAGGACAATGCTCCATGCCACACAGCCAGGTCAATCAAGGTGTGGATGGAGGACCACCAGATCAAAAACCCTGTCATGGCCAGCCCAATCTCCAGACCTGAACCCCATTGAAAACCTCTGGAATGTGATCAAGAGGAAGATGGATGGTCACAAGCCATCAAACAAAGCCGAGCTGCTTGAATTTTTGCGCCAGGAGTGGCATAAAGTCACCCAACATCAATGTGAAAGACTGGTGGAGAGCATGCCAAGACGCATGAAAGCTGTGCTTGAAAATCAGGTTATTCCACCAAAAATATTGATTTCTGAACTCTTCCTAAGTTAAAACATTAGTATTGTGTTGTTTAAAAATGAATATGAACTTATTTTCTTTGCATTATTCGAGGTCTGACAACACTGCATCTTTTTTGTTATTTTGACCAGTTGTCATTTTCTGCAAATAAATGCTCTAAATGACAATATTTTTATTTGGAATTTGGGAGAAATGTTGTCAGTAGTTTATAGAATAAAACAAAAATGTTCATTTTACCCAAACACATACCTATAAATAGTAAAACCAGAGAAACTGATAATTTTGCAGTGGTCTCTTAATTTTTTCCAGAGCTGTATATATATATATTCAGAGAAAAAAAGGCACTTTACAGAGCGTTTAAAGGTACACAAAGCACACAGAAAGAGTATTTGAAATTGCAAACACAAGTCAAAAAGGAAGTTAGAAAGGCCAAGAGAGAGATAGAAATGAACATTGCTAAGGGGGCGAAAACCAATTCCAATATATTATAATAGCAACAAAACAAAAATTCAAGGAGGAAATAAAATGTCTAAGAGATACAATGGCAACATCATAGATGAAGAGAAAAAAATTTCAAATATATTAAATGATTACTTTTCACAAGTTTTTACAAAGGAGGATACGGACAACATGCCCCACATGCCAACCTGTTTCTATCCAGAGGCAGAAGTGTTTAGGGGACTAGGAGCTCTTAAAACAGTTTACAGGGAATAGGAGCTCTTAAAACAGTTTAAAGGGACTACGAGCTCTTAAAACAGTTTCAATCAGCTCGACTAGCTCCAATGAACAAGTCAAAGCACAACTCCTGGTTTTATTTTACTGTTGCCTGCCAAGTTTAGCACCTGAGAAACACACCCACAGTGAATAAAAAGGCACTCCTCAAAGCATAAAATAAGAGCTTCACTGACAGGGAATAGGCTCTGAGTGAAAACAATATGGTAAAGGCACTGAGTATGAACTCCATCTAACTGGTTTAATAGATATTTAAAAGACTGTTTTCTTAAGCCTGTTCTGATTAGTTAAATACAATTGGATATGAATGATACTTTTCTATGATGCTTTATCTTTAACTCCAGAAGGAAGAGTACAATTGATTTCTATGAGACTGTCCCAGTCTTTGAGTCTCAGAGAAACAGCCCTCACATCAGCACAGTGACAAGGCAGGGAGCTGCAGTCTATCCCAGGACACCACAACCCTCACACTAGCACAGTGATCAGGCAGGGAGCTGCAGAGTCTATCCCAGGACACCACAGCCCTCACACCAGCACAGTGATGGGGCAGGGAGCTGCAGAGTCTGTCCCAGGACACCACAGCCCTCACACCAGCACAGTGACGGGGAAGGGAGCTGCAGAGTCTGTCCCAGGACACCACAGCCCTCACACCAGCACAGTGACGGGGAAGGGAGCCTCAGAGTCTGTCCCAGGACACCACAACCCTCACACTAGCACAGTGATGGGGCAGGGAGCTGCAGAGTCTATCCCAGGACACCACAGCCCTCACACCAGCACAGTGACAGGGCAGGGAGCTGCAGAGTCTATCCCAGGACACCACAACCCTCACACCAGCACAGTGACGGGGCAGGGAGCTGCAGAGTCTATCCCAGGACACCACAGCCCTCACACCAGCTCAGTGACAGGGCAGGGAGCTGCAGAGTCTATCCCAGGACACCACAGCCCTCACACCAGCACAGTGACAGGGCAGGGAGCTGCAGAGTCTATCCCAGGACACCACAGCCCTCACACCAGCACAGTGACAGGGCAGGGAGCTGCAGAGTCTATCCCAGGACACCACAGCCTTCACACCAGCACAGTGACGAGGCAGGGGCTCCAGAGTTCATCCCAGGACACCACAGCCCTCACACCAGCACAGTGACGAGGCAGGGGAGCTGCAGAGTCTATCCCAGGACACCACAGCCCTCACACCAGCACAGTGGGGCAGGGAGCTGCAGAGTCTATCCCAGGACACCACAGCCCTCACACCAGCACAGTGACAAGGCAGGGAGCTGCAGAGTCTATCCCAGGACACCACAGCCCTCACACCAGCACAGTGACGGGGCAGGGAGCTGCAGAGTCTATCCCAGGACACCACAGCCCCTCACACCAGCACAGTGACAAGGCAGGAGCTGCAGAGTCTATCCCAGGACACCCACAGCCCTCACACCAGCACAGTGACGGGGCAGGGAGCTGCAGAGTCTATCCCAGGACACCACAGCCTTCACACCAGCACAGTGATGGGGCAGGAGCAGCAGAGTCTATCCCAGGACACCACAGCCCCCTCACACCAGCACAGTGACGGGGCAGGGAGCTGCAGAGTCTATCCCAGGACACCACAGCCCTCACACCAGCACAGTGACAAGGCAGGGAGCTGCAGAGTCTATCCCTGGATACCATGTAGGGGTTATTTTAGATGGTTATAAATCTGTCTTACTAACACAATCTCTGCCCACCTAATTAATATGTATTGCTATCATAGCCAGTTGCTGCCCACCTAATTAATATGCATTACTATCACAGTCGACACCCACCTAATTAATATGCATTACTACCACAGTTGCCGCCCACCTGATTAATATGTATTACTATCACACAGTCCCCCTCACCTAATCAATATTTATTTTGGATGAAGAAAGCACTGATAAGATAAATGCCAGTGCATTCTGGGAAGAAAACCAATAAATAACACATTTTGAGTAAATCTAACAGAAAAGAGGGATCCGCCCCTCAAGAAGATTCCCCAGAAGCAGCAGCTTTACCCTTTTCTACTAAAATCTCCACATTGTTCACCAATTAGCTAATTTAGCAAAGCATCCAGCCCAGCCCAACCCTCCCTCTCCTTTAACTTTAAAACAACAGGGTTTAGAGGACAAGATTGAAAAGCAGTGAGATTTACTTTAAAGTAACACCTTCCCATCATGTTAACAACACTGAATACTGTTACTTGTCAGAATTGCCAGTCTCTGCCTGTATTGAGAGAGGTCTGGGGTACCATGAGGAATGCTTTATGAACACAAAAGAGGCTTCTTTTCAGAAACTCCTGCCTTTGTCTCTCTGTGATTGAGAAGCAGGGATTATATTATGATGGGTATTTCATTCTGTCAGAAACTCCTGCCTTTCACTTAGTGTGGTTGTGAACCTGCAGGTATTGAGACTGAACCTTTAATTATTTTTTATTATTTGTTTGTTTAGCAGACGCCTTTATCCAAAGCGACTTACAGAGACTAGTAAATAAATAAATAAATAAACCAGGAGATACCAGTCTCAGTACAGTACCAGTCTCAGTACAGGCTTTGCAGTCTTTAAAATGTGTATAATTTAAACAACCTGTGACTAGTGTACAAACTGAAAGCACAATCCACACAAGTGAACTCATCACAAATATACCTGAAAGACCTGAATGCTTAGTTTCTACTGTTTGGCACCAAAGCTACCAGAGCAAGGTGGCACTGACAGCAGGCTCAGTCACACGCCTCTCAGTCCTCTCACAAATGAGAAGAGGTAACAGATAGACTGACAGATACACCTCCTGTAATTCAAATGGCTTTGATAACTAAAAGTCAGCAGAGCAAAAAAGACAAATGTGTGTGTGATGCATTGATAAAAGTGTTTATTAAACAGAGTTTAATGCAGTGAGCATGTGCCCAGAGTAATAGAACGAAGCAACATTATTATTATTATTATTATTTATTTCTTAGCGACGCCCTTATCCAGGGCGACTTACATTGTTACAAGATATCACATTATTTTACATACAATTGCCCATTTATACAGTTTGGGTTTTACGGGAGCAATCTAGGTAAAGTACCTTGCTCAAGGGTACAGCAGCAGTGTCCCCACCGGGGATTGAACCCACGACCCTCCGGTCAAGAGTCCAGAGCCCTAACCACTACTCCACACTTCTGCACATGCACAAATAAGGCAACATGATAGGATGCTGCAACCTTTCCCAGCTCCACACGATCTGAGTAGCCTTACAGAAACACTCCTCTGTGCTTCATCCCATTTCAGAGTCTGTAACTGAGCTAACATCCACTGGGGTTCAGTCTCCTCACTGCAGTGTCACTGATAGAGCTAACATCCACTGGGGTTCAGTCTCCTCACTGCAGTGTCACTGATAGAGCTAACATCCACTGGGGTTCAGTCTCCTCACTGCAGTGTCACTGATAGAGCTAACATCCACTGGGGTGCAGTCTCTTGACTGCAGTGTCACTGATAGAGCTAACATTGATAGAGCTAACACTGATAGGGCAGCAGTGTGGAGTAGTGGTTAGGGCTCTGGGCTCTGGACTGGAGGGTCGTGTGTTCAATCCCTGGTGGGGGGACACTGCTGCTGTACCCTTGAGCAAGGTACTTTACCTAGATTGCTCCAGTAAAAACCCAACTGTATAAATGGGTAATTGTATGTAAAAATAATGTGATATCTTGTAACAATTGTAAGTCGCCCTGGATAAGGGCGTCTGCTAAGAAATAAATAATAATAATAATAACATCCACTGGGATGCAGTCTCCTGACTGCAGTGTCACTGATAGAGCTAACATCCACTGGGATGCAGTCTCCTGACTGCAGTGTCACTGATAGAGCTAACATCCACTGGGATGCAGTCTCCTGACTGCAGTGTCACTGATAGAGCTAACATCTACTGGGATGCAGTCTCCTGACTGCAGTGTCACTGATAGAGCAGGGGTTTAATGAGGGGGGTTTTGAAAGAGAGCGGCTACAGGGAAGAAGCACAGGCCTGTTATTTGATTCTGTTCACCTTGGTTTTCTTTGTGTGCTGTAGACACAGTGTAAAAATAAACCTTGTTTTAACTGAGCTAAGTCTTCCCTGTCTCTCTGTGGTGTTGCTACTGGTCCATATCTCAACTATCACTAACAAACCTCTGTTTTTATTGTGGGTTATTGATTTTGTTAACTATAGTTGTAAATTTATTTTTAGTTAGTCCTGGCGCTTACCACCAGGTGACGTAGTCGGTGACTATATATATTTCGGGGATCCTGAGCGTCTTAAGCAAATAGTTTGACACCCGTCTCAGTGTGTGTGTCTCAGTGTGTGTCTCAGTGTGTGTGTTTCTCAGTGTGTGTCTCAGTGTGTGTGTCTCAGTGTGTGTCTCAGTGTGTGTGTGTTTCTCAGTTTGTGTGTGTGTGTCTCAGTGTGTGTGTGTCTCAGTCTGTGTGTGTGTCTCAGTCTGTGTGTGTGTCTCAGAGTGTGTGTGTGTGTGTGTGTGTGTCTCAGTGTGTGTGTCTAGTGTGTGTGTCTCAGTGTGTGTGTGTTTCTCAGTGTGTGTGTGTGTCTCAGTGTGTGTGTGTCAGTGTGTGTGTTTCTCAGTTTGTGTTTGTGTGTATGTCTCAGTGTGTGTGTGTCTAGTGTGTGTGTCTCAGTGTGTGTGTGTGTGTGTGTCTCAGTGTGTGTGTGTGTGTGTTCAGTGTGTGTGTGTGTCAGTGTGTGTGTGTGTGTGTGTCAGTGTGTGTGCGTGTCAGTGTGTGTGTTTCTCAGTTTGTGTCTGTGTATCTGTGTGTGTGTGTGTGTCAGTGTGTGTGTGTGTCTCAGTGTGTGTGTTTCTCAGTTTGTGTTTGTGTGTGTGTCTCATGTGTGTGTGTGTCTAGTGTTTGTCTCAGTGTGTGTGTGTGTGTGTCTCAGTGTGTGTGTGTGTGTGTGTCAGTGTGTGTCTCAGTGTGTGTGTGTGTGTCTCAGTGTGTGTGTGTGTGTGTGTGTGTTTCAGTGTGTGTGTGTGTCAGTGTGTGTGTTTCTCAGTTTGTGTCTGTGTATCTGTGTGTGTGTGTGTGTGTTTATCTCAGTGTGTCTGTGTGTGTGTCTCAGTTTGTGTGTTTAAAAACAAAATCAAACCGTAAATTATAATTGTCAAACACCTGATAAAACAAAGGTGAAAAGTTAACATATCTTTTGAAGCCGCCTGTTCTAAGAATCGAGCTATTCTAAGAATTGAGCTCTAGGGTGGGGGTTGTGAGAGGGGGTGTGTGTGGGGGCGTGTGGGGGCGGGAGATCAGACACGCAATGAAATAATAATATAATATAATATATATTTCGGGGATCCTGAGTGTCCTAAGTAAATAGTGTGACACCCGTCTCAGTGTGTGTGTGTGTCAGTGTGTGTGTGTGTGTCTCAGTGTGTGTGTTTCTCAGTTTGTGTGTGTGTGTGTCTCAGTGTGTGTGTGTCTCAGTGTGTGTTCTCTGTGTGTGTGTGTCTCAGTGTGTGTGTCTCAGTGTGTGTGTGTCTCAGTGTGTGTGTGTTTCTCAGTGTGTGTGTGTTTCTCAGTGTTCGTGTCTCAGTGTGTGTGTTTCTCAGTGTGTGTGTGTCTCAGTGTGTGTGTTTCTCAGTGTTCGTGTCTCAGTGTGTGTGTGTGTCAGTGTGTGTGTTTCTCAGTGTGTGTGTGTGTCTCAGTGTGTGTGTGTTTCTCAGTGTTCGTGTCTCAGTGTGTGTGTTTCTCAGTGTATGTGTCTCAGTGTGTGTGTGTGTCTCAGTGTGTGTGTGTCTCAGTGTGTGTTTCTCAGTGTGTGTGTGTCAGTGTGTGTGTGTCTCAGTGTGTGTGTTTCTCAGTGTGTGTGTGTCTCAGTGTGTGTGTGTCTCAGTGTGTGTTTCTCAGTGTGTGTGTCTCAGTGTGTGTGTTTCTCAGTGTTCGTGTCTCAGTGTGTGTGTGTTTCTCAGTGTGTGTGCCTCAGTGTGTGTGTGTGTGTCTCAGTGTGTGTGTGTGTGTGTTTCTCATTGTGTGTGTCTCAGTGTGTGTGTTTCTCAGTTTGTGTTTGTGTGTGTGTCTCAGTGTGTGTGTCTCAGTGTTTGTCTCAGTGTGTGTGTGTGTGTCAGTGTGTGTGTGTGTGTTTCAGTGTGTGTGTGTGTCAGTGTGTGTGTGTGTTTCAGTGTGTGTGTGTGCCAGTGTGTGTGTTTGTGTGTTTGTGTGTGTGTCAGTGTGTGTGTTTGTGTGTCTCAGTGTGTGTGTGTGTGTGTGTCAGTGTGTGTGTTTGTGTGTCTCAGTGTGTGTGTGTGTGTGTTTCAGTGTCTGTGTGTGTGTCTCAGTGTGTGTGTGTGTCAGTGTGTCTGTGTGTGTGTCTCAGTTTGTGTGTGTGTCAGTGTGTCAGTGTGTGTGTCAGTGTGTGTGTGTGTCTCAGTGTGTGTGTGTGTCAGTGTGTCAGTGTGTGTGTGTGTGTCAGTGTGTGTGTGTGTGTTTCAGTGTGTGTGTGTGTCTCAGTGTGTGTGTGTGTCAGTGTGTGTGTGTGTTTCAGTGTGTGTGTGTGTCAGTGTGTGTGTTTCTCAGTTTGTGTCTGTGTATCTGTGTGTGTGTGTGTGTGTTTATCTCAGTGTGTCTGTGTGTGTGTCTCAGTTTGTGTTTGTGTGTGTATCTCAGTGTGTGTGTTTGTCTCAGTGTGTGTGTCTCAGTGTGTGTGTGTGTCAGTGTGTGTGTGTCTCAGTGTGTGTGTGTGTCTCAGTGTGTGTGTGTGTGTTTCAGTGTGTGTGTGTCAGTGTGTGTGTTTCTCAGTTTGTGTCTGTATCTGTGTGTGTGTGTGTTTATCTCAGTGTGTCTGTCTGTGTGTGTCTCAGTTTGTGTGTTTAAAAACAAAATCAAACCGTAAATTATAATTGTCAAACACCTGATAAAACAAAGGTGAAAAGTTAACATATCTTTTGAAGCCGCCTGTTCCTAAGAATCGAGCTATTCCTAAGAATTGAGCTCTAGAATTGGGGGGGGTTGTGAGAGGGGGGAGTGTGTGTGGGGGCGTGTGGGGGAGATCAGACACGCAATGAAATAATAATATAATATAATATATATTTCGGGGATCCTGAGTGTCCTAAGTAAATAGTGTGACACCCGTCTCAGTGTGTGTGTGTGTCAGTGTGTGTGTGTGTCTCAGTGTGTGTATTTCTCAGTTTGTGTGTGTGTGTGTGTGTCTCAGAGTGTGTGTCTCAGTGTGTGTTCTCTGTCTCAGTGTGTGTGTCTCAGTGTGTGTGTCTCAGTGTGTGTGTGTGTGTCTCAGTGTGTGTGTGTTTCTCAGTGTGTGTGTGTTTCTCAGTGTTCGTGTCTCAGTGTGTGTGTGTGTCTCAGTGTTCGTGTCTCAGTGTGTGTGTGTCAGTGTGTGTGTGTTACTCAGTGTGTGTGTGTGTCTCAGTGTGTGTGTGTTTCTCAGTGTGTGTGTGTGTTTCTCAGTGTGTGTGTTTCTCAGTGTGTGTGTGTCTCAGTGTGTGTGTGTGTGTGTGTGTGTGTGTCTCAGTGTGTGTGTTTCTCAGTGTGTGTGTCTCAGTGTGTGTGTGTCAGTGTGTGTGTGTGTCTCAGTGTGTGTGTGTGTCAGTGTGTGTGTGTGTCTCAGTGTGTGTGTGTTTCTCAGTGTTCGTGTCTCAGTGTGTGTGTGTGTGTGTCAGTGTGTGTGTGTGTCTCAGTGTGTGTGTGTTTCTCAGTGTTCGTGTGTCTCAGTGTGTGTGTGTTTCTCAGTGTGTGTGTGTGTCTCAGTGTGTGTGTGTGTTTCTCAGTGTGTGTGTGTGTGTTTCTCAGTTTGTGTGTGTGTCTCAGTGTGTGTGTGTTTCTCAGTGTTCGTGTCTCAGTGTGTGTGTGTGTCTCAGTGTGTGTGTTTCTCAGTTTGTGTGTGTGTCTCAGTGTGTGTGTGTTTCTCAGTGTGTGTGATTATCAGTGTGTGTGTCTCAGTGTGTGTGTGTCTCAGTCTCTGTTTCTTAGTTTGTGTTTGTGTCTCAGTATGTGTGTGTTTCTCAGTTTATATGTGTGTGTCTCAGTGTGTGTGTGTGTGTTTATCAGTTTGTGTGTGTGTGTGTCTCAGTGTGTGTGTGTTTCTCAGTGTTTGTGTTTCTCAGTGTGTGTGTGTGAGTCTCAGTGTGTGTGTGTTTCTCAGTTTGTGTTTGTGTATCAGTGTGTGTGTGTGTCAGTGTTTGTGTTTCTCAGTGTGTGTGTGTTTCTCAGTGTGTGTGTGTCTGTGTCTCATTGTGTGTTTCTTAGTTTGTGTGTGTGTCTCAGTGTGTGTGTGTGTCTCAGTGTGTGTGTGTGTTTGTCTCATTGTCTGTGTCTCAGTGTGTGTGTCTCAGTGTGTGTGTGTGTGTGTGTGTTTCTCATTGTGTGTGTCTCAGTGTGTGTGTTTCTCAGTTTGTGTTTGTGTGTGTGTCTCAGTGTGTGTCTCAGTGTGTGTGTTTGTCTCAGTGTGTGTGTGTGTGTCAGTGTGTGTGTGTGTGTGTGTTTCAGTGTGTGTGTTTGTCTCAGTGTGTGTGTGTGTGTCAGTGTGTGTGTGTGTGTTTCAGTGTGTGTGTCAGTGTGTGTGTGTGTGTTTCAGTGTGTGTGTGTGTCAGTGTGTGTTTGTGTGTTTCAGTGTGTGTGTGTGTCAGTGTGTGTGTTTGTGTGTCTCAGTGTGTGTGTGTGTGTGTCAGTGTGTGTTTGTGTGTCTCAGTGTGTGTGTGTGTGTGTGTGTGTCTCAGTGTGTGTGTGTGTCAGTGTGTGTGTGTGTGTGTCTCAGTGTGTGTGTGTCAGTGTGTGTGTGTGTGTCAGTGTGTGTGTGTCAGTGTGTGTGTGTGTGTGTGTGTGTGTGTGTGTGTGTGTGTGTGTGTGTGTGTGTCTCAGTGTGTGTGTGTGTGTGTGTGTGTGTCTCAGTGTGTGTGTGTGTGTGTGTTTCAGTGTGTGTGTGTGTCAGTGTGTGTTTCTCAGTTTGTCTGTGTATCTGTGTGTGTGTGTGTGTGTTTATCTCAGTGTGTCTGTGTGTGTGTCTCAGTTTGTGTGTTTAAAAACAAAATCAAACCGTAAATTATAATTGTCAAACACCTGATAAAACAAAGGTGAAAAGTTAACATATCTTTTGAAGCCGCCTGTTCCTAAGAATCGAGCTATTCCTAAGAATTGAGCTCTAGAATTGGGGGTTGTGAGAGGGAGTGTGTGTGGGGGCGTGTGGGCGGGAGATCAGACACTAATGAAAAATAATATAATATAATATATTTTCAGGGGATCCTGAGTGTCCTAAGTTGTGCCTCAGTGTGTGTGTGTGTCAGTGTGTGTGTTTCAGTGTGTGTATTTCTCAGTTTGTGTGTGTGTGTCTCCGTGTGTATGTCTCAGTGTGTGTCTCAGTGTGTGTGTGTGTGTCTCAGTGTGTTTGTTTCAGTGTGTGTGTGTCTCAGTGTGTGTGTTTCTCAGTTTGTGTGTGTGTGTGTCTCAGAGTGTGTGTCTCAGTGTGTGTTCTCTGTGCGTGTGTGTGTGTCTCACTGTGTGTGTTTCTCAGTTTGTGTGTGTGTATGTCTCAGTGTGTGTGTCTCAGTGTGTGTGTCTCAGTGTGTGTGTGTGTCTCAGTGTGTGTGTTTCTCAGTGTGTGTGTGTTTGTCTCAGTGTGTGTGTTTCTCAGTTTGTGTGTGTGTCTCAGTGTGTTTGTTTGTCTCAGTGTGTGTGTGTGTTTCTCAGTGTTTGTGTTTCTCAGTGTGTGTGTGTGTGTCTCAGTGTGTGTGTGTCTCAGTATGTGTGTGTGTCAGTGTGTGTGTGTCTCAGTGTGTGTTTCTTAGTTTGTGTTTGTGTCTCAGTGTGTGTGTGTGTGTTTCTCAGTTTGTATGTGTGTCTCAGTGTGTGTGTTTCTCAGTTTGTGTGTGTGTGTCAGTGTGTGTGTTTCTCAGTGTGTGTGTGTCTCAGTGTGTGTGTTTCATAGTTTGTGTGTGTGTCTCAGTGTCTTTGTGTGTCTCAGTGTGTGTGTGTGTATGTTTCTCAGTGTGTGTGTGTGTGTTTCTCAGTGTGTGTGTGTGTCTCAGTGTTCGTGTCTCAGTGTGTGTGTGTTTCTCAGTGTGTGTGTGTGTCTCAGTGTGTGTGTGTGTGTGTCTCAATGTGTGTGTGTCTCAGTGTGTGTGTTTCTCAGTTTGTGTGTGTGTGTGTCTCAGTGTATGTGTGTGTGTGTTTCTCAGTGTGTGTGTTTATCAGTGTGTGTGTGTCTCGGTGTGTGTGTGTGTATGTTTCTCAGTGTGTGTGTTTATCAGTGTGTGTGTGTGTCTCAGTGTGTGTGAGTGTCTCAGTGTCTGTTTCTTAGTTTGTGTTTGTGTCTCAGTGTGTGTGTTTCTCAGTTTGTATGTGTGTCTCAGTGTGTGTGTTTCTCAGTTTGTGTGTGTGTCTCGGTGTCTGTGTGTGTCTCAGTGTGTGTGTGTGTGTTTCTCAGTGTGTGTGTTTATCAGTGTGTGTGTGTCTCAGTGTGTGTGTGTGTGTGTTTCTCAGTGTGTGTGTTTATCAGTGTGTGTGTGTGTGTCTCAGTGTGTGTGTGTGTGTCTCAGTGTGTGTGTGTCTCAGTGTCTGTTTCTTAGTTTGTGTTTGTGTCTCAGTGTGTGTGTGTTTCTTAGTTTGTGTTTGTGTCTCAGTGTGTGTGTTTCTCAGTTTGTATGTGTGTGTCTCAGTGTGTGTGTGTGTTTCTCAGTTTGTGTGTGTTTCTCAGTGTTCGTGTCTCAGTGTGTGTGTGTGTCTCAGTGTGTGTGTTTCTCAGTGTGTGTGTGTGTCTCATTGTTTGTGTGTTTCCGAGTGTGTGTGTCTCAGTGTGTGTGTCTCAGTGTGTGTGTGTCGCAGTGTGTGTGTGTCAGTGTGTTTGTCTCAATGTGTGTGTCAGTGTGTTTGTGTATCAGTGTGTGTGTGTGTCAGTGTGTGTGTTTCTCAGTGTGTGTTTTTCACAATTTGTGTGTGTGTCTCAGTGTCATTGTGTGTCTCAATGTGTGTGTGTGAGTGTTTCTCAGTGTGTGTGTTTCTCAGTTTGTGTGTGTGTGTCTCAGTGTATGTGTGTGTGTGTTTCTGTGTGTGTGTTTATCAGTGTGTGTGTCTCAGTGTGTGTGTGTGTCTCAGTGTCTGTTTCTTAGTTTGTGTTTGTGTCTCAGTGTGTGTGTTTCTCAGTTTGTGTGTGTGTCTCGGTGTGTGTGTGTGTCTCAGTGTGTGTGTGTGTGTTTCTCAGTGTGTGTGTTTCTCAGTGTGTGTGTGTGTGTGTCTCAGTGTGTGTGTGTGTGTGTATGTTTCTCAGTGTGTGTGTGTCTCAGTGTGTGTGTGTGTGTCTCAGTGTCTGTTTCTTAGTTTGTTTTTGTGTCTCAGTGTGTGTGTGTTTCTCAGTTTGTATGTGTGTGTCTCAGTGTGTGTGTGTGTTTCTCCGTAAATGTGTGTGTGTCTCATTGTTTGTGTGTTTCCGAGTGTGTGTCTCAGTGTGTGTGTGTATCAGTGTGTGTGTCTCAGTGTGTTTGTGTCGTGTGTGTGTGTGTGTCAGTGTGTTTGTCTCAATGTGTGTGTCAGTGTGTTTGTGTATCAGTGTGTGTGTGTGTCAGTGTGTGTGATTCTCAGTGTGTGTGTGTCTCAGTTTGTGTGTTTCACAATTTGTGTGTGTGTCTCAGTGTCTTTGTGTGTCTCAGTGTGTGTGTGTGTTTCTCAGTGTGTGTGTGTGTGTTTCTCAGTGTGTGTGTGTCTCAGTGTTCGTGTCTCAGTGTGTGTGTGTTTCTCAGTGTGTGTGTGTCTCAGTGTGTGTGTGTGTGTTTCAGTTTGTCTCATTGTGTGTGTGTCTCACTGTGTGTGTCTCAATGTGTGTGTGTGAGTGTTTCTCAGTGTGTGTGTATCTCAGTATGTGTGTCTCAGTGTGTGTGTGTCGCAGTGTGTGTGTGTGTCAGTGTGTTTGTCTCAATCTATGTGTCTCAGTGTTCGTGTCTCAGTGTGTGTGTCTCAGTGTGTGTGTTTCTCAGTTTGTATGTGTGTGTCTCAGTGTGTGTGTGTTTCTCAGTTTGTGTGTGTGTGTCTCAGTGTGTGTGTGTGTGTATGTTTCTCAGTGTGTGTGTGTTTATCAGTGTGTGTGTGTGTGTCTCAGTGTGTGTGTCTCAGTGTCTGTTTCTTAGTTTGTGTTTGTGTCTCAGTGTGTGTGTGTTTCTCAGTTTGTATGTGTGTGTCTCAGTGTGTGTGTGTGTTTCTCCGTAAATGTGTGTGTGTCTCAGTGTGTGTGTTTCTCAGTGTTCGTGTCTCAGTGTGTGTGTGTGTCTCACTGTGTGTGTTTCTCAGTGTGTGTGTGTATGTCTCATTGTTTGTGTGTTTCCGAGTGTGTGTCTCAGTGTGTTTGTGTCGCAGTGTGTGTGTCTGTCAGTGTGTGTGTTTCTCAGTGTGTGTGTGTCTCAGTTTGTGTGTTTCACAATTTGTGTGTGTGTCTCAGTGTCTTTGTGTGTCTCAGTGTGTGTGTGTGTGTTTCTCAGTGTGTGTGTGTGTGTGTGTGTTTCTCAGTGTGTGTGTGTCTCAGTGTTCGTGTCTCAGTGTGTGTGTGTTTCTCAGTGTGTGTGTCTCAGTGTGTGTGTGTGTGTGTGTCTCAGTGTGTGTGTGTGTGTTTCAGTTTGTCTCATTGTGTGTGTCTCACTGTGCGTGTCTCAATGTGTGTGTGTGAGTGTTTCTCAGTGTGTGTGTATCTCAGTATGTGTGTCTCAGTGTGTGTGTGTGTGTGTGTGTGTCAGTGTGTGTTTGTCTCAATGTGTGTGTTTCTCAGTTTGTGTGTGTGTGTCTCAGTGTGTGTGTGTTTCAGTGTGTGTGTGTCTCAGTTTGTCTGTGTGTGTGTTTCAGTGTGTCTCAGTGTGTGTGTGTGTGTGTGTCTCAGTGTCTTTTTCTTAGTTTGTGTTTGTGTCTCAGTGTGTGTGTTTCTCAGTTTGTATGTGTGTGTCTCAGTGTGTGTGCGTTTCTCAGTTTGTGTGTGTGTCTCGGTGTGTCTGTGTGTCTCAGTGTGTGTGTGTGTGTTTATCAGTGTGTGTGTTTATCAGTGTGTGTGTGTGTGTCTCAGTGTGTGTGTGTTTATCAGTGTGTGTGTGTCTCAGTGTCTGTTTCTTAGTTTGTGTTTGTGTCTCAGTGTGTGTGTTTTTCTCAGTTTGTATGTGTGTTTATCAGTGTGTGTGTGTGTTTCTCAGTTTGTGTGTGTGTCTCAGTGTGTGTGTTTCTCAGTGTTCGTGTCTCAGTGTGTGTGTGTGTCAGTGTGTGTGTTTCTCAGTGTGTGTGTGTGTCTCATTGTTTGTGTGTTTCCGAGTGTGTGTCTCAGTGTGTGTGTGTCGCAGTGTGTGTGTTTCACAATTTGTGTGTGTGTCTCAGTGTCTTTGTGTGTCTCAGTGTGTGTGTTTGTATGTTTCTCAGTGTGTGTGTTTCTCAGTGTGTGTGTGTCTCAGTGTGTGTGTGTGTGTCAGTGTCTGTTTCTTAGTTTGTGTTTGTGTCTCAGTGAGTGTGTGTTTCTCAGTTTTTATGTGTGTGTCTAATTGTGTGTGTGTTTCTCAGTTTGTGTGTGTGTCTCAGTGTGTGCGTGTGTGTGTTTCTCAGTGTGTGTGTTTATCAGAGTGTGTGGGTGTGTCTCAGTGTGTGTGTATGTTTCTCAGTGTGTGTTTATCAGTATGTGTGTGTGTCTCAGTGTGTGTGTGTGTCTCAGTGTCTGTTTCTTAGTTTGTGTTTGTTTCTCAGTGTGTGTGTGTTTCTCAGTTTGTGTGTGTGTGTCTCAGTGTGTGTGTGTGTTTCTCAGTTTGTGTGTGTGTCTCAGTGTGTGTGTGTTTCTCAGTGTTCGTGTCTCAGTGTGTGTGTGTTTCTCAGTGTGTGTGTGTGTGTGTCTCAGTGTGTGTGTCAGTGTGTTTCTCAGTGTGTGTGTGTCAGTGTGTGTGTCTCAGTGTGTGTGTGTCTGTGTGTGTTTGTCAGTGTGTGTGTGTCCCAGTGTGTGTGTGTCAGTGTGTTTGTCTCAGTGTGTGTGTCAGTGTGTGTGTCTCAGTGTGTGTGTGTGTTTCAGTGTGTGTGTGTGTGTCAGAGTGTGTGTGTCGCAGTGTGTGTGTGTTAGTGTGTTTGTCTCAGTGTGTGTGTGTCTCAGTGTGTGTGTGTGTGTCTCAATGTATGTGTGTGTGTCTCAGTGTTTGTGTGTCTCAGTGTGTGTGTATCTCAGTGTGTGTGTCAGTGTGTGTGTGTCTAAGTGTGTGTGTGTGTGTGTGTGTGTGTGTGTGTGTGTGTGTGTCCCTGTCAGCTATCTGGTACCTGTGTGTCTGTGTGTGTGTGTCAGCTATCTGGTACCTGTGTGTGTGTGTGTGTGTGTGTCTCAGTGTTTGTGTGTGTCTCAGTGTGTGTGTATCTCAGTGTGTGTGTGTCTCAGTGTGTGTGTGTGTGTGTGTGTGTCAGAGTGTGTGGGTCGCAGTGTGTGTGTGTGAGTTAGTGTGTTTGTCTCAGTGTGTGTGTGTGTCTCAATTTGTGTGTGTGTGTGTTTCAGTGTGTGTGTGTGTGTCAGTGTGTGTGTGTCTCAGTGTGTGTGTGTTTCTCAGTGTGTGTGTGTGTGTGTCTCAGTGTGTGTGTGTCTCAGTGTGTGTGTGTGTTTCTCAGTTTGTGTGTGTGTCTCAGTGTGTGTGTGTTCTCAGTGTTCGTGTCTCAGTGTGTGTGTGTCTCAGTGTGTGTGTTTCTGTGTGTGTGTGTGTGTGTCAGTGTGTGTGTGTCTCAGTGTGTGTGTCTCAGTGTGTGTGTCTGTGTGTGTGTGTTTGTCAGTGTGTGTGTGTCAGTGTGTGTGTCACAGTGTGTGTGTGTGTCAGTGTGTTTGTCTCAGTGTGTGTGTCAGTGTGTGTGTCTCAGTGTGTGTGTGTGTTTCAGTGTGTGTGTGTGTCAGAGTGTGTGTGTCGCAGTGTGTGTGTGTTAGTGTGTTTGTCCCAGTGTGTGTGTGTGTCTCAGTGTGTGTGTGTCTCAGTGTATGTGTGTGTGTCTCAGTGTGTGTGTGTGTGTCTCAGTGTGTGTGTGTTTCTCATTGTGTGTGTATCTCAGTGTGTGTCTCAGTGTGTGTGTGTCTCAGCTTGTGTGGGTGTGTGTCTCAGTGTGTGTGTGTCTCAGTGTATGTGTGTGTGTCTCAGTGTGTGTGTGTCTCAGTGTGTGTGTGTTTCTGAGTTTGTGTGTGTGTCTCAGTGTGTGTGTGTTTCTCAGTTTTTATGTGTGTGTCTAATTGTGTGTGTGTTTCTCAGTTTGTGTGTGTGTCTCAGTGTGTGTGTGTGTGTTTCTCAGTGTGTGTGTGTTTATCAGAGTGTGTGGGTGTGTCTCAGTGTGTGTGTGTGTATGTTTCTCAGTGTGTGTTTATCAGTATGTGTGTGTGTCTCAGTGTGTGTGTGTGTCTCAGTGTCTGTTTCTTAGTTTGTGTTTGTTTCTCAGTGTGTGTGTGTTTCTCAGTTTGTGTGTGTGTGTCTCAGTGTTTGTGTGTGTTTCTCAGTTTGTGTGTGTGTCTCAGTGTGTGTGTGTTTCTCAGTGTTCGTGTCTCAGTGTGTGTGTCTCAGTGTGTGTGTGTTTCTCAGTGTGTGTGTGTGTGTCTCAGTGTGTGTGTCAGTGTGTGTGTCTCAGTGTGTGTGTGTCTGTGTGTGTTTGTCAGTGTGTGTGTGTCAGTGTGTTTGTCTCAGTGTGTGTGTCAGTGTGTGTGTCTCAGTGTGTGTGTTTCAGTGTGTGTGTGTGTGTCAGAGTGTGTGTGTCGCAGTGTGTGTGTGTTAGTGTGTCTGTCTCAGTGTGTGTGTGTCTCAGTGTGTGTGTGTCTCAATGTATGTGTGTGTGTCTCAGTGTGTGTGTGCATCTCAGTGTGTGTGTCTCAGTGTGTGTGTGTCTCAGCTTGTGTGGGTGTGTGTCTCAGTGTGTGTGTGTGTGTGTGTGTGTGTGTGTGTGTGTGTGTGTGTGTGCGTGTGTGCGTCCATGTCAGCTATCTGGTACCTGTGTGTGTCTGTGTGTGTGTGTCAGCTATCTGGTACCTGTGTGTGTGTGTGTGTGTCTCAGTGTTTGTGTGTGTCTCAGTGTGTGTGTATCTCAGTGTGTGTGTCTCAGTGTGTGTGTGTGTGTGTGTGTGTGTGTGTGTGTGTGTGTCCCTGTCAGCTATCTGGTACCTGTGTGTGTCTGTGTGTGTGTGTCAGCTATCTGGTACCTGTGTGTGTGTGTGTGTCTCAGTGTGTGTGTGTGTGTCTCAGTGTGTGTGTGTATCTCAGTGTGTGTGTCTCAGTGTGTGTGTGTGTGTCAGTGTGTGTGGGTGCAGTGTGTGTGTGTGTGTGTTAGTGTGTTTGTCTCAGTGTGTGTGTGTGTCTCAATTTGTGTGTGTGTGTGTTTCAGTGTGTGTGTGTGTTTCTCAGTTTGTGTGTGTGTCTGTGTGTGTGTGTCTCAGTGTGTGTTTCTCAGTGTGTGTGTGTGTGTGTGTCTCAGTGTGTGTGTGTCTCAGTGTGTGTGTGTGTTCTCAGTTTTTGTGTGTGTCTCAGTGTGTGTGTGTTTCTCAGTGTTCGTGTCTCAGTGTGTGTGTTTCTCAGTGTGTGTGTGTGTCTCAGTGTGTGTGTGTCTCAGTGTGTGTGTCTCAGTGTGTGTGTGTGTGTGTGTGTGTGTTTGTGTGTGTGTGTGTGTCTCAGTGTGTGTGTGTGTCAGTGTGTGTGTCACAGTGTGTGTGTGTGTCAGTGTGTTTGTCTCAGTGTGTGTGTCAGTGTGTGTGTCTCAGTGTGTGTGTGTTTCAGTGTGTGTGTGTGTCAGAGTGTGTGTGTCGCAGTGTGTGTGTGTCAGTGTGTTTGTCTCAGTGTGTGTGTCAGTGTGTGTGTCTCAGTGTGTGTGTGTGTTTCAGTGTGTGTGTTTCTCATTGTGTGTGTATCTCAGTGTGTGTGTCTCAGTGTGTGTGTGTGTCTCAGCTTGTGTGGGTGTGTGTCTCAGTGTGTGTGTTTTTCTGAGTTTGTGTGTGTGTGTCTCAGTGTGTGTGTGTTTCTCAGTTTTTATGTGTGTGTCTAATTGTGTGTGTGTTTCTCACTTTGTGTGTGTGTCTCAGTGTGTGTGTGTGTGTGTGTTTCTCAGTGTGTGTGTTTATCAGAGTGTGTGGGTGTGTCTCAGTGTGTGTGTGTATGTTTCTCAGTGTGTGTTTATCAGTATGTGTGTGTGTCTCAGTGTGTGTGTGTGTCTCAGTGTCTGTTTCTTAGTTTGTGTTTGTTTCTCAGTGTGTGTGTGTTTCTCAGTTTGTGTGTGTGTGTCTCAGTGTGTGGGTGTGTTTCTCAGTTTGTGTGTGTGTCTCAGTGTGTGTGTGTGTGTATCTCAGTGTTCGTGTCTCAGTGTGTGTGTGTGTGTGTGTCTCAGTGTGTGTGTGTTTCTCAGTGTGTGTGTGTGTGTCTCAGTGTATGTGTGTGTCTCAGTGTGTGTGTATCAGTGTGTGTGTCTCAGTGTGTGTGTGTCTGTGTGTGTGTGTTTGTCAGTGTGTGTGTGTCAGTGTGTGTGTGTGTCAGTGTGTGTGTCCCAGTGTGTGTGTGTGTGTGTCTCAGTGTGTGTGTGTCGCAGTGTGTGTGTGTGTCAGTGTGTTTGTCTCAATGTGTGTGTCAGTGTGTGTGTGTCTCAGTGTTTGTGTGGGTCTCAGTGAGTGTGTGTGTTTCAGTGTGTCTCATTGTGTGTGTGTGTCTCACTGTGTATGTCTCAATGTGTGTGTGTGTTTCTCATTGTGTGTGTATCTCAGTGTGTGTGTCTCAGTGTGCGTGTGTCTCAGTTTGTGTGGGTGTTTGTCTCAGTGTGTGTGTGTCTCAGTGTATGTGTGTGTGTGTCTCAGTGTGTGTGTGTCTCAGTGTGTGTGTGTGTCTAAGTGTGTGTGTGTGTGTGTGTGTGTGTGTGTGTGTGTGTGTGTGTGTGTGTGTCTCTGTCAGCTATCTGGTACCTGTGTGTGTCTGTGTGTGTGTCAGCTATCTGGTACCTGTGTGTGTGTGTGTGTCTCAGTGTTTGTGTGTGTCTCAGTGTGTGTGTGTCTCAGTGTGTGTGTGTCTCAGTGTGTGTGTGTGTGTGTGTCAGAGTGTGTGTGTCGCAGTGTGTGTGTGTGTGTGTTAGTGTGTTTGTCTCAGTGTGTGTGTGTGTCTCAGTTTGTGTGTGTGTGTGTTTCAGTGTGTCTCATTGTGTGTGTGTCTCACTGTGTGTGTCTCAATATGTGTGTGTGTTTCTCATTGTGTGTGTATCTCAGTATGTGTGTCTCAGTGTGTGTGTGTCTCAGTTTGTGTGGGTGTGTGTCTCAGTGTGTGTTTGTGTGTGTGTCTTAGTGTATGTGTGTGTGTGTCTCAGTGTGTGTGTGTCTCATTGTGTGTGTGTCTGAGTGTGTGTGTCTGTGTGTGTGTGTTTGTCAGCGTGTGTGTGTCTCAGTGTGTGTGTCTGTGTGTGTGTGTTTGTCAGTGTATGTGTGTCTCAGTGTGTGTGTGTGTGAGTGACAGTGTGTGTTTGTCTCAGTGTGTGTGTCAGTGTGTGTGTGTCTCAGTGTGTGTGTGTGTCTCAGTGTGTATGTGTGTGTTTCAGTGTGTCTCATTGTGTGTGTGTGTGTGTCTCACTGTATATCTCAATGTGTGTGAGTGTTTCTCTCATTGTGTGTATCTCAGTGTGTGTGTCTCAGTGTGTGTGTTTCTCAGTTTGTGTGGGTGTGTGTCTCAGTGTGTGTGTGTCTCAGTGTATGTGTGTGTGCCTCAGTGTGTGTGTGTCTCAGTGTGTGTGTGTTGTGTGTGTGTGTGTGTTTGTGTGGGTGTGTGTTTCAGTGTGTGTGTGTCGCAGTGTGTGTGTGTGTTAGTGTGTTTGTCTCAGTGTGTGTGTGTGTCTCAGTGTATGTGTGTGTGTGTCTCAGTGTGTGTGTGTCTCAGTGTGTGTGTGTGTCTCAGTGTATGTGTGTGTGTGTCTCAGTGTGTGTGTGTCTCAGTGTGTGTTTCAGTTTGTCTCATTGTGTGTGTGTCTCACTGTGTGTGTCTCAATGTGTGTGTGTGAGTGTTTCTCAGTGTGTGTTTATCTCAGTATGTGTGTCTCAGTGTGTGTGTGTGTCAGTGTGTGTTTGTGTCTCAGTGTGTGTGTGACTGTGTGTGTGTGTGTGTCTCAGTGTGTGTGTCTCAGTTTGTGTGGGTGTGTGTCTAAGTGTGTGTGTGTTTGTCTCAGTCTCAGTGTGTGTGTGTCTCAGTGTGTGTGTGTGTGTCTGACTGTGTGTGTCTGTTTGTGTGTGTGTTTGTCAGTGTGTGTGTGTATCAGTGTGTGTGTGTGTGTGTATGTGTCAGTGTGTTTGTCTCAGTGTGTGTGTGTGTGTGTCAGTGTGTTTGTGTGTCTCAGTGTGTGTGTTTGTGTCAGTGTGCGTGTCTGTGTGTGTGTTTCAGTGTTTCTCATTGTGTTTGTGTCTGTGTGTGTGTGTCTCAGTGTGTGTGTGTGTTTGTGTGTCTCAGTGTGTGTGTGTCTCAGTGTGCGTGTCTGTGTGTGTGTTTCAGTGTTTCTCATTGTGTTTGTGTCTCAGTGTGTGTGTGTCTCAGTTTGTGTGGGTGTGTGTCTCACTGTGTGTGTGTGTCTGTCTCAGTGTATGTGTGTGTGTCTCAGTGTGTGTGTGTCTCAGTGTGTGTGTGTGTTAGTGTGTTTGTCTCAGTGTGTGTGTGTGTCTCAGTGTGTGTGTGTGTGTCTCAGTGTATGTGTGTGTGTCTCAGTGTATGTGTGTGTGTGTCTCAGTTTGTGTGTGTGTGTTTCAGTTTTTCTCATTGTGTGTGTGTCTCACTGTGTGTGTCTCAATGTGTGTGTGTGAGTGTTTCTCAGTGTGTGTTTATCTCAGTATGTGTGTCTCAGTGTGTGTGTGTCAGTGTGTGTTTGTGTCTCAGTGTGTGTGTGACTGTGTGTGTGTCTCAGTGTGTGTGTGTCTCAGTTTGTGTGGGTGTGTGTCTAAGTGTGTGTGTGTTTGTCTCAGTGTATGTGTGTGTGTGTGTCTCAGTGTGTGTGTGTCTCAGTTTGTGTGGGTGTGTGTCTCAGTGTGTGTTTGTGTGTGTGTCTTAGTGTATGTGTGTGTGTCTCAGTGTGTGTGTGTCTCATTGTGTGAGTCTGAGTGTGTGTGTTTGTCAGCGTGTGTGTGTCTCAGTGTGTGTGTGTGTGAGTGACAGTGTGTGTTTGTCTCAGTGTGTGTGTCAGTGTGTGTGTGTCTCAGTGTGTGTGTGTGTCTCAGTGTGTATGTGTGTGTTTCAGTGTGTCTCATTGTGTGTGTGTGTGTCTCACTGTGTATGTCTCAATGTGTGTGTGAGTGTTTCTCATTGTGTGTGTATCTCAGTGTGTGTGTCTCAGTGTGTGTGTATCTCAGTTTGTGTGGGTGTGTGTGTGTTAGTGTGTTTGTCTCAGTGTGTGTGTGTGTGTCAGTGTGTTTGTGTGTCTCAGTGTGTGTGTTTGTGTCAGTGTGCGTGTCTGTGTGTGTGTTTCAGTGTTTCTCATTGTGTTTGTGTCTCAGTGTGTGTGTGTGTCTCAGTGTGTGTGTGTCTCAGTTTGTGTGGGTGTGTGTCTCACTGTGTGTGTGTGTCTCAGTGTGTGTGTGTCTCAGTGTGTGTGTGTCTGTCTCAGTGTATGTGTGTATCAGTGTGTGTGTGTCTCGGTGTGTGTGTGTGTGTCAGCTATCTGGTACCTGTGTGTGTGTGTGTGTTTGTGTGTGCGAGAGTCTATGTATGAATTACTGATGAGTAATATTTGTGATTTGATTAATCTCGCAGACAAAGTGATAATGTATGGATGTTATTTTGTGAAAACAATACTATATTAAAAAAGAAATACTTAATAAATAAATAAATAAATTATACACCAAACTGTACCACATTCGTTTAGTCTTAATATCATAACAAATATACTTATTATAAATACGTACATATTTTATTTGTTGGAAAACGGTCTGGAACTGAAGTAAAGTGCTTTTTAATACAGACCTATTTTAGTATTTAAAAATGGTTATCTTCAAAATTAAAATATCAACAACGGTGTTAATTAAACGGCCTGACGCCGAACTTTGAACTTCGCATTTTTAAATCCTAACGGTCTCTGCTCAGCGGGAGTGGAATGTTCAGTGGCGGGTTGCCTAGCAGCGTCTCCCCCTCCTTCTCTGCCCCACCCCTCTCTCCCCTCTTTTTTGTGGTCCAGTGGTTAAAGAACCGGGCTTGCAACAAGAAGGTCCCTTTGTTCAAATCCCCCCTCAGCCACTGACTCATTGTGTGACCCTGAGCAAGTCACTTAACCTCCTTGTGCTCCGTCTTTCGGGTGAGAGCGTAATTGTAAGTGACTCTGCAGCTGATGCATAGTTCCACACCCTAGAAGTCTCTGTAAATCGCCTTGGAAAAAAGGGCGTCTGCTAAATAAACAAATAATAATAATAATAATTAAATGTCATTTGCCATGTGTCTGCCCAGGTTCTGAATGCTGTCTAGATCATTTTGAATGACCTTTGCTGCTGCAACAGTGTTTGCCACTCCTCCTGTTTCTAACTGCAAACACAAGTAAAAAAGGAAGTTAGAAAGGCTTGAAAGAGAGAGACAGAAATGAACATTGCTAAGGGTGTGGGAGGACGTCACATTGTTCTCAGTATGTATCTGGACTTTACTGCAAATGTTTTAAACTGTTTTGTATGGTGTTGCTGATCCTTGTGTCTAGGAAGGAAAATAATAAAACAAAATTCACTTCCCTGTTGTACGGGGACTGGAGGCCTGTGGTTGGGAGTGTCCTTAAAACAAAAAAAAAGGTTAATTAAAGAGTACGGTTTAGAGAGCTGGTTTGGAAAGGAGCACACTTCCAGAACAATGTATTGCAGTACTATTTTGAGATAAACTGATATGCAATGGTTCAGGTAACCTGAGTTGGGTGTGGTGGTGAGGTCCTCCATCTTGACAGGAAGTGGGGAAGCAGCCATGTTGGTGAGGGAAGCTTTTATTGACTTCCCTGAGTACTGACTTCCTGTAGTCAGGGCAGTACCTGTAGAAGATATTGAAAGGGGGGACAGCTGATTTTAAGTACGTTTCCCTCTGCTTGTTTTAAAGCATAGTTTTAATGCACGTGTTAGATTAATGTTTAGTTATATATATATATATTGTAAACGAGCGACCCTCGCTCGGGTTCGTTGCCCCTTTAAAAATACGACCCAGAACACAAAAGTGGATTTTCTTTAAACAAAACAATAAAACAATTAACAAACTAAATGAAACAATAAAGCAATACAAATCAAACAATTAACCAAAAGGTGCATTCCCACGTCTTTTTTTCTTTGCAGGGAGGTTTTAACCCCCTCCCTGCCGTCTCTCAACCCGCTATATTACATTTCCCCTGTCTTTCAACACAGGCCACCTAGACCACCACCTCCTCCCTAAAACACAACCACCCACCCTCAGGTCACAAATGTCAATTTTCGCCCTCTTCCACGGGGCGAACTCAGGTGGATCGGTCCACATCCCGGCTCAGGCGTGAGCTCCTCCCCCTCTGGGCTCGGGCAGCTCCCCCCCTCTGGGCTCAGGCGAGCAGCTCCTCCCCTCTGGGCTCGGAGAAGGCAGCTCCCTCCCCTCTGGGCTCTGGAAGGACAGCTCCTCCCCTCTGGGCTCTGCAGTGCAGCTCCTCCCCCTTGGCTCTAGGCTCCTCCCCTCTGGGCTCTGGCAGCGGCGGCTCCTCCCCTCTGGGCTCTGGCGGCAGCTCCTCCCTCTGGGCTCTGTGGCGGCTCTCCCCCCCTGGGCTCTCAGCGCAGCTCCTCCCCTCTGGGCTCTGGGGCTCCCTCCCTCTGGGCTCGGGGCTCCTCCCCCCTCTGGCTCAGGAGGCTAGGGCTCCAGTCTGCTCCCACTCTTGGAGCAGTAGCTCCAATTCTGTTGGCTCCCTTTTCTTCACTGGAGCCAACCCCATCTCTCTCCCATCTCTCAGGTTGCTCTCTCTGAGCAACAGCATTCCTGGTTATCTGCCCTCGATCATCTCCAGCAAATCCATCTTCTCTGGGTCTTAGGTTCCCCACTTTACGACACCAAAATGTAACACTTATCGTACTCACTTCGGTTCGTTGCCCCTTAAAAAATACGACCCAGAACACAAAGTGGATTTTCTTGCGCGTTGCTAATTTTAATAAACACAAAACACACAAAATACAAAATCAAAATAAACACCTAGCTCCTCTTGAGCACTAACTCAACCTTCAGAAACCCTTCCTAAACACGGGACAGCTAAGCTGTTTTCCGTGCTTTCAAAACCCAGGTTTAACACCGCACTTACTTTGCTCTCTTCAATGGCTACTCGGGAGACAGCGCACCTCTCTGCCTCCTTTCATTCAGCAGCCCCTCTCTGCCTCCTTCCACTCAGCAGCCCCCAGCAGACTGCCTGCTCTCCTTTTAAACTCCCGCACCTGGGTCTAATTCCCTATAACGCCCAGGTGCGGATGATAATTAATAATAAAAGCAATTAAACAAAACAATAAAAACAATTAACAAACTAAATTAAACAATAAAGCAATACAAATCAAACAATTAACCAAAAGGTGCATTCCCGTCTTTTTTTCTTTGCAGGAGGTTTTAACCCCCTCCCTGCCGTCTCTCACAACCAGCTATATATTATTTTCCCCCTTGTCTTTCCAAGACACAGGCCACAGACGGCCACCTCCTCCCTAAAACACAACCACCCACCGAGTCCACAAATGTCAATTTTAGCCCGCCTCTTCCACGGGCTAAACTGAGGGTGGATCGGTCCATCCCGGCTCAGCAGGTGGGGACCGTGCACCGCGACGAGGGACCCCACCGGTTTGTCAGGGGCTTGACCGCACGACAAACGGGGCACTGGAGGCCTGCAGTGGCGGGCAGAGGTCTGCAGCTGGGACCCAGTGCAGCGGACGTCCGGTCAGCAAGGGGGCCAAGTAGTGACCAGGGGGCGTGCGGCGTCTGGGAGCAGCGTGACACGTCTTAGTGTCCGGGAGGAGGAGCAGGGGACCAGGTGGAGAACTGTGCTCGATCCCGCCGACTACTGGGCTCCAGGTCAAGTGAAGGAGGTCCAGGCTAACCACAGGGTGTCCAGGAGCAAGGGGAGAGGACTGGACGCAGCGACGCCCGGACTGGACCGTGGGGGGTGGTGGTCGGGGCTGTGGTGGGTAAACTTCTCACCTCCTCCCTGGGCTCCGGGCGGGCAGCTCCCCTCTGGGCTCTGGGGGCAGCTCCTCACCTCTGGGTTCTGGCAGCGGCAGCTCCTCCCCTCTGGGCTCGGGCAGCTCAGCTCCCCCCTCTGGGCTCGAGGCTTGCAGCTCCTCCCCTCTGGGCTCTGGCAGCGGCAGCTCCTCCCTCTGGGCTCTGGCAGCATGGCAGCTCCCCCTCTGGGCTCTGGCAGCGGCTCCTCCCCTCTGGGCTCTGGCAGCGGCGGCTCCTCCCTCTGGGCTCTGGCAGGGCAGCTCCTCCCCTCTGGGCTCTGGCAGCGGCGGCTCCTCCCCTCTGGGCTCTGGAAGCGGCTCCTCCCTCTGGGCTCTGGTGGCGGCAGCTCCTCCCTCTGGGCTCTGGCGGCTCTTCCCCTCTGGGCTCCAGGGCGGCTCTCCCCCTCTGGCTCGGAGGCTGGGGCTCCTGCTTAGCCTCTCCCACTCTTGGAGCAGCAACTCCAATTCTGTTGCTCCTTTTTCTTCACTGGAGCCAACCCCATCTCTCTCTCCCATCTCTCAAGTTGCT
Organism: Huso huso; assembly: GCA_036884735.1. Taxonomy (NCBI): domain Eukaryota; kingdom Metazoa; phylum Chordata; class Actinopteri; order Acipenseriformes; family Acipenseridae; genus Huso; species Huso huso. Next base: position 14,500,270 of record CM072681.1, on the reverse strand, counting down.
CTCTGAGCAACAGCATTCCTGGTTATCTGCTCGATCATCTCCAGCAATCCATCTTCTCTGGGTCTTAGGGGCGCCACACTTTCTGACACCAAATGTAACACGATCGTACTCACTCGGGTTCGTTTTGCCCCTTTAAAAATACGACCCAGAAACACAAAGTGGATTTTTTCTTGCGGCGTTTATGCTAATTTTTAATAAACACAAAAACACACAAAATACAAAATCAAAATAAACACCTAGCTCTCTTGAGCACTAACTCAACCTTCAGGAAACCCCTTCCTAACACGGGACAGCTAAGCTGTTTTCCCGTCCTTTCAAAACCCAGGTTTAACACCGCACTTACTTTTCTCTCTTCAATGGCTACCGGAGACAGGCGCACCTCTCTGCCTCCTTTCATTCAGCAGCCCCTCTCTGCCTCCTTCCACTCCAGCAGCCCCAGCAGACTGCCTGCTCTCCTTTAAACTCCCGCACCTGGGTCTAATTCCCTATAAACGCCCAGGTGCGGATGATAATTAATAATATAGCAATTAAACAAAACAATAAAACAATTAACAAACTAAATGAAACAATAAAGCAATACAAATCAAACAATTAACCAAAAGGTGCATTCCCACATGTTTTTTTTTTTTCTTTGCAGGGAGGTTTTAACCCCCTGCCAAATCTCACAACCCACAACCCGCTATATATATATATATATATATATATATATATATATATATATATATATATATATATATATATATATATTCATATTCATTGATTTGTTTTTTTTGAATACTTTATTTATTCTTGATAACTGCTTTCTGGTTTGTTTCTATATACCCACCTGCAGAATGGTTTATTCTGGAGGAGGGGAGGTCTGGAAGGGTATAAAGGCTGTTAGTTTTGTTCAGTCAGGATCGTCTTTTGTGCAGATCAGAGGGCAGTTTTGTAGCTCTGTGGTTGGACTCAGTTATTGGAGTCAGTACCTGTGAGGGGGGTGACTATAAATAGTTATTTTTGGTTTCCACTTTTTCTTTCTTCAAATTGTTTGATATTTTGTTCAATTAGCTTTTTGTTTATTATTGTTCTTAAATAAAAATAATTGGTTTGGCACCAAACTTCTCTGTGATCCTTGTGCGCGTGTGTGTGTGTGTGTCAGTCACACACACACACTGAGACACACACACTGAAACACTCACACAGTGAGACAAACATTGAGACACACACACACACACTGAGACAAACACACTGAGACACACACACACACTGAGAGACACACACTCACGGACTGAGACACAAACACACACACACACTGAGACACACACACACTGAGACACACACACACACTGAGACAAACACACTGAGACACACACACACTGAGACAAACACACTGAGACACACACACACACTTAGACACACACACTGAGACACACACAACGAGACACACACACACACTGAGACGCACACACACAGGTACAATTATGTTATGCTAATTGTTAAATATTCAGATTTAGCGGCCAGTTAAATATTTAACAAAATGTTAAATCTAGCTAAGAGATTTAAGATTTATTTAAATATTTAGCAAAATGTTAAATCTAGTTAAGAGATTTCAGATTTATTTAAATATTTAACTGTTAAATCTTGTAACTAGATTTCTAAATGATATCTGAATGCACACATTTATAAAAAGCTGTATTTATTTTTCTCCTCATTTCTGGCAGCCCATACTAACGGCGCCGGAACTTTCGCAGATTTTTAAATCCTAACGGTCTCTGCTCAGCGGAGTGGAATGTTCAGGAGCCGGTTGCCTAGCAGCTGCGTCTCCGCCTCCTTCTCTGCCCGCCCCCTCTCTCCCCTCTCGTTGCTCCAGCTAGGAGTTCACATTCAGCTTCCTTAGATTATATAGCCATTCTTTACTAACTTTACAAATGAGCTTATTGGAGGCTTCGTGTTTTTAAGATGGTTCAGGTGCAGTCCGGGCACACTGACTGGAGCATCATTACAGTATACCGTGACTGCAAGCTTCGGCTTTGTGTGGAGGCTGATACACAAAATAATGAACGACTGGTAAAGAAATCACATGGATTGCTTTTTAATGCTAAATGTGTATCTGGTATTTCTAAGTATTACCTACAATTAATAACTCAGCTATATTCATATTCAGAATGTGATACAGTATTAAGTTCCTGGTTAACCTGTGATCTTTGAAATTGACGAGAAAATCAGTTTATGGAAAGTAATCAAGCACTTTGTTTTAAGGAAGTTTCTCTGTGGTTGAAGTGGTGTTTGGGATTCAATTGTTAAATCGGGTCTGGAGTAGAGACGGTCCAATCTGTGGAGGAGTGAATTCCTGGGAATTCGCACTCCTCCAGGGAGCCATCTTCCTCAGCGACATCGTCATCGGAATTATCACAAACGGACAGTTCTAAAGTGACCTGGAATACATGAACTCAGCTGCTCGGTTCTAGTTTTGTGAAATCGACAGGACGTTTGTGTCTCCTTAAGAAGTAGGAGTTCATAAAGGCTGGAGTTGAGGTTTGAAACGTGACCCAATGAGAAGTCTTGTTTTTTGTTTGACAGCGTATAAAGATTTTACTGACAAAAAGGCCTGATATGTTACATTGGAAGTGCTTCGCCTGTAAAGAGTTTGATAGTATGTTTACTTGATTTCCATTTTTTATCATTCAAATACTAAACAGGTAAGATGCTCCCTCTGCAGATTACAGATTCTACCCCAGATTTCCTTGGTTCTGTGCAGTTTGGGATAACCTCTAGGCTTGAGGTTTGCAGACATGTATAGACAGTTTCCAAATGACAGCGATGCACATTTTAATTTGAGCTGCTGTGTTTTGTTATAGATTCATCTGATAGAGACACAGGGATATCTTCAGACGGCAAGGTTCGGTGTTTTGAGACTTGGGGAAAGGATGGAAGTTTTACAAATATTACTAATTTTTTTTTTTTTTTTTTTAATCAATAACTAGAGTAAATTATCAAAATCTATTGTTCTGTACATGACTGGTTGTATGTTAACCTTACAGAGGATTCTATGAAGAGAAATGTAATAAATGAATTTTCAAATTCGACAGGTTTGAATCGTCTCTTGTTTTGTGTTTTGTTGTTCTTCAGGCCGGAATCGCTGGACAGGTTTAAAACACAACGCTGTCTGCTTTCCTGGCGTTCTGCTGCCTGGACTTATTCCTGCGATATCTTTATCAACACAATCGCCATGGTTTATGTTTTTATTAACATGTCCCTCGTCATGAATAGTTCTGAGGAGTTGTTTTAGTTTTACATCAGTTATGAACGGAGCGGGAGGGACTTGAGACAAAAAATATATCTCCTAGAGACACACAGGTATCTGACGATGCATGCGTTCACACACACACACACAGGTACTGACACAAACACAGGTACAGACACAAACACACACACACACACACAGGTACTGACGCACGCATGCGCACGCACACACACACACACACACACACACACACAGGTACTGACCCACACACACACACACACACACACACACACACAGGTACTGACGCATGCACGCACGCACACACACACACACACACAGGTACAGACACACACACAGGTACAGACACAAACACACACACACACACACAGGTAGTGACCCGCACACACACACACAGGTAGTGACACACACACACACAGGTTGAGACACACAGACAAAGGTACTGAAACACACACACACACAAACAGGTACTGACACGCACACACACACTGAGACACTGAGACACACACACACACAGATAGTGACACACACAGGTACTGTCACACACGCACACACACACAGGTACTGACACGCACACACACACTGAGACACTGAGACACACACACGCACAGATAGTGACACACACAGGTACTGTCACACACACACACACACACAGGTACTGACACAGACACACACACTCACAGGTACTGACACACACACACAGACAGAGGACTGGACACACACACACACACACAGATAGTGACGCACACACACACACAGGTACTGACACGCACAGGTACTGACACACACACACACACACACAGGTACTGACACACACAGGTACTGACACACATACACACACACACAGATAGTGGACGACACACACACAAGGGTACCTGACACACAGGTACTGACACACACACACAGGGCTTGATGCACACACACACGGACAAGCAAAACACACAAAAAACTGACACACACACTGAGACACAAGGACACACACACACACACAGATAGTGACACACACAGGTACTGTCACACACGCACACACACACAGGTACTGACACAGACACACACACTCACAGGTACTGACACACACACACACACACAGGTACTGACACACACACAGGTACTGACACACACGCACAATTAAGTACACTTATGGTATGCACTTTAGCTGCCAGTTAAATATTTAACTAAATGTTAAATCTAGCTAAGAGATTTAAGATTTATTTAAATATTTAGCTAACTGTTAAATCTAGCTAAGAGATTTAAGATTTATTTAAATATTTAGCTAACTGTTAAATCTTGTTAAGAGATTTAAGATTTAAATATTTAGCTAACTGTTAAATCTTTATAACTAGATTTCTAAATGATATCTGAATGCACACATTTATAAAAGCTGTATTTATTTTCTCCTCATTTCTGGCAGCCCATACTAACGGCTTCGAACTTTTGCATTTTTAAATCCTAACGGTCTCTGCTCAGCGGTGGAATGTTCAGGAGCCGGTTGCCTAGCAGCGTCTCCGCCTCCTTCTCTGCCCCCGCCCCCCTCTCCCTCTCTAGTTGCTCCAGCTAGGAGTTCACATTCAGCTTCCTTAGATTATATAGCGCCATTCTTTACTAACTTTTAAATGAGCTTATTGGAGGCTTCGTGTTTTTAAGATGGTTCAGGTGCAGTCCAGGCACACTGACTGCAGCATCATTACAGTATACCGCTTTGCGCTCGGCTTTTGTGTGGAGGCTGATACAAAATAATGAAGCGACTGGTAAAGAAATCACATGGATTGCTTTTTAATGCTAAATGTGTATCTGGTATTCTAAGTATTACCTACAATTAATAACTCAGCTATATTCATATTCAGAATGTGATACAGTATTAAGTTCCTGGTTAACCCTGTGATCTTTGAAATTGACGAGGAAATCAGTTTATGGAAAGTAATCAAGCACTTTGTTTTTAAGGAAGTCTCTCGGAAGTGGTGTTTTGGGATTGCAATTAACCAATCAGTCTGGAGTAGAGACGGTCGAATCTGTGGAGGAGGAATTCTGGGAATTAGCACTCCTCCAGGGAGCCGCCATCTTCCTCAGCGTCATCGTCATCGAATTATCACAAACGGACCGCTAAAGTGACCTGGAATACATGAACTCAGCTGCTCGGTTCTAGTTTTGTGAAATCGACAGACGTTGTGTCTCCTTTTAAGATGTAGGAGTTCATAAAGGCTGAGTTGAGGGTTTGAAAACGTGACCCAATGAGAAGTCTTGTTTTTGTTTGACAGCGTATAAAGATTTTACTGACAAAAAGGCCTGATATGTTACATTGGAAGTGCTTCGCCTGTAAAGAGTTTGATAGTATGTTTACTTGATTTCCATTTTTATCATTCAAATACTAAACAGGTAAGATGCTCCCTCTGCAGATTACAGATTCTCTTCAGATTTCCGCGGTTCTGTGCAGTTTGGGACGGCCTCTAGGCTTGAGGTTTGCAGACATGTGATAGACAGTCTCTGGGTTAGGGCAGCGATGCACATTTTAATTTGAGCTGCTGTGCTGTTATAGATTCATCTGATAGAGACACAGGGATATCTTCAGACGGCACGGTTCAGGTGTTTTGAGACTTGTGGAAAGGATGGAAGTTTTACAAATATTACTAATTTTTTTTTTTTTTTAATCAATAACTAGAGTAAATTATCAAAATCTATTGTTCTGTATATGACAGGTTGTATGTTAACCTTACAGAGGATTCTATGAAGAGAAATGTAATAAATGAATTTTCAAATTTGACAGGCCCTCGATGTGCGTCTCTTGTTTTGTGTTTTGTTGTTCTTCAGAGCCGGGCTCGCTGACAGGTTTAAAACACAACGTCGCTTTCCTGGCGTTCTGCTGCCTGGACTTATTCCGCGATATCTTTATCAACACAATCGCCATGGTTTATGTTTTTTTAACATGTCCCTCGTCATGAATAGTTCTGAGGAGTTGTTTTAGTTTTCCATCAGTTATGAACGGAGCGGGGGGGGACTTGAGACAAAAAAAACATATCTCCCAGAGACACACAGGTACTGACCGCCATGCGCACGCACGCACGCACACACACACACACACACATAGGTACTGACACACACACACACTGAGACACCGAAATACACAGAGACACACACACACACACAGAGGTACTGACCCGCACACAAGTACTGACACGCACACACACAGGTACTGACACACACAGGTACTGACACAAACACACACGTACTGACCCGCACACACACACACAGATACTGACACACACACACAGACACTGACACGCACGCACACACATGTACTGACAAACAGACACACACTGACACACACACACTAAGACACACACACACAGATAGTGACACACAGGTACTGACACACACACGCAAAGGTACACTTATGCTATGCTAATTGGTAAATATGCAAATTTCAACATTACAAGAGCCAATCAAATCGCGTGAAAGCACAACGCGGGCGGAGCTCATTTGCATACAAACTCCAGATTTAGCTGCCAGTTAAATATTTAACTAAATGTTAAATCTAGTTAAGAGATTTAAGATTTATTTAAATATTTAGCTAAATGTTCAATCTAGCTAAGAGATTTAAGATGTATTTAAATATTTAGCTAACTGTTAAATCTTGTAACTAGATTTCTAAATGATATCTGAATGCACACATTTATAAAAAGCTGTATTTATTTTCTCCTCATTTCTGGCAGCCCATACTAACGCCGCTCGGAACTTTGGCATTTTTAAATCCTAACGGTCTCTGCTCAGCGAGTGGAATGTTCAGGAGCCGTTGCCCTAGCAGCGTCTCCGCCTCCTTCTCTGCCCGCCCCCTCTCTCCTCTCTCGTTGCTCCAGCTAGGAGTTCACATTCAGCTTCCTTAGATTATATAAAGCCATTCTTTACTAACTTTTACAAATGAGCTTATTGGAGGCTTAGTGTTTTTAAGATGGTTCAGGTGCAGTCCGGCAGACTGACTGGAGCATCATTACAGTATACCCACTGCGCTCGGCTTTTGTGTGGAGGCTGATACACAAAATACACACTGAGACACAAACACACACTTAGACACACACACTGAGACAACACAGACACACACTGAGACACACACACACTGAGACACACACACTGAGACACACACTTAGACAAACACACTGAGACACACACACACACTGAGACACTCACACACAGGTACAATTATGTTATGCTAATTGTTAAATATTCAGATTTAGCGGCAAGTTAAATATTTAACTAAATGTTAAATCTAGCTAAGAGATTTAAGATTTATTTAAATATTTAGCTAAATGTTAAATCTAGTTAAGAGAGATTTAAGATTTATTTAAATATTTAGCTATCAGTGACCTCACACACATCAGTGATCTCACACACCTCAGTGATCTCACACACCTCAGTGACCTCACACACCTCAGTGACCTCACACACCTCAGTGATCTCACACACCTCAGTGACCTCACACATCAGTGATCTCACACACCTCAGTGATCTCACACACCTCAGTGACCTCACACACCTCAGTGATCTCACACACCTCAGTGACCTCACACATCAGTGATCTCACACACCTCAGTGATCTCACACACCTCAGTGACCTCACACACCTCAGTGATCTCACACACCTCAGTGACCTCACACATCAGTGATCTCACACACATCAGTGATCTCACACACATCAGTGATCTCACACACAGGTCTCAGCTGTAGGTGTTCTGAGCTGGCATCAGTGTAGATGTTATTTTCTGAGCTGAGCTTTCATGGCATCGGAGATCTTGTTTCTTTTGAGCTGGCATGGCACAGAGATGTTAGTTTCTAAGCAAATAAATGACTTCATACAGCACAGATATACAGCTGGCTTATGTAATTTCCTTGCCCAAATTTGGTCTCATTTCCCTAGCATGATCCATGGTGTGAGACAAAGCATATTAAAGTTAACATTAAACATTAAAAGCGTTTTCTTCTTCACTTTACCAATGTCAGCAGAAACCCAGATAACAAAGTTCCATTTAAGAACAGTGATATGAGTTTTGCTCAATTCTCACAGGCAGCAAAGCGCTATACTCATGCATCACAAGGCTGAACGACAAGACTGGTGATTGCAAACTACTGATGTGCACCAGCCATGTACAGCTTGATGTTAAGAGTTCATTAACCCTGCGTTGATTCAGAGCTTACACAGGAAAATCACACAATGTTTACAGTTTCAATGATTTCTCACTTCCTTCAACATTTAAATGGGAAGCATAAGTAACGGATTGTATAATGAAAAGGAACAAAGGCTGATGAAACAATAAGAGCTCATGCCATTTAACTGGAACAGTGTGTACCCTGCCCCACACGCGGTGCGTGCTTATCAGAAAAAAAACTGCGTGTTCCAATTGTATAGTGTGTTATTATGAGTTCCGTGACACTTACCTGAAGTTACAGCATGTCACTTTTAACAAAAGTAAGGGATTTTAAACCAGTTTGAATTGGTTTGATTATGGTTTGTACACAGGCTCAAAACAGCTTATTAAGCAGAAACAAAGTTTTGATCATCCCTCCGAGGTGACAGCTGCACTCTGAGTTATGAAAAGCCAGTCACTCCCACATGGGTGTATTTGGGGTCACATGCCAGGCTAAACAGCTACAAGGTCAGGGAAGCAAGAGTTTTAAAATCCTTGCACAGTACTTGAATTTGGTGTTATGTTTACATCCTATGGTTCCATTATATATATATATATATATATATATATATATATATATATATATATATATATATATATTTCTTAATTGTTTATTTACAGATTACCAGATACTCATTTTCAATTCATCAATAAAAACACCCTGAACTGCAGCGATGACACTAACACTTTGTTTTAATTAGGGAAGATGTCCAGGAAACACTGTCTAGTGTCTTTAGACCTCCATCCAATTTACCTTTTCCCGCCAAGGTTTTAGAGAAGGTGGGAGCTGGCCAATGCAATATATTTCTTGGTGATAACCAAGAACTTGAAAAGTTTCAATCAGGCTTTAGATCTGGTGACAGTACAGAGACTGCCCTAGTCAAAGTGCTGAATGATTTACTAATGAGCACAGACTCCGGTCACATATCCATTCTGGTTCTGTTAGATCTAAGTGCAGCATTTGATACTATTGATCATGCTAGTTTAACTGATCGCCTTGAAAGTTGGATAGGGCTTTCAGGAACTGTTTTAGACTGGCTTAGGTATCTTACGGACAGGCAGAATTTTGTTTCAATAGCAGACTCTGTATCACAATTATCCACTATCTCCTGTGGTGACCCCAGGGCTCCATTCTTGTACCCTTACTATTCTCCTTATACATGCTACCATTGGGCATGATTATCTGTAAACACCATGTACATTTTCACTGTGATGCTGATGACACACAACTTTACATCTCTGTGAAACCTGGGGATATATCGGTTGTCTCCACCCTAATTGCATGTCTGTCGGAGGTGGAAAGCTGGATGTCCCAACATTTTTTGCAGTTAAATTCAGGTAAGACTGAAGTTGGAGCAGAAATTGGAGTTGGTAAATTCTACAAAAAACTAATTTAGGTAAATATAATTCAAATATAAATTCCAAAGCCAGAAACCTGGGATTTGTAATTGATTCTGATTTATGATTTGAGGGTCATATTCACAATACCGCTAAAGTGTCATTTTATTATTTTTGTAACATTGCCAAGATTAGGTCTTTTTATCATTGCCTGATGCTGAGAAGCTAAATCATGTGTCTGTGCTGTGTATCTGTACTGTATGTGTGTGAGTGTGTCTGTGCTGTGTGTCTGTACTGTATGTGTGTCAGTGTGTCTGTGTGTCTGTGTGTCTGTACTGTATGTGTGTCAGTGTGTCTGTGCTGTGTGTCTGTACTGTATGTGTGTCAGTGTGTCTGTGCTGTGTGTCTGTACTGTATGTGTGTCAGTGTGTCTGTGCTGTGTATCCACTGTATGTTTGTATGTGTGTGAGTGTGTCTGTGCTGTGTGTCTGTACTGTATGTGTGTCAGTGTGTCTGTGCTGTGTGTCTGTACTGTGTGTGTGTCAGTGTGTCTGTGCTGTGTGTCTGTGCTGTGTGTCTGTACTGTATGTGTGTCAGTGTGTCTGTGCTGTGTGTCTGTACTGTATGTGTGTCAGTGTGTCTGTACTGTATGTGTGTCAGTGTGTCTGTGCTGTGTGTCTGTACTGTATGTGTCAGTGTGTCTGTGCTGTGTGTCTGTGTTGTATGTGTGTCAGTGTGTCTGTGCTGTGTGTCTGTACTGTATGTGTGTCTGTGCTGTGTGTCTGTACTGTATGTGTGTCAGTGTGTCTGTGCTGTGTCTGTACTGTATGTGTGTCAGTGTGTCTGTGCTGTGTGTCTGTGTCTGTGTATGTGTGTCAGTGTGTCTGTGCTGTGTGTCTGTACTGTATGTGTGTCAGTGTGTCTGTGCTGTGTGCCTGTACTGTATGTGTGTCTGTGCTGTGTGTCTGTACTGTATGTGTGTCACTGTGTCTGTGCTGTGTGTCTGTACTGTATGTGTGTCAGTGTGTCTGTGCTGTGTGTCTGTACTGTATGTGTGTCAGTGTGTCTGTGCTGTGTGTCTGTACTGTATGTGTGTCTGTGCTGTGTGTCTGTACTGTATGTGTGTCTGTGCTGTGTGTCTGTACTGTATGTGTGTCAGTGTGTCTGTGCTGTGTGTCTGTACTGTATGTGTGTCAGTGTGTCTGTGCTGTGTGTCTGTACTGTATGTGTGTCAATGTGTCTGTGCTGTGTGTCTGTACTGTATGTGTGTCAGTGTGTCTGTGCTGTGTATCTGTACTGTATGTGTGTCAGTGTGTCTGTGCTGTGTGTCTGTACTGTATGTGTGTCAGTGTGTCTGTGCTGTGTGTCTGTACTGTATGTGTGTCAGTGTGTCTGTGCTGTGTATCTCTACTGTATGTGTGTTGGTGTGTCTGTGCTGTGTGTCTGTACTGTATGTGTGTTGGTGTGTCTGTGCTGTGTGTCTGTACTGGATGTGTCGGTGTGTCTGTGCTGTGTGTCTGTACTGTATGTGTGTCAGTGTGTCTGTGCTGTGTGTCTGTACTGTATGTGTGTCAGTGTGTCTGTGCTCTATCCTCACTGTATGTGTTGGTGTGTCTGTGCTGTGTATCTCTCACTGTATGTGTGTTGGTGTGTCTGTGCTGTGTGTCTGTACTGTATGTGTGTATGTGTCAGTGTGTCTGTGCTGTGTGTCTGTACTGTATTTGTATGTGTGTCAGTGTGTCTGTGCTGTGTGTCTGTACTATATGTGTGTCAGTGTGTCTGTGCTGTGTGTCTGTCCTGTATGTGTGTCAGTGTGTTGTGCTGTGTTATCTGTACTGTATGTTGTATGTGTGTCAGTGTCTGTGTGTGTATCTCTACCTGTATGTGTGTTGGTGTGTCTGTGCTGTGTGTCTGTAACTGTCTGTATGTGTGTGGTGTGTCTGTGCTGTGTGTCCTGTACTGTGTCAGTTTTTGGTCATTGTGTCCATTGCTGTGTGTCTGTGCTTTTGTTTTGTGTCAGTCTGTGTGTCTGGTCTGTTGTGTGTCTGTACTGTATGTGTGTGTGTCTGTGTCTGGTGCATCTCTACTGTATGTGTGTTGGTGTGTCTGTGCTGTGTATCTCACTGTATGTGTGTTGGTGTGTCTGTGCTGTGTCTGTGCTGTATGTGTGTCGGTGTGTCTGGCCTGTGTGTCTGTTGCTACTGTATGTGTGTCAGTGTGTCTGTGCTGTGTGTCTGTACTGTATGTGTGTCAGTGTGTCTGTGCTGTGTGTCTGTACTGTATGTGTGTCAGTGTGTCTGTGCTGTGTGTGTCTGTACTGTATGTGTGTCAGTGTGTCCAGGCTTGTGTGTCTGTACTGTATGTGTGTCAGTGTGTCTGTGCTGTGTGTCTGTACTGTATGTGTGTCAATGTGTCTGTGCTGTGTGTCTGTACTGTATGTGTGTCAGTGTGTCTGTGCTGTGTGTCTGTGTGCATAACCAATGGAACAGGCCAGCCCCCAGCCCTGCTGAATTACACAAGATAAAGAAAGAGACACAGAGAGGGAAGATGTTTCCTATTTTATTTGTTTCTAGACTACATTAGAGGAATTGCAGTTCCAACAAGAAGCCTCTGCTTTTTAAACAGGCGATTCTCCTCCTCTACTGCACGCCTTCTCCTGAAAAAAAAAAAACACCACAAGCTTGAAATAGAAGAATAACACTGATACATTATAAAATGCATTGAAGTAGAGGAGATTATATGGATTAATGGCGTCTTCTGGCTGGTATTATTATTATGTATTTCTTAGCAGACGCATAAACGTATACATTATAAACTACATTCAAATACAAAGTCACATGAAGTCAGACCCCAGGCAAGTCTGTTACAAGGATCTGCCCGCTTCCTAGAAAATATTTACATTTCTACTGATGGAGTAAGCCTGCCTCGCTGAAGCCACGTTGCTGCTGTTTGTCAAAATGTTCACAATGAAGAATGTTACAGTTGCAGGGATGATGTCACTGAAACAGCTGGAGCAACATGTGGGGACTGAGAACTCCATTTAAAAAAAAGAACAAAACCGTGACACTTTAAAAGACGTACCTTCACCCTGAAGCGACTGGAGGAAGAATCAGGATAATGGGACCTTTTGACGCAGATGAAAGAAATACAAAAGAGCTGTGAGGGCTGTGTGGAGAAAAACTGCACTACAAATTCATATTCATATTTTTATAATTATTTTCGTGTTTTCAAAATGGAAATCCACCAAACGAAGATAGTCTTAAACAAAAAAACAAAACAAAAAATTCTTAAGTTTATTTATTTCAAATGTTCTTACCTTATTTGTTAATTTGCCGGACACACACGCGCACACACACACAGGACACACACACACACTGACACACTGACACACACACGGGACACACACGGACACACAGACACACACACACACACACACACACACACACACACACAGAGGGACACACACACACACACACACAGACACACTGGACACACAGACACTGAGGACACACACACACACCCAGGACACAGACACACACACACACACACACACAGACACACAGACACACACCAGGACTGACACTGGGACACACACTGGACACACACACACACACAGACACGGACACAGACACACAGACACACAGACACACACACAGACAAACACACACACACAGGAACACAGAGACACACAGGGACACACACAGACACACACAGGACACAGACACACAGACACACAGACACACAGACACACAGACACACACACAGACACACACACACACACACACACACACGGACACACACACACACACACAGTAATAACAGTCAATAAAAACATCTTGATGCTTATTTTCTAAAACACGGTGCAGTGGTTACAATTTAAACACTATTAAGTGTTTAAAAACTAAACACTTTGTTTGAATATGTAAAAAATAAAGTTTAAATTATACAACTGTTCAGACAGCACCTGTAAAACCTCACAGCTCTACCTCTCTGGACCACATGACACCCAAACTTGCATGTTCATTAACTCCCACTTATCTGCCTCCTGCCTTGCTGCTCCCCTGCTATTGCTCCTAGTTAGATCTGAATATAAATCCTGTATTTGAATTCACCTGCACTGGAACTGGATATCTGCAGTAGTATTTTGTATAAGCGGCTGCTCCTCACTGCACTTCCAGCACTCCTATCTGATCCTGCTCATAACTGGAACTGGATATCTGCAGTAGTATTTTGTATAGCGGCTGCTCCTCTACTGCACTTCTAGCACTCCTATCTGATCCTGCTCATAACTGGAACTGGATATCTGCAGTAGTATTTTGTATAGCGGCTGCTCCTCTACTGCACTTCCAGCTCCTATCTGATCCTGCTCATAACTGGAACTGGATATCTGCAGTAGTATTTTTGTATAGCGGTTGCTCCTTGGCACTCCAGCACTCCTATCTGATCCTGCTCATAACTGGAACTGGATATCTGCAGTAGTATTTTGTATAGCGGCATTTGCTCCTCTCACTGCACTTCCAGCACTCCTATCTGATCCTGCTCATAACTGGAACTGGATATCTGCAGTAGTATTTTTATGTATGGCTCCTCTACTGCACTTCTAGCACTCCTATCTGATCCTGCTCATAACTGGAACTGGATATCTGCAGTAGTATTTTGTATAATGCTGCTCCTCACTGCACTTCTAGCACTCCTATCTGATCCTGCTCATAACTGGAACTGGATATCTGCAGTAGTATTTTTGTATAGCGGCTGCTCCTCTACTGCACCTCCAGCACCCTATCTGATCCTGCTCATAACTGAACTGGATATCTGCAGTAGTATTTTGTATAGCTCTTTAATCAACAGATTTGGGGTCTGTGTGGAATGCAGGTCTCCCTGTAGATTTAAACACTTTAAATGACGTACCTCTTCCCTCAGGCAGCACTGTGGGTTCATTGCCAGCTTCTCTTTTGCCTCTAAAATAATCTGCTATATTCAAGGTCGGTAGCTTATTCGAGGTAAAAAAAAAACGTCTCCACAGCTGAAACAAGGCAAGAAAACTTGTCAGCACTGTTCTGGAGAGTTCGACAACACATTTCTACAGGTCACACTCACACTAGTCACAAAAGTACAAATCAAAGGCCTTTTTTGGAGAAGAGAAACAGCAATACTAAACTACTATAGTGCTAAAACTATAGGTAAAGATATCATATTAACTGTAGTTTTTTTATACAGTAAACACTAGAATGGAAACCGCATTGAAATAGTACTACCATAGTAAAAGAAATAGGAACATGATGGTACAGTGTTGGATTACATTATAGATACCACGGTTGTGAAACTACTTTTAGAAATCAAATAAAGTCCCGTAGGATTCCCATGGTGGTGCTACAGTAGGCTGTTGCATTATAGTACCATTAATAGCGCATGATGGTACTGGAGCAATCTAGGTAAAGTCCCTGCTTGCTTGCTTGCTCAAGGGTACAGCAGCAACAGAGCTACCCTGCAGAAACATCTTGGATCAATGTGCAATTCTTTGAAAGAATATAGAAAGAGATGGTAGGATTGTACTCACAGCTGCAGAGGAAAGCCAGGGCGGAAATTAGCACCAGAGTCTTCATCTTGTCTGCTGGTCTCGGGGCTGTTCAAGTCGGTGAAGTCAGAGCAGAGAAGCAACCCCATTTATACAGGAATGGGGCTCTGAAGTGAACTCTGTTATCATAATTGTTTGCAAGAATTTGCATAAAAAGACAAAATATCTGCAACATTGCATCAATGAGACAGGTGACCTCACCAGCATATCTCATCATGTAAATACTGTATACGAACGGGCTGATGTTTGTCATAGAATTGCCTGGGGTCTGACTTCATGTGACTTTATATTTGAATGTAGTTTATAATGTATACCAGCGAGAAGATGCCATTAAACTCAATATAATCTCTATTTCAATGCATTTTATAATTTACTCTTATTCTTATTATTACTCATTTAATTGGCTTACTGAAAAGAATTCCGTTGAGGGTTTCTGTGATGTCATAAAACTACAAGTCCGTTTGCTTGAGTAGCTTAAAACAGTGTTTCTCAACCCTGGTCATGGGGACCCCACTGTCTGTCTGTCTGTGTCTCTGCTGGTTTTGTACCAACTAAGGAACTGCTTTCAGTGACTTAACTGAAGCATTAATTGAAAAACAATTTGCATAATCAGAGCTTTTTTAATAACTTTTTATTCAGCAAAATTATTTTAAAAATGTCAGCAAATTGTTTAGTCAAATGGAGTGTTTTTCAATGAAGTAATTGAGAACAGCTCCTCAGCTGGAACAAAAACCAGCAGAAACACAGACAGGCAGACAGGGGTTCCCACCACCAGGGTCAGGAAAAATACTGCTTTTATACGTTATAAAATGCACCTCATAAGAGAATTCATTCATTCAGTGTTCAGACTCCTCACTGTTTAACTCTTTTCTCATTTCTTTCAACTGTTTTACTCATACCTGCACTGTAAAAATAGCACTAGGAAACAAATATTTTGTTCAAATAAGCCATACTTGTAAATTGTATAAAATCGAATACATTAGTAGTCTTTTTGATTTTTTCCCTATGGCAAAAAAATAAATATGTTAAGGGAGAGGTTTCATCTGGGTTCTTAAATACCTCGATTGGAAGGTAAAGTTTGGAGAACTTTCATTTAGAATTCTTGTAAAGAACCACAAAAAAAGTCCTGTGTAGGGGGACAAGCCAAAGAACTAAAAGTTCTGAGAGGAACTGATTGTTCTTAGAGTGACATTTGAAGTACATAGTAGTCATACAGTGTAGTAGCCCATTTATTAAACAGCTGCAATGCCTTTTTGTCAGTGTCTGGGGCATTACAGCACTCTTTTGTTTAACTTTTGTCAACTTTTTCAAATGACCGGTTTCAAATCATCAGTGCTGCTATTTATTCTTAATAATGCCGGAACTCTCACAATGCTGTATTTAAATTAGTAGTATTGCGGCTCTCTTCATCAACATTTTATTTTTATACTTTGTGAATTGTTGTAATGAGAAAGCAGACTGCGCTTTCTTTGCACTAAATATGTTAAGCCAGTTTAGTACATCTATCCTTAGAGCAATTTAGTTTTGCATCTCTGCCTCAGGTCTGTTCAACTTTGGCAACCAAATGAGTCCTTCAGTGAGTCTGTGCTGCTGTCTGAGCAAATTAAGGAGGCCACGTGAACCGGTCAGAGAAAAAATATCAATCCATGAGATGTGAGATAGTTTTATTGCAATATTTGTTGGTGCTTTTGTGTATATCCTCTTATTTTCCTGCAGTGCGAGACAGTTTATCTGATTGTCCAGCTGTAAAAAGCTAGCTCTTCTACTAGTTCCAAGTAGATTCATTTAATTTACTAAAATGCAATGACCTTCACACCCTTCCCCTCCTTGATAGTGTTGTTTGATGTAGCACCGGTTGATTAGTTGGGGGCAGAGGAACAATTAGCAGTTCAGAAGTTTTTTTTTCTTTGTCCTAGCACAAAAACACAAATAAATACAGTGCATAAGCAACTTGTTGGTTGTTACACTCTTCGAGTTATATTAAAAGGTATTTTAAAAGGTGACCCCATCCCATTAAATTTTTTTGAAGCAAATATAAGTAACATACTAAGGGTATATATTTTCTTTGGTTTACTTCTATTATATACTTATTTTGTGAAACATGTTAGTAAATGATACAGCTGTATTTCTCCTCCTCTAACCTCCTGAGTCCTCACAATGGCTAAAAGCAGCGCAAAAGCACCTGCACCACTTTCGCTGAAATTAAATTTAATACTATATATTTATTTTGATTAACAATAATAAATCAAACATAAATAGTTTATTTTTACCATTATATATTTTTTATAATTATCTGTATCGTTTTATTCTTGCCAGGAGTCTGTCTCGAACAACTTAAAACTTTATTTTCTGTTTGCATTTAATGAACCAAGTAGTCTTGAGATAGGCCAATTAAAAAAAAAAATAAAAAAGTAGATTTACAGTTGCCTTTCAGTTTCATACACTGATTTTTGCCTTGTCCGGGAGCTTTGCAGCCATTTCTAGGTTGTGTTATTCAGGTACTGGAACTGCAATTAAAAAAATACACATTCTCATCGCTTGAGCTCAATGGCTGAATCTACTTGGAACTAATAGAAGAGCTAGCTTTTCTACAGCTGGACAATCAGATAAACTGTCTCGCACTGCAGGAAAAAAAAAATAAAGAAGCACCGATAACATACAAAGCACCACATTCACAATATTAAAATAAAACTATCTCACATCTCATGGATTGATATTTGTTTCTGACCGGTTCACGTGGCCTCCCTTAATTTGCTCAGACAGCAGCACAGACTCACTGAAGGACTCATTTGGTTGCCAAAGTTGAACAGACCTGAGGCAGAGATGCAAAAACTAAATTGCTCTAAGGGGTAGATGTACTAAACTGGCTTAGTCGCAGTGCAAAGAAAGTTAGTCTGCTTTCTCATTACAACAATTCACAAAGTATAAAAAATAAATGTTGATGAAGAAAGCATAATACTACTAATTTAAATACAGCATTGTGAGAGTTCCGGCATTATTAAGAATAAATAGCAGCACTGATGATTTGAAACCGGTCCTATTTGAAAAGTTGACAAAAGTTAAACAAAAGAGTGCTGTAATGCCCCGACACTGACAAGCATTGCAGCTGTTTAATAAATGGGCTACTACACTGCATGACTACTATGTACTTCAAATGTCACTCTAAGAACAATCAGTTCCTCTCAGAACTTTTTATAGTTCTTTGGCTTGTCCCCACACAGGACTTTTTTGGTTCTTTACAGAATTCTAAATGAAAGTTCTCAAACTTTACCTTCCAATCGAGGTATTTAAGAACCCAGATGAAACCTTTCCTTAACATATTTATTTTTTTTGCCATGGGAAAAATCAAAAGACTACTAATGTATTCGATTTTATACAATTTACAAGTATGGCTTTGTGGCAGTCTGGCTCGCAGTGGTGAGGTGGATGACGTCACGGACCAGGAAGTAACTGAAACCAAACAGTGGATGACGTTGAAACTGAGTGCAATGGCACTCCAGCGTATTTATTAATAAACAAACAAAAGATTTAAACAAAATACAAACAAGGGGGGCACGAGGGCCAAAACGAATAAATAAACAAACAGTAAGATTAGCTGCTGGATAATCCAGCACGATAGCAATTGTTTTTAAATGTTATTCCCTTCTCTCCGCTCCCTGTACTCTCTACTCCAACACCCCAACCCCGAGTGCAGAGTGCTGCTGGTTTTTTTATATACTCTGGCCGAGGGATTAACTAGTTGGTAATTATCTTATTATCCCCTGCCAGAGTCTGCACGCGTTTAGTAAGGATGCATGACTGTCAGCTAGTTAAATAATCAGCTGATCAGCCATGCATCCTCACGGGTTTTAAATAATAATTAAAGACGCGGCGCTTTACCCTTGCCGCAAACAAAAATACAAATAATAATAAATAGGGACACTCCACACACATACCCCCCCCAGGGCAAGCAGCACATGGCCTTTTTCGCCACCTCCCCTTAGTCCCCAAAGTCCCGTTAGCAGTCCCGAGAGGAACAGGGGGCAACGGACCAAAGGTGGCGGCCACGGGGATGTCCTCCTCCCACCCAAACAGCCATTAGCGTTCAATGGCCAGCAAGACCGCCGCTCCTCTGGCCAAAATTTTTGGGTGGTCTCCAGACCTGCCCCCCCTTCTTCATGGCCGGCAGCTCCCCCCCTCCCGTGGGGCTCAGGGCCACCCTTTTCTCCTGCAGCGAAATTGCTGCGGGGAAGCTGGTCTCCTGACCTCCCCCTTCTTCATGGCTGGCAGCTGCCCTTCACGGGCTCCAGCCACAGTATTTCCTGCCGCGAAAGTGGGTTGGGGGAGCTGGTCTCCTGACCTCCCCCCCCCCCCCTTTTCCATGGCTGGCAGCTCCCCTTCATGGGGTTCCAGCCATATGATCTCCGCCGCGGAAGTGCGGCTGGGGAGCTGGTCTCCGGACCTCTCCCCTTTCTTCATGGCCGTCCCTTCCCCTCCGTAGGGGCTCCGGCCATAGTGTAGTGACCCCAGGTGAAGCAGGATCCCTGGCGCCCCAGGCGAAGCAGGATCCCTGGCGACCCCAGGCGAAGCAGGATCCTGGCGACCCCAGGCTGGCGATCAGTAGCGAACCCTCGGGAGGCGACGGCAGCGGACCCCTCGGGGAGGCGACGGCAAGGACCCTCGGGAGGCGACGGCAGCGGACCGGGAGGCGGCGGGCAGCGGCAGCAGACCCCGGGAGGCGGGGGCAGCGGCAAAGGACCCTGGGGAGGCGACGGACAGCGGCAGCGGACCCTCGGGAGGTGAACTCAGGGGAGGGGGCCCCTGGCCATGGAGGCGGCAGCGGGAGCTCCACTTCTCCCTCGTTCCCTGTAGCTGGTGGCTCTCCAGGTGATGCGGAGCAACAGGCAGCCCCAGGCTTCTGCGAGGCAGGCATCCCTGGGTGGTGCGAGGCAGGGCAGGAGCAGTCCTTCCCATGACGGTGGATGTGGAACCAGCAGGCATTCACCCTCTGCTGGTGGAGGTGGGAGGGGGGCAAGCAGTCCTCCCACAGCGGCTGAGACGGAACCAGCAGGTATTCACCCTCTGCTGGTGGAGGTGGGAGGGGCAAGCAGTCCTCCCACGACGGTTGAGGCAGAACCAGCAGGCATTCACCCTCTGCTGGTGGAGGTGGGAGGGGGGCAAGCAGTCCTCCCACGGAGGTTGAGGCAGAACCAGCAGGCATTCACCCTCTGCTGGTGGAGGTGGGAGGGGCAAGCAGTCCTCCCACGACGGTGGAGGCGGAACCAGCAGGTATTCACCCTCTGCTGGTGGAGGTGGGAGGGGCAAGCAGTCCTCTCCCTCTGATGCTGGAGACGGCAGCGATGGCTCCTCTCCCTCTGCTGGTGGAGACAGAGGCAGCCCTGCTGCCCTGCTCCTGGTGGTGGTGGAGACAGAGGCAGCCTCCTGCTGCTCTGCTCCCTGACGGTGGTGGAGACAGAGGCAGCTCCTGCTGCTCTGCTCCTGACCGGTGTGGTGGAGACAGAGGCAGCTCCTGCTGCTCTGCTCCCTGACGGGGTGGTGGAGACAGAGGCAGCTCCTGCTGCTCTGCTCCTGGTGGTGGAGACAGTGGCGAGGGCTCCTCACCCCCTAACGCTGGAGACGGCAGCCATGGCTCCTCTCCCTCTGGCTGGTTGGAGGCGGCGGCAATGGCTCCCCTCCCTCGGGCGCTGGAGATGGCAGCGATGGCTCCTCTCCCTCGGGCGTTGGAGAAGGCAGCATGGCTCCTCCCACTGGCGCTGGAGACGGGTAGCGATGGCTCTCTCCCTCTGGCGCTGGAGGCGGCAGCGATGGCTCCCTCTTCCTCTGGCGCTGGAGACGGCAGCGATGGCTCCCTCCCTCTGGCGCTGGAGACGGCAGCGATGGCTCCTCTCCCTCTGGCGCTGGAGACGGCAGCGATGGTCTTCCTCCCTCTGGCTGGAGACGGCAGCGATGGCTCCTCTCCTCTGGCGCTGGAGATGGCAGCGGCTGGGCTTTTTCCCGATGGAGCTGGAGATAGCGGTAGCCCTGCCATATCTGCAGCCAGGTAGCGGATTACCATGTCCAAGAACCTCCGGGAGGGACACTGGGCAGTGTTGCTTTTCCCAGGCTTCCCATCGCTCTCCATCTCTGGCCCACAGGAGGTTGATCACATCGGGGAGGGCCTTCAGCATTCCTCCCAGGCTCCACCAGCCAGCCCCAGATTCCCTCAGAGGAGAGTGAACTCCTCTTAGCCAGCGGGCCCCTTCCCCTGACGCCGACGCCAGGCTCCCTCCATCTCCTGCCATGGAGGGGTTGGTCTGTGCCACGCGCCCACCTCACCAACCGCGAAGCACCACTCCTCACCCTTCAGGCAGGTGAGGCAGACATCCAGTGTGGCAAGGTAAGGCTGCTGTTGCTTGCGCCTCCTGCTGCTGTTGTTGCTGCTGCTGCTTTTTCCTCCGGCTACTTTTCCCCATTTTAATTTGAAAAAAAAAACAAACAAAAAAAACGCACTTTTCTGTCCTGGTCCGGCTCCTGAGGCGTTGTTTGTCCCAATGAGGGACACATATGTGGCAGTCTGGCTGCAGTGGTGAGGTGGATGACGCCACGGACCAGGAAGTAACTGAAACCAAACAGTGGATGGGCGGGTGAAACTGAGTGCAATGGCACTCAGCGTATTTATTAATAAACAAACAAAAGATTTAAACAAAATACAAAACAAAAGGGCACGAGGGCCAAACGAATAAATAAACAAACAGTAAGTGCCGTGCTGGATAATCCAGCACGATTAGCAATTGTTTTTTAAATGTTATTCCTTCTCTCCGCTCCCCGCATTTCTCTACTCCAACACCCCAACCCCGAGTGCAGAGTGCTGTTGGTTTATATACTCTGGCCGAGGGATTAACTAGTTGGTAATTATCTTATTATCCCCCGCCAGAGTCTGGCATCGTTGTTAGGGGATGCATGACTGTCAGCTAGTTAAATAATCAGTAGCTGATCAGCCATGCATCCTCAATGGGGGTTTTAAATAATAATAAAGAAGGCTTTTACCCGCTACCAAAACAAAAATACAAATAATAATAAATAGGGGCGGACACTCCCACACATGCCCCCCAGGCGCAGCACATGGCTTTTCGCCACCTCCCCCTTAGTCCCCAAAGTCCCGTTAGCAGTCCCGGCGCAGGAACAGGGCAGCAACGGACCAAAGGTGGCGAATGTGGTGGGATGTCCTCCTCCCACCCAAACAGTCAGAAGGTTCAATGGCCCAGACCGCCGGCTCCCTCTGGCCAAAAAAAATTTGGGGGTGGTCTCCAGACCTGCCCCCCCCCCTTCTTCATGGCCCGGCAGCTCCCCTCCGTGGGGCTCAGGCCACCCTTTCTCCTGCAGCGAAATTGCTGCGGGGAAGCTGGTCTCCTGACCTCCCCCTTCTTCATGGCTGGCAGCTGCCCTTCACGGGCTCCAGCCACAGTATTTCCTGCGCGAAAGTGCGGCTGGGGAGCTGGTCTCCTGACCTCCCCCCTTTTCCATGGCTGGCAGCTCCCCTTCATGGGGTTCCAGCCATATGATCTCCGCCGGGGAAGTGCGCTGGGGGAGCTGGTCTCGGGACCCCTCTCCCCTTTCTTCATGGCGGTCTGTCCCCTCCGTGGGGCTCCGGCCATAGTGTAGTGACCCCAGGTGAAGCAGGATCCCTGGCGACCCCAGGCGGCAGGATCCCTGGCTACCCCAGGCGAAGCAGGATCCCTGGCGACCCCAGGCGACGGCAGCGAACCCTCGGGAGGCGACGGCAGCGGACCCTCCGGGAGGCGACGGTAGCGGACCGGGAGGCGACGGCAGCGGACCCCGGGAGGCGACGGCAGCGGACCCTCGGGAGGCGACGGCAGCGCAGCAGACCGGGAGGCGACGGCAGCGGCAGCGGACCTCGGGAGGCGACGGCAGCGGCAGCGGACCGGGAGGTGAACTCGGGGGGAGCCCCTGGCCATGGAGGCGGCAGCGGGAGCTCCACTTCTCCCTCGTTCCCTGTAGCTGGTGGCTCTCCAGGTGATGCGGAACAACAGGCAGCCCCAGGCGATGCGAGGCAGGCATCCTGGGTGGTGCGAGGCAGGGAGCAGTCCTTCCCATGACGGTGGATGTGGAACCAGCAGGCATTCACCTCTGCTGGTGGAGGTGGGAGGGGCAAGCAGTCCTCCCACAGCGGTTGAGACGGGAACCAGCAGGTATTCACCTCTGTTGGTGGAGGTGGGAGGGGGCAAGCAGTCCTCCCACGACGGTTGAGGCAGAACCAGCAGGCATTCACCCTCTGCTGGTGGAGGTGGAGGGCAAGCAGTCCTCCCACGGGAGGTTGAGGCAGAACCAGCAGGCATTCACCCCTCTGCTGGTGGAGGTGGGGAGGGGCAACAGTCCTCCCACGGCGGTGGAGGCGGAACCAGCAGGTATTCACCCTCTGCTGGTGGAGGTGGGAGGGCAAGCAGTCCTCTCCTCTGATGCTGGAGACCTAGCGATGGCTCCTCTCCTCTGCTGGTGGGAGACAGAGGCAGCCCTGCTGCTCTGCTCCTGGTGGTGGTGGAGACAGAGGCAGCTCCTGCTGCTCTGCTCCTGACGGTGGTGGAGACAGAGGCAGCTCCTGCTGCTCTGCTCCTGACGGTGGTGGGAGACAGAGGCAGCCCTGCTGCTCTGCTCCTGACGGTGGTGGAGACAGAGGCAGCCCTGCTGCTCTGCTCCCTGGTGGTGGAGACAGTGGCGAGGGGCTCCTCACCCCTAACGCTGGAGACGGCAGCCATGGCTCCTCTCCCTCTGGCGTTGGAGGACGGCAGCAATGGCTCCCTCCCCGGGGCTTGAGATGGCAGCGATCCTCTCCCTCGGGTTGGAGAAGGCAGCGATGGCTCCTCTCCCACTGGCGCTGGAGACGGCAGCGATGGCTCTCTCCTCTGGCGCTGGAGACGGCAGCGATGGCTCCTCTCCCTCTGGCTGGAGACGGCAGCGATGGCTTCCCTCCTCTGGCGCTGGAGACGGCATGGCGATGGCTCCTCTCCCTCTGGCGCTGGAGACGGCAGCGATGGCTCCCTCCCTCTGGCGCTTGAGACGGCAGCGATGGCTCCTCTCCCTGGCGCTGGAGATGGCAGCGGCTGGGCTTTTCCGATGGAGCTGGAGATAGCGGTAGCCCTGCCATATCTGCAGCCAGGTAGCGGATTACCATGTCCGCAACCTCGAGGAGGGACACTGGGCAGTGTTGCTTTTCCCAGGCTTCCCATCGCCTCCATCTCTGGCCCACAGGAGGTTGATCACATCGGGAGGGCCTCTTCAGCATTCCTCCCAGGCTCCACCAGCCAGCCCCAGATTCCCTCAGAGGAGAGTGAACTCCTCTTAGCCAGCGGCCCTCTCCCCTGACGCCGGACGCTCAGGCCCTCCATCTCCCTGCCATGGAGGGGTTGGTCTGGTGCCACGTGCCCGACCTCACCAACCGCTGGCACCACCTCACCCTTCAGGCAGGTGAGGCAGACATCCAGTGTGGCAAGGTAAGGCTGCTGTTGCTGCGCCCCTGCTGCTGTTGTTGCTGCTGCTGCTTTTTCCTCCGGCTACTTTTCCCCATTTTAATTTGAAAAAAAACGAACAAAAACAAAAAAAAAACGCACTTTTCTGTCCTGGTCCGGCTCCTGGAGGCGTTGTTTGTCCCACGCAGGACACCATATGTGGCAGTCTGGCTCGCAGTGGTGAGGTGGATGACGTCACGGACCAGGAAGTAACTGAAACCAAACAGTGGATGGGCGGTTGAAACTGAGTGCAATGGCACTCAGCGTATTTATTAATAAACAAACAAAAGATTTAAACAAAATACAAACAAAAGGGCACGAGGGCCAAACGAATAAATAAACAAACAAGTAAGTGCCGTGCTGGATAATCCAGCACGTATTAGCAATTGTTTTTTAAATGTTATTCCTTCTCTCCGCTCCCCGTACTCTCTACTCCAACACCCCAACCCCGAGTGCAGAGTGCTGCTGGTTTATATACTCTGGCCGAGGGATTAACTAGTTGGTAATTATCTTATTATCCCCGGCCAGAGTCTGCACGCGTTTGGTAAGGATGCATGACTGTCAGCTAGTTAAATAATCAGTAGCTGATCAGCCATGCATCCTCACGGGGTTTTTAAATAATAATAAAAGACGCGGCGCTTTTACCCGCGCCGCAAACAAAAATACAAATAATAATAAATAGGGGCGGGACACTCCGCCACAGGCTTATTTGAACAAAATATTTGTTTCCTAGTGCTATTTTTACAGTGCAGGTATGAGTAAAACAGTTGAAAGAAATGAGAAAAGAGTTAAACAGTGAGGAGTCTGAACACTGAATGAATGAATTCTCTTATGAGAAGTGCATTTTATAACGTATAGAAGCAGTATTTTCCTGACCCTGGTCGTGGGAACCCCCTGTCTGCCTGTCTGTGTTTCTGCTGGTTTTGTTCCAGCTGAGGAGCTGTTCTCAATTACTTCATTGAAAAACACTCCATTTGACTAAACAATTTGCTGACATTTTTAAATAATTTTGCTGAATAAAAAGTTATTAAAAAGCTCTGATTATGCAAATTGTTTTCAATTAACGCTTCAGTTAAGTCACTGAAAGCAGTTCCTTAGTTGGTACAAAACCAGCAGAGACACAGACAGACAGACAGTGGGGTCCCCATGACCAGGGTTGAGAAACACTGTTTTAAGCTACTCAAGCAAACGGACTTGTAGTTTATGACATCACAGAAACCCTCAACGGAATTCTTTTCCAGTAAGCCAATTAAATGAGTAATAATAAGAATAAGAGTAAATTATAAAACGCATTGAAATAGAGATTATATTGTTTAATGGCATCTTTCGCTGGTATACATTATAAACTACATTCAAATATAAAGTCACATGAAGTCAGACCCCAGGCAATTCTATGACAAACATCAGCCCTTCAGTATACAGTATTTACATGATGAGATATGCTGGTGAGGTCACCTGTCTCATTGATGCAATGTTGCAGATATTTTGTCTTTTATGCAAATTCTTGCAAACAATTATGATAACAGAGTTCGCTTCAGAGCCCCATTCCTGTATAAATACGGTTGCTTCTCTGCTCTGACTTCACCGACTTGAACAGCCCAAGACCAGCAGACAAGATGAAGACTCTGGTGCTAATTTCCGCCCTGGCTTTCCTCTGCAGCTGTGAGTACAATCCTACCATCTCTTTCTATATTCTTTCAAAGAATTGCACATTGATCCAAGATGTTTCTGCAGTGGGTAGCTCTGCTGCTGCTGTACCCTTGAGCAAGCAAGCAAGCAGGGACTTTACCTAGATTGCTCCAGTACCATCATGCGCTTATTAATGGTACTATAATGCAACAGCCTACTGTAGCACCACCATAAGGAATCCTACGGGACTTTATTTGATTTCTAAAAGTAGTTTCACAAACGTGGTATCTATAATGTAATCCAAAACACTGTACCATCATGT
>CM072681.1:14452985-14472985 GCA_036884735.1 Huso huso | reverse complement strand
TCTGTATCACAATTATCCACTATCTCCTGTGGTGACCCCAGGGCTCCATTCTTGGCCCCTTACTATTCTCCTTATACATGCTACCATTGGGCATGATGATCTGTAAACACCATGTACATCTTCACTGTGATGCTGATGACACACAACTTTACATCTCTGTGAAACCTGGGGATATATCGGTTGTCTCCACCCTAATTGCATGTCTGTCGGAGGTGGAAAGCTGGATGTCCCAACATTTTTTGCACTTAAATTCAGGTAAGACTGTAGATGGAGCAGAAATTGGAGTTGGTAAATTCTATAAAAACTAATTCAGGTAAATATAATTCAAATATAAATTCCAAAGCCAGAAACCTGGGATTTGTAATTGATTCTGATTTATGATTTGAGGGTCATATTCACAATACCACTAAAGTGTCCTTTTATTATTTATGTAACATTGCCAAGATTAGGTCTTTTTTTATCATTGCCTGATGCTGAGAAGCTAATTCATGTGTCTGTGCTGTGTGTCTGTACTGTATGTGTGTGAGTGTGTCTGTGCTGTGTGTCTGTACTGTATGTGTGTCAGTGTGTCTGTCCTGTGTGTCTGTGCTGTGTGTCTGTACTGTATGTGTGTCAATGTGTCTGTGCTGTGTGTCTGTACTGTATGTGTGTCAGTGTGTCTGTGCTGTGTATCTGTACAGTATGTGTGTCAGTGTGTCTGTGCTGTGTGTCTGTACTGTATGTTTGTCATGTGTCTGTGCTGTGTCTGTACTGTATGTGTGTCAGTGTGCTGTGCTGTGTATCTGTACTGTATGTTTGTCAGTGTGTCTGTGCTGTGTGTCTGTACTGTATGTGTGTCAGTGTGTCTGTGCTGTGTGTCTGTACTGTATGTGTGTCAGTGTGTCTGTGCTGTGTGTCTGTACTGTATGTGTGTCAGTGTGTCTGTGCTGTGTGTCTGTACTGTGTGTGTCAGTGTGTCTGTGATGTGTGTCTGTACTGTGATGTGTGTCTGTGTGTCTGTGCTGTGTGTCTGTGCTGTCTGTGTGTCTGTGTGTCTGTGTGCTGTGTGTCTGTACTGTATGTGTGTCAGTGTGTCTGTGCTGTGTGTCTGTACTGTATGTGTGTCAGTGTGTCTGTGCTGTGTGTCTGTACTGGATGTGTGTCAGTGTGTCTGTGCTGTGTGTCTGTACTGTGTGTGTCTGTGTGTCTGTGCTGTGTGTCCGTACTGTATGTGTCTATGTTTGTGTGCTGTGTGTCTGTACTGTATGTGTCAGTGTGTCTGTGCTGTGTGTCTGTACTGTATGTGTTGTGTGTCTGTGCTGTGTGTCTGTACTGTATATGTGTCAGTGTGTCTGTGCTGTGTGTCTGTACTGTATGTGTGTCAGTGTGTCTGTGCTGTGTGTCTGTACTGGATGTGTGTCAGTGTGTCTGTGCTGTGTGTCTGTACTGGATGTGTGTCAGTGTGTCTGTGCTGTGTGTCTGTACTGGATGTGTGTCAGTGTGTCTGTGCTGTGTGTCTGTACTGTATGTGTGTCAGTGTGTCTGTGCTGTGTGTCTGTACTGTATGTGTGTCAGTGTGTCTGTGTGTGTCTGTGCTGTGTCAGTGCTGTACTGTGGATGTGTGTCAGTGTGTCTGTGCTGTGTGTCTGTACTGTATGTGTGTCAGTGTGTCTGTGCTGTGTGTCTGTACTGTATGTGTCTGTGTCTGTGTGTGTCTACTGTATGTGTGTCTGTGCTGTGTGTCTGTACTGTATGTGTCAGTGTCTGTGCTGTGTGTCTGTACTGTATGTGTCAGTGCTGTGTGTCTGTACTGTATGTGTGTCAGTGTGTCTGTGCTGTGTGTCTGTACTGTATGTGTGTCAGTGCTGTGTGTCTGTGTCTGTATGTGTGTCAGTGTGTCTGTGCTGTGTGTCTGTACTGTATGTGTGTCAGTGTGTGTCTGTGTGTGTCTGTACTGTATGTGTGTCAGTGTGTCTGTGCTGTGTGTCTGTACTGTATGTGTGTCAGTGTGTCTGTGCTGTGTGTCTGTACTGTATGTGTGTCAGTGTGTCTGTGCTGTGTGTCTGTACTGTATGTGTGTCAGTGTGTCTGTGCTGTGTGTCTGTACTGGATGTGTGTCAGTGTGTCTGTGCTGTGTGTGTGTCAGTGTGTCTGTACTGTGTGTCTGTGCTGTATGTGTGTCAGTGTGTCTGTGCTGTGTGTCTGTACTGTGTGTGCTGTCTGTGTCAGTGTGTCTGTGTATGTGTGTCAGTGTGTCTGTGCTGTGTGTCTGTACTGTATGTGTGTCAGTGTGTCTGTGCTGTGTGTCTGTACTGTATGTGTGTCAGTGTGTCTGTGCTGTGTGCCTGTACTGTGGATGTGTGTCAGTGCTGTGTGTCTGTACTGTATGTGTCAGTGTGTGCTGTGTGTCTGTACTGTATGTGTGTCAGTGTGTGCTGTGTGTCTGTACTGTATGTGTGTCAGTGTGTCTGTGCTGTGTGTCTGTGCTGTATGTGTGTCAGTGTGTCTGTGCTGTGTGTCTGTACTGTATGTGTGTCAGTGTGTCTGTGCTGTGTGTCTGTACTGTATGTGTCAGTGTGTCTGTGCTGTGTGTCTGTACTGTATGTGTCAGTGTGTCTGTGCTGTGTGTCTGTACTGTATGTGTGTCAGTGTGTCTGTACTGTATGTGTGTCAGTGTGTCTGTGCTGTGTGTCTGTACTGTGTATGTGTGTTGTGTGTCACTGTGTGTCTGTACTGTATGTGTGTCAGTGTGTCTGTGCTGTGTGTCTGTACTGTATGTGTGTTGGTGTGTCTGTGCTGTGTGTCTGTACTGTATGTGTGTTGTGTGTCTGTGCTGTGTGTCTGTACTGTATGTGTGTTGGTGTGTCTGTGCTGTGTGTCTGTACTGTATGTGTGTCCTCTGTGCTTGTGTCTGTACTGTATGTGTGTCAGTGTGTCTGTGCTGTGTGTCTGTACTTTATGTGTGTCAGTGTGTCTGTGCTGTGTGTCTGTACTGTATGTGTGTTGGTGTGTCTGTCCTCTGTGTCTGTACTGTATGTGTGTCAGTGTGTCTGTGTTGTGTGTCTGTACTGTATGTGTGTCAGTGTGTCTGTGCTGTGTGTCTGTACTGTATGTGTGTCATACTGTATAAAGTGTGTCTGTGCTGTGTGTCTGTACTGGATGTGTGTCAGATGTCTGTGCTGTGTGTCTGTACTGTGCGTGTGTCATGTGTGTCAGTGTGTCTGTGCTGTGTGTCTGTACTGTATGTGTGTCAGTGTGTCTGTGTTGTGTCTTGTACTGTATGTGTGTGTCAGTGTGTCTGTGCTGTGTGTCTGTACTGTATGTGTGTCAGTGTGTCTGTGCTGTGTGTCTGTACTGGATGTGTGTCAGTGTGTCTGTGCTGTGTGTCTGTACTGTATGTGTGTGTGTCAGTGTGTCTGTGCTGTGTGTCTGTACTGGATGTTACATGTCAAAATGCTGTGTCAACTGTATGTGTGTCAGTGTGTCTGTGCTGTGTGTCTGTACTGTATGTGTCAGTGTGTCTGTGCTGTGTGTCTGTACTGTTGTGTCTGTACAGTGTCTGTGCTCAGTGTGTCTGTATTGTGTGTGTGTCTGTATTGTGTCAGTGTATTGTCTGTGCTGTGTCTGTACTGTATGTGTGTCAGTGTGTCTGTGCTGTGTGTCTGTACTGTATGTGTGTCAGTGTGTCTGTGCTGTGTGTCTGTACTGGATGTGTGTCAGTGTGTCTGTGCTGTGTGTCTGTACTGTATGTGTGTGTCAGTGTGTCTGTGCTGTGTATCTCTACTGTATGTGTGTTTACACCCTGTGGTGTGTGTCTGTACTGTATGTGTGTTGGTGTGTCTGTGCTGTGTGTCTGTACTGTATGTGTGTGTGTCAGTGTGTCTGTGCTGTGTGTCTGTACTGGATGTGTGTCAGTGTGTCTGTGCTGTGTGTCTGTACTGTAAAAATTGTCAGTGTGTCTGTGCTTGTGTCTGTACTGTTGTGTGTCAGTGTGTCTGTGCTGTGTGTTGTCTGTGCATAACCAATGGAACAGGCCCACAAGCCAACCCTGCTGAATTACACAAGATAAAAGCAGAGACACAGAGAGGGAAGATGTTTCCTATTTTATTTGTTTCTAGACTACATTAGAGGTTTTAGTTCCAACAAGAAGCCTCTGCTTTTAAACAGGCGACATTCTCCTCCTCTACTGCACGCCTTCTCCTGAAAAAAAAAAAAAAAACACACAAGCTTGAAATAGAAGAATAACACTGATACATTATAAAATGCATTTAAGTAGAGGAGATTATATGGAGCACAATGGCGTCTTCTGGCTGGTATTATTATTATTATGTATTTCTTAGCAGGCGATAAACACATACATTATAAACTACATTCAAATACAAAGTCACATGAAGTCAGACCCCAGGCAAGTCTGTTACAAGGATCTGCCCGCTTCCTAGAAAATATTTACATTTCTACTGATGGACACACACCTCGCTGAAGCCACGTTGCTGTTTGTCAAAATGTTCACAATGAAGAATGTTACAGTTGCAGGATGATGTCACTGAAACAGCTGGAGCAACATGTGGGGACTGAGAACTCCATTTAAAAAAAAAACAACAAAAACCGGACACTTTAAAAAGACGTACCTTCACCCTGTGCGACTGGAGGAAGAATCAGGATAATGGGACCTTTTTGCCGCAGATGAAAAGAAATACAAAGAGCTGTGAGGGGCTATGTGGAGAAAAACTGGACAACAAATTCATATGCATATTTTTAATAATTATTTTCAGACAAAATGGAAAATCCACCAAACGAAGATAGTCTTAAACAAAACAAAACAAAAATTCTTAAGTTTATTTATTTCAAATGTTCTTACCTTATTTGTTAATTTGCCAGACACACACACACAGACACACACACACACAGACACACACACACACAGACACACACACACACACACACACACACACACACACACACACACACACACACACACACACACACACACACACACACACACACACACACACACACACAGACACACACACAGACACACACACACAGACAGACACACACACACACACACACACACACACACACACACACACACACAGACACACACACACACAGACAAACACACACACACACACAGACACACACACACACACACACACACACACACACACACACACAGACACACACACACACAGACACACACACACACACACACACACACACACACACACACACACACACACACACAGACACACACACACACACACAGTAATAACAGTCAATAAAAACATCTTGATGCTTATTTTTTCTAAACACGGTGCAGTGGTTACAATTTAAACACTATTAAGTGTTTAAAAACTAAACACTTTGTTTGAATATGTAAAAATAAAGTTTAAATTATACACCTGTTCAGACAGCACCTGTAAAACCTCACAGCTCTACCTCTCTGGACTACACATGACACCCAAACTTGCATGTTCATTAACTCCCACTTATCTGCCTCCTGCCTTGCTGCTCCCATATTTGCTCCTAGTTAGATCTGAATATAAATCCTGTATTTGAATTCACCTGCACTGGAACTGGATATCTGCAGTAGTATTTTGTATAGCGGCTGCTCCTCTACTGCACTTCCAGCACTCCTATCTGATCCTGCTCATAACTGGAACTGGATATCTGCAGTAGTATTTTGTATAGCTGATCCTGCTCATAACTGGAACTGGATATCTGCAGTAGTATTTTTTATATAGCGGCTGCTCCTCTACTGCACTTCCAGCACTCCTATCTGATCCTGCTCATAACTGGAACTGGATATCTGCAGTAGTATTTTGTATAGCGGCTGCTCCTCTACTGCACCTCTAGCACTCCCTATCTGATCCTGCTCATAACTGGAACTGGATATCTGCAGTAGTATTTTTGTATAGCGGCTGCTCCTCTACTGCACTTCCAGCACTCCTATCTGATCCTGCTCATAACTGGAACTGGATATCTGCAGTAGTATTTTGTATAGCGGCTGCTCCTCTACTGCACTTCCAGCACTCCTATCTGATCCTGCTCATAACTGGAACTGGATATCTGCAGTAGTATTTTGTATAGCTCTTTAATCAACAGATTTGGGGTCTGTGTGGAATGCAGGTCTCCTGTAGATTTAAACACTTTAAATGACGTACCTCTTCCCTCAGGCAGCACTGCGGGTTCATTGCCAGCTTCTCTTTTGCCTCTAAAATAATCTGCTATATTATAGCTCGGTAGCTTATTCGGAGCTACAAAAAAAAACGTCTCCACAGCTGAAACAAGGCAAGAAAACTTGTCAGCACTGTTCTGGAGAGTTCGACAACACATTCCTACAGGTCACACTCACACTAGTCACAAAAGTACAAATCAAAGGCCTTTTGGAGAAGAGAAACAGCAATACTAAACTACTATAGTGCTAAAACTATAGGTAAAGATATCATATTAACTGTAGTTTTTATACAGTAAACACTATAATGGAAACTGCATTGAAATAGTACTACCATAGTAAAAGAAATAGGAACATGATGGTACAGTGTTGGATTACATTATAGATACCACGGTTGTGAAACTACTTTTAGAAATCAAATAAAGTCCCGTAGGATTCCCATGGTGGTGCTACAGTAGGCTGTTGCATTATAGTACCATTAATAGCGCATGATGGTACTGGAGCAATCTAGGTAAAGTCCCTGCTTGCTTGCTTGCTCAAGGGTACAGCAGCAGCAGAGAGCTACCCTGCAGAAACATCTTGGATCAATGTGCAATTCTTTGAAAGAATATAGAAAGAGATGGTAGGATTGTACTCACAGCTGCAGAGGAAAGCCAGGGCGGAAATTAGCACCAGAGTCTTCATCTTGTCTGCTGGTCTTGGGCTGTTCAAGTCGGTGAAGTCAGAGCAGAGAAGCAACCGTATTTATACAGGAATGGGGCTCTGAAGTGAACTCTGTTATCATAATTGTTTGCAAGAATTTGCATAAAAGACAAAATATCTGCAACATTGCATCAATGAGACAGGTGACCTCACCAGCATATCTCATCATGTAAATACTGTATACGAAGCGGGCTGATGTTTGTCATAGAATTGCCTGGGGTCTGACTTCATGTGACTTTATATTTGAATGTAGTTTATAATGTATACCAGCGAGAAGATGCCATTAAGCTCAATATAATCTCTATTTCAATGCGTTTTATAATTTACTCTTATTCTTATTATTACTCATTTAATTGGCTTACTGGAAAAGAATTCCGTTGAGGGTTTCTGTGATGTCATAAACTACAAGTCCGTTTGCTTGAGTCGCTTAAAACAGTGTTTCTCAACCCTGGTCATGGGGACCCCACTGTCTGTCTGTCTGTGTCTCTGCTGGTTTTTGTACCAACTAAGGAACTGCTTTCAGTGACTTAACTGAAGCGTTAATTGAAAACAATTTGCATAATCAGAGCTTTTTAATAACTTTTTATTCAGCAAAATTATTTTAAAAATGTCAGCAAATTGTTTAGTCAAATGGAGTGTTTTTCAATGAAGTAATTGAGAACAGCTCCTCAGCTGGAACAAAAACCAGCAGAAACACAGACAGGCAGACAGGGGGGGTTCCCACGACCAGGGTCAGGAAAATACTGCTTCTATACGTTATAAAATGCACTTCTCATAAGAGAATTCATTCATTCAGTGTTCAAACTCCTCACTGTTTAACTCTTTTCTCATTTCTTTCAACTGTTTTACTCATACCTGCACTGTAAAAATAGCACTAGGAAACAAATATTTTGTTCAAATAAGCCTGTGGCGGAGTGTCCCGCCCCTATTTATTATTATTTGTATTTTTGTTTGCGGCGCGGGTAAAAGCGCCGCGTCTTTTATTATTATTTAAAAACCCCGTGAGGATGCATGGCTGATCAGCTACTGATTATTTAACTAGCTGACAGTCATGCATCCTTACCAAACGCGTGCAGACTCTGGCCGGGGGATAATAAGATAATTAACTACTAGTTAATCCCTCGGCCAGAGTATATAAACCTGCAGCTCTCTGCACTTGATGTTGGGGTGTTGGAGTAGAGAGTACGGGGAGCGGAGAGAAGGAATAACATTTAAAAAACAATTGCTAATACGTGCTGGATTATCCAGCACGGCACTTACTTGTTTGTTTATTTATTCGTTTGGCCCTCGTGCCCTTTTGTTTGTATTTTGTTTAAATCTTTTGTTTGTTTATTAATAAATACGCTGAGTGCCATTGCACTCAGTTTCACCCGCCCATCCACTGTTTGGTTTCAGTTACTTCCTGGTCCGTGACGTCATCCACCTCACCACTGCGAGCCAGACTGCCACATATGGTGTCCTGCGTGGGACAAACAACGCCTCAGGAGCCGGACCAGGACAGAAAAGTGCGTTTTTTTTTGTTTGTTCGTTTTTTTTTCAAATTAAAAATGGGGAAAAGTAGCCGGAGGAGAAAGCAGCAGCAGCAAAACAACAGCAGCAGGAGGCGCAGCAACAGCAGCCTTACCTTGCCACACTGGATGTCTGCCTCACCTGCCTGAAGGGTGAGGGAGTGGTGCCAGCGGTTGGTGAGGTCGGGCACGTGGCACCAGACCAACCCCCCTCCATGGCAGGAGATGGAGGAGCCTGGCGTCCGGCGTCAGGGGGAGAGGGCCGCTGGCTAAGAGGAGTTCACTCTCCTCTGAGGGAATCTGGGGCTGGCTGGTGGAGCCTGGGAGGAATGCTGAAGAGGCCCTCCCCGATGTGATCAACCTCCTGTGGGCCAGAGATGGAGAGCGATGGGAAGCCTGGGAAAAAAACAACACTGCCCAGTGTCCCTCCCGGAGGTTGCGGACATGGTAATCCGCTACCTGGCTGCAGATATGGCAGGGCTACCGCTATCTCCAGCTCCATCGGGAAAAGCCCAGCCGCTGCCATCTCCAGCGCCAGAGGGAGAGGAGCCATCGCTGCCGTCTCCAGCGCCAGAGGGAGAGGAGCCATCGCTGCCGTCTCCAGCGCCAGAGGAGGGAGCCATCGCTGCCGTCTCCAGCGCCAGAGGAGGAGCCATCGCTGCCGTCTCCAGCGCCAGAGGGAGAGGAGCCATCGCTGCCGTCTCCAGCGCCAGAGGAGAGGAGCCATGCTGCCGTCTCCAGCGCCAGTGGGAGAGGAGCCATCGCTGCCTTCTCCAACGCCCGAGGGAGAGGAGCCATCGCTGCCATCTCCAGCGCCCGAGGGAGAGGAGCCATTGCTGCCGTCTCCAACGCCAGAGGGAGAGGAGCCATGGCTGCCGTCTCCAGCGTTAGGGGGTGAGGAGCCCTCGCCACTGTCTCCACCACCAGGAGCAGAGCAGCAGGAGCTGCCTCTGTCTCCACCACCGTCAGGAGCAGAGCAGCAGGAGCTGCCTCTGTCTCCACCACCGTCAGGAGCAGAGCAGCAGGAGCTGCCTCTGTCTCCACCACCGTCAGGAGCAGAGCAGCAGGAGCTGCCTCTGTCTCCACCACCACCAGGAGCAGAGCAGCAGGAGCTGCCTCTGTCTCCACCAGCAGAGGGAGAGGAGCCATCGCTACCGTCTCCAGCATCAGAGGGAGAGGACTGCTTGCCCCTCCCACCTCCACCAGCAGAGGGTGAATACCTGCTGGTTCCGCCTCCACCGTCGTGGGAGGACTGCTTGCCCCTCCCACCTCCACCAGCAGAGGGTGAATGCCTGCTGGTTCTGCCTCAACCTCCGTGGGAGGACTGCTTGCCCCTCCCACCTCCACCAGCAGAGGGTGAATGCCTGCTGGTTCTGCCTCAACCGTCGTGGGAGGACTGCTTGCCCCTCCCACCTCCACCAGCAGAGGGGTGAATACCTGCTGGTTCCGTCTCAGCCGCTGTGGGAGGACTGCTTGCCCCTCCCACCTCCACCAGCAGAGGGTGAATGCCTGCTGGTTCCACATCCACCCGTCATGGGAAGGACTGCTCCTGCCCTGCCTCGCACCCCAGGGATGCCTGCCTCGCCTGGGGGCTGCCTGTTGCTCCGCATCACCTGGAGAGCCACCAGCTACAGGAACGAGGGGAGAAGTGGAGCTCCGCTGCCGCCTCCATGGCCAGGGCTCCCCTCCCGAGTTCACCTCCCGAGGGTCCGCTGCCGCTGCCGCCGCCTCCCGAGGGTCCGCTGCCGCTGCCGTCGCCTCCCGAGGGTCTGCTGCGCTGCCGTCGCCTCCCGAGGGTCCGCTGCCCGTCGCCTCCGGGTCCTCCGCCTCCCGAGGGTCCGCTGCCGTCGCCTCCCGAGGTCCGCTGCCGTCGCCTCCCGAGGGTTCTGCTGCCGCGCCTGGGGTCGCCAGGGATCCTGCCTGGGGTCCTGGGATCCTCTGGGCCGCCTGGATCCTGCTTCACCTGGGGTCACTACACTATGGCCGGAGCCCTACGGAGGGCAGACGACCATGAAGAAAGGGGGAGGTCCGGAGACCAGCTCCCCAGCCACACTTCGCGGCCGGAGATCATATGGCTGGAACCCCATGAAGGGGCTGCCAGCCATGGAAAAGGGGGGGAGGTCAGGAGACCAGCTCCCCAGCCGCACTTCAGCTGACAGGAAATACTGTGGCTGGAGCCCGTGAAGGGGCAGCTGCCAGCCATGAAGAAGAAGGGGAGGTCAGGAGACCAGCTTCCCCCGCAAATTTCGCTGCAGGAGAAAGGGTGGCCTGAGCCCCCCACGGAGGGGAGCTGCCGGCCATGAAGAAGGGGGGGGGGCAGGTCTGGGAGACCACCCCCAAAATTTTTTGGCCAGAGGAGCCGGCGGTCGCTGGCCATTGGAACCTTCGGCTGTTTGGGTGGGAGGAGGACATCCCACCGTGGCCGCCCCTTTGGTCCGTTGCTGCCCTGTTCCTGCGCCGGACTGCTAACCGGGACTTTGGGGACTAAGGGAGGTGGCCGAAAAAAGGCCATGTGTGCTGCGCTGGGGGGGGGGGGAACATGTGTGGCGGAGTGTCCCGCCCCTATTTATTATTATTTGTATTTTTGTTTTGCGGCGCGCGGGTAAAAGCGCCCTTTTTATTATTATTTAAAAACCCGTGAGGATGCATGGCTGATCAGCTACTGATTATTTAACTAGCTGACAGTCATGCATCCTTACTAAACGCGATGCAGACTCTGGCGAGGGATAATAAGATAATTAACTACTAGTTAATCCCTCGGCCAGAGTATATAAACCTGCAGCTCTCTGCACTTGATGTTGGGGTGTTGGAGTAGAGAGTACGGGGAGCGGAGAGAAGGAATAACATTTAAAAAAACAATTGCTAATACGTGCTGGATTATCCAGCACGGCACTTACTTGTTTGTTTATTTATTCGTTTGGCCCTCGTGCCCTTTTGTTTGTATTTTGTTTAAATCTTTTGTTTGTTTATTAATAAATACGCTGAGTGCCATTGCACTCAGTTTCACCCGCCCATCCACTGTTTGGTTTCAGTTACTTCCTGGTCCGTGACGTCATCCACCTCACCACTGCGAGCCAGACTGCCACAAAGCCATACTTGTAAATTGTATAAAATCGAATACATTAGTAGTCTTTTTGATTTTTTCCCTATGGCAAAAATAAATATGTTAAGGGAGAGGTTTCATCTGGGTTCTTAAATACCTCGATTGGAAGGTAAAGTTTGGAGAACTTTCATTTAGAATTCTGTAAAGAACCAAAAAAGTCCTGTGTAGGGGACAAGCCAAAGAACTATAAAAAGTTCTGAGAGGAACTGATTGTTCTTAGAGTGACATTTGAAGTACATAGTAGTCATACAGTGTAGTAGCCCATTTATTAAACAGCTGCAATGCTTGTCAGTGTCGGGGCATTACAGCACTCTTTTGTTTAACTTTTGTCAACTTTTCAAATAGGACCGGTTTCAAATCATCAGTGCTGCTATTTATTCTTAATAATGCCGTGGAACTCTCACAATGCTGTATTTAAATTAGTAGTATTAAAATCTCTTCATCAACATTTATTTTTTTATACTTTGTGAATTGTTGTAATGAGAAAGCAGACTAAGCTTTCTTTGCACTGCGACTAAGCCAGTTTAGTACATCTACCCCTTAGAGCAATTTAGTTTTGCATCTCTGCCTCAGGTCTGTTCAACTTTGGCAAACCAAATGAGTCCTTCAGTGAGTCTGTGCTGCTGTCTGAGCAAATTAAGGGAGGCCACGTGAACCGGTCAGAAACAAATATCAATCCATGAGATGTGAGATAGTTTTATTGCAATATTGTGCTGGTGCTTTGTATGTTATCGCCTCTTATTTTCCTGCAGTGCGAGACAGTTTATCTGATTGTCCAGCTGTAGAAAAGCTAGCTCTTCTATTAGTTCCAAGTAGATTCAGCCATTGAGCTCAAGCGATGAGAATGTGTATTTTTTTTAATTGCAGTTCCAGTACCTGAATAACACAACCTAGAAATGGCTGCAAAGCTCCCGGACAAGGCAAAGTCGTATGAAACTGAAAGGCAACTGTAAAATCTACTTTTTTTTTTTTTTTTGACGCTACTCAAGACTACTTGGTTCATTAAATGCAAACAGAAAATGAAGTTTTTAAACGTATTCGAGACAGACTCCCTGGCGAGAATAAAACGCTGAGATAATTATAAAAATATATAATGGTAAAATAAACTATTTATGTTTGATTTATTATTGTTAATCAAAATAAATATATAGTGTAAATTTAATTTCAGTGAAAGTGGTGCAGGTGCTTTTGCGCTGCTGTTAGCCATTGTGAGGACTCCAGGAGGTTAGAGGAGGAGAAATACAGCTGTATCATTTACTAACATGTTTCACAAAATAAGTATATAATAGAAGTAAACCAAAGAAAATATACCCTTAGTATGTTACTTATATTTGCTTCAAAATAATTTGTGGGATGGGGTCACCTTTTAAAATACCTTTTAATATAACTCGAAGAGTGTAACAACCAACAAGTTGCTTATGCACTGTATTTATTTGTGTTTTGTGCTAGGACAAAGAAAAAAAACTTCTGAACTGCTAATTGTTCCTCTGCCCCCAACTAATCAACCGGTGCTACATCAAACAACACTATCAAGGGAGGGGGAAGGGTGTGAAGAGCTCATTGCATTTTAGTAAATTAAATGGCTGAATCTACTTGGAACTAGTAGAAGAGCTAGCTTTTCTACAGCTGGACAATCAGATAAACTGTCTCGCACTGCAGGAAAATAAGAGGCGATAACATACAAAGCACCAGCACAATATTGCAATAAAACTATCTCACATCTCATGGATTGATATTTTTTCTCTGACCGGTTCACGTGGCCTCCCTTAATTTGCTCAGACAGCAGCACAGACTCACTGAAGGACTCATTTGGTTGCCAAAGTTGAACAGACCTGAGGCAGAGATGCAAAAACTAAATTGCTCTAAGGGATAGATGTACTAAACTGGCTTAGTCGCAGTGCAAAGAAAGCGCAGTCTGCTTTCTCATTACAACAATTCACAAAGTATAAAAAATAAATGTTGATGAAGAGAGCCAATACTACTAATTTAAATACAGCATTGTGAGAGTTCCACGGCATTATTAAGAATAAATAGCAGCACTGATGATTTGAAACCGGTCGTATTTGAAAAGTTGACAAAAGTTAAACAAAAGAGTGCTGTAATGCCCCGACACTGACAAGCATTGCAGCTGTTTAATAAATGGGCTACTACACTGTATGACTACTATGTACTTCAAATGTCACTCTAAGAACAATCAGTTCCTCTCAGAACTTTTATAGTTCTTTGGCTTGTCCCCACACAGGACTTTTTTGGTTCTTTACAGAATTCTAAATGAAAGTTCTCCAAACTTTACCTTCCAATCGAGGTATTTAAGAACCCAGATGAAACCCTCTCCCTTAACATATTTATTTTTGCCATAGGGAAAAATCAAAAGACTACTAATGTATTCGATTTTATACAATTTACAAGTATGGCTTATTTGAACAAAATATTTGTTTCCTAGTGCTATTTTTACAGTGCAGGTATGAGTAAAACAGTTGAAAGAAATGAGAAAAGAGTTAAACAGTGAGGAGTCTGAACACTGAATGAATGAATTCTCTTATGAGAAGTGCATTTTATAACGTATAGAAGCAGTATTTTCCTGACCCTGGTCGTGAACCCCCTGTCTGCCTGTCTGTGTTTCTGCTGGTTTTGTTCCAGCTGAGGAGTTGTTCTCAATTACTTCATTGAAAAACACTCCATTTGACTAAACAATTTGCTGACATTTTTAAAATAATTTTGCTGAATAAAAAGTTATTAAAAAGCTCTGATTATGCAAATTGTTTTCAATTAATGCTTCAGTTAAGTCACTGAAAGCAGTTCCTTAGTTGGTACAAAAACCAGCAGAGACACAGACAGACAGACAGTGGGGTCCCCATGACCAGGGTTGAGAAACACTGTTTTAAGCTACTCAAGCAAACGGACTTGTAGTTTATGACATCACAGAAACCCTCAACGGAATTATTTTCCAGTAAGCCAATTAAATGAATAATAATAATAATAAGAGTAAATTATAAAATGCATTGAAATAGAGATTATATTGAGCGAATGGCATCTTCTGCGCTGGTATACATTATAAACTACATTCAAATATAAAGTCACATGAAGTCAGACCCCAGGCAATTCTATGACAAACATCAGCCCGCTTAGACATACAGTATTTACATGATGAGATATGCTGGTGAGGTCACCTGTCTCATTGATGCAATGTTGCAGATATTTTGTCTTTTATGCAAATTCTTGCAAACAATTATGATAACAGAGTTCACTTCAGAGCCCCATTCCTGTATAAATACGGTTGCTTCTCTGCTCTGACTTCACCGACTTGAACAGCCCGAGACCAGCAGACAAGATGAAGACTCTGGTGCTAATTTCCGCCCTGGCTTTCCTCTGCAGCTGTGAGTACAATCCTACCATCTCTTTCTATATTCTTTCAAAGAATTGCACATTGATCCAAGATGTTTCTGCAGGGTAGCTCTGTTGCTGCTGTACCCTTGAGCAAGCAAGCAAGCAGGACTTTACCTAGATTGCTCCAGTACCATCATGCGCTATTAATGGTACTATAATGCAACAGCCTACTGTAGCACCACCATGGGAATCCTACGGGACTTTATTTGATTTCTAAAAGTAGTTTCACAACCGTGGTATCTATAATGTAATCCAACACTGTACCATCATGTTCCTATTTCTTTTACTATGGTAGTACTATTTCAATGCGGTTTCCATTCTAGTGTTTACTGTATAAAAACTACAGTTAATATGATATCTTTACCTATAGTTTTAGCACTATAGTAGTTTAGTATTGCTGTTTCTCTTCTCCAAAAGGCCTTTGATTTGTACTTTTGT
Organism: Huso huso; assembly: GCA_036884735.1. NCBI lineage: Eukaryota > Metazoa > Chordata > Actinopteri > Acipenseriformes > Acipenseridae > Huso > Huso huso. The sequence continues at coordinate 14,457,693 of CM072681.1, read as the reverse complement.
GACTAGTGTGAGTGTGACCTGTAGGAATGTGTTGTCGAACTCTCCAGAACAGTGCTGACAAGTTTTCTTGCCTTGTTTCAGCTGTGGAGACGTTTTTTTTTGTACCTCCGAATAAGCTACCGACCTTGAATATAGCAGATTATTTTAGAGGCAAAAGAGAAGCTGGCAATGAACCCGCAGTGCTGCCTGAGGGAAGAGGTACGTCATTTAAAGTGTTTAAATCTACAGGAGACCTGCATTCCACACAGACCCCAAATCTGTTGATTAAAGAGCTATACAAAATACTACTGCAGATATCCAGTTCCAGTTATGAGCAGGATCAGATAGGAGTGCTGGAAGTGCAGTAGAGGAGCAGCCGCTATACAAAATACTACTGCAGATATCCAGTTCCAGTTATGAGCAGGATCAGATAGGAGTGCTGGAAGTGCAGTAGAGGAGCAGCCGCTATACAAAATACTACTGCAGATATCCAGTTCCAGTTATGAGCAGGATCAGATAGGAGTGCTAGAAGTGCAGTAGAGGAGCAGCCGCTATACAAAATACTACTGCAGATATCCAGTTCCAGTTATGAGCAGGATCAGATAGGAGTGCTAGAGGTGCAGTAGAGGAGCAGCCGCTATACAAAATACTACTGCAGATATCCAGTTCCAGTTATGAGCAGGATCAGATAGGAGTGCTGGAAGTGCAGTAGAGGAGCAGCCGCTATACAAAATACTACTGCAGATATCCAGTTCCAGTGCAGGTGAATTCAAATACAGGATTTATATTCAGATCTAACTAGGAGCAATAGCAGGGAGCAGCAAGGCAGGAGGCAGATAAGTGGGAGTTAATGAACATGCAAGTTTGGGTGTCATGTAGTCCAGAGAGGTAGAGCTGTGAGGTTTTACAGGTGCTGTCTGAACAGTTGTATAATTTAAACTTTATTTTTTACATATTCAAACAAAGTGTTTAGTTTTTAAACACTTAATAGTGTTTAAATTGTAACCACTGCACCGTGTTTAGAAAATAAGCATCAAGATGTTTTTATTGACTGTTATTACTGTGTGTGTGTGTGTGTGTGTGTGTGTGTGTGTGTGTGTGTGTGTGTGTGTGTGTGTGTCTGTGTGTCTGTGTGTCTGTGTGTCTGTGTGTGTCTGTGTGTGTGTCTCTGTGTGTGTGTGTGTCTGTGTCTGTGTGTGTCTGTGTGTGTGTGTGTGTGTGTGTGTGTGTGTGTGTGTGTGTGTGTGTGTGTGTGTGTGTGTGTGTCTCTGTGTGTGTGTGTTTGTGTGTGTGTGTGTGTGTGTGTGTGTGTGTGTGTGTGTGTGTGTGTGTGTGTGTGTCTGTGTGTGTGTGTGTGTGTGTGTGTGTGTGTGTGTGTGTGTGTGTGTGTGTGTGTGTGTGTGTGTGTCTGTGTGTGTGTGTGTGCGTGTGTGTGTCTGGCAAATTAACAAATAAGGTAAGAACATTTGAAATAAATAAACTTAAGAATTTTTTGTTTTGTTTTGTTTAAGACTATCTTCGTTTGGTGGATTTTCCATTTTGAAAACACGAAAATAATTATAAAAAATATGAATATGAATTTGTAGTGCAGTTTTTTCTCCACACAGCCCTCACAGCTCTTTATTTCTTCTTTTCATCTGCGCCAAAAGGTCCCATTATCCTGATTCTTCCTCCAGTCGCACAGGGTGAAGGTACGTCTTTTAAAGTGTCCGGTTTTTTTTCTTTTTTTTAAATGGAGTTCTCAGTCCCCACATGTTGCTCCAGCTGTTTCAGTGACATCATCCCTGCAACTGTAACATTCTTCATTGTGAACATTTTGACAAACAGCAGCAACGTGGCTTCAGCGAGGCAGGCGACTCCATCAGTAGAAATGTAAATATTTTCTAGGAAGCGGGCAGATCCTTGTAACAGACTTGCCTGGGGTCTGACTTCATGTGACTTTGTATTTGAATGTAGTTTATAATGTATACGTTTATGCGTCTGCTAAGAAATAAATAATAATAATACCAGCCAGAAGACGCCATTCGCTCCATCTAATCTCCTCTACTTAAATGCATTTTATAATGTATCAGTGTTATTCTTCTATTTCAAGCTTGTGGTGTTTTTTTTTTTCAGGAGAAGGCGGCAGTAGAGGAGGGAAATCGTTCGCCCTGTTTAAAAGCAGAGGCTTCTTGTTGGAACTGCAATTCCTCTAATGTAGTCTAGAAACAAATAAAATAGGAAACATCTTCCCTCTCTGTGTCTCTGCTTCTTATCTTGTGTAATTCAGCAGGGCTGGGGGCGGGGCCTGTTCCATTGGTTATGCACACAGACACACAGCACAGACACACTGACACACATACAGTACAGACACACAGCACAGACACACTGACACACATACAGTACAGACACACAGCACAGACACACTGACACACATACAGTACAGACACACAGCACAGACACACTGACACACATACAGTACAGACACACAGCACAGACACACTGACACACATACAGTACAGACACACAGCACAGACACACTGACACACATCCACAGTACAGACACACAGCACAGACACACTGACAAACATACAGTACAGATACACAGCACAGACACACTGACACACATACAGTACAGACACACAGCACAGACACACTGACACACATACAGTACAGACACACAGCACAGACACACTGACACACATACAGTACAGATACACAGCACAGACACACTGACCACATACAGTACAGATACACAGCACAGACACACTGACACACATACAGTACAGACACACAGCACAGACACACTGACACACATCCACAGTACAGACACACAGCACAGACACACTGACAAACATACAGTACAGACACACAGCACAGACACATGAAATAGCTTCTCAACATCAGGCAATGATAAAAAAGACCTAATCTTAGCAATGTTACATAAATAATAAAAGGACACTTTAGTGGTATTGTGAATATGACCCTCAAATCATAAATCAGAATCAATTACAAATCCCAGGTTTCTGGCTTTGGAATTTATATTTGAATTATATTTACCTAAATTAGTTTTTATAGAATTTACCAACTCCAATTTCTGCTCCAACTTCAATCTTACCTGAATTTAACTGCAAAAAATGTTGGGACATCCAGCTTTCCACCTCCGACAGCCATGCAATTAGGGTGGAGACAACCGATATATCCCCAGGTTTCACAGAGATGTAAAGTTGTGTGTCATCAGCATCACAGTGAAAATGTACATGGTGTTTACAGATAATCATGCCCAATGGTAGCATGTATAAGGAGAATAGTAAGGGGCCAAGAATGGAGCCCTGGGGTCGCCACAGGAGATCGTAGATAATTGTGATAGAGAGTCTGCTATTGAAACAAAATTCTACCTCTCCGTAAGATATGACCAGTCTAAAACAGTTCCTGAAAGCCCTATCCAACTTTCAAGGTGATCAGTTAAACTAGCATGATCAATAGTATCAAATGCTGCTCTTAGATCTAACAGAACCAGAATGGATATGTGACTGGAGTCTGTGCTCATTAGTAAATCATTCAGCACTTTGACTAGGGCAGTCTCTGTACTGTGACCAGATCTAAAGCCTGATTGAAACTTTAAGTTCTTTATTATTATTATTATTATTATTATTATTTATTTATTTATTTCTTAGCAGACGCCCTTATCCAGGGCGACTTACAATTGTTATAAGATATCACATTATACATTATTTCACATTATACAGATATCACATTATTTTACATACAATTACCCATTTTCTTGGTTATCACCCAGAAATATATTGCGTTGGCCAGCTCCCACCTTCTCTAAAACCTTAGTGGGAAAATGTAAATTGGATGGAGGTCTAAAGACACTAGACAGTGTTTCCTGGACATCTTCCCTAATTAAAACAAAGCGTTAGTGTCATCGCTGCAGTTCAGGGTGTTTTTATTGATGAATTGAAAATGAGTATCTGGTAATCTGTAAATAAACAATTAAAAAATAAAAAATATATATATTATGTTACCATAGGATGCAAACATAACACCAAATTCAAGTACTGTGTAAGGATTTTAAAACTCTTGCTTCCCTGACCTTGTAGCTGTTTAGCTTGTCATGTGACCCCAAATACACCCATGTGGGAGTGACAGGCTTTTCATAACTCAGAGTGCAGCTGTGACCTCGGAGGGATGATCAAAACTTTGTTTCTGCTTAATAAGCTGTTTTGAGCCTGTGTACAAACCATAATCAAACCAATTCAAACTGGTTTAAAATCCCTTACTTTTTTGTTAAAAGTGACATGCTATAACTTCAGGTAAGTGTCACGGAACTCATAATAACACACTATACAATTGGAACACACAGTTTTTTTTTTCTGATAAGCACGCACCGTGTGTGGGCAGGGTACACACTGTTCCAGTTAAATGGCATGAGCTCTTATTATTTCATCAGCCTTTGTTCCTTTTCATTATACAATCCGTTACTTATGCTTCCCATTTAAATGTTGAAGGAAGTGAGAAATCATTGAAACTGTAAACATTGTGTGATTTTCCTGTGTAAGCTCTGAATCAACGCAGGGTTAATAAACTCTTAACATCAAGCTGTACATGGCTGGTGCACATCAGTAGTTTGCAATCACCAGTCTTCTCGTTCAGCCTTGTGATGCATGAGTATAGCGCTTTGCTGCCTGTGAGAATTGAGCAAAACTCATATCATTGTTCTTAAATGGAACTTCTTGTTATCTGG
>CM072681.1:14449985-14452485 GCA_036884735.1 Huso huso | reverse complement strand
ATTTTTGGTTTCCACTTTTTCTTTCCTCAAATTGTTTGATATTTTGTTCAATAAGCTTTTTGTTTATTATTGTTCTTAAATAAAAATAATTGGTTTGGCACCAAACTTCTCTGTGATCCTTGTGCGCGTGTGTGTGTGTGTCAGTCACACACACACACACACACACACACAACCACACACACAGTGAGACAAACACACTGAAACACACACACACAGAGACACACACACACTGAGACACTCACACAGTGAGACACACACACTGAGACACACACACACACACTGAGACAAACACACTGAGACACGCACACACACTGAGAGACACACACATACGCTGAGACACACACACTGAGACACAAACACACACACATACACTGAGACACAAACACACTGACACACACACTGAGACACACACACTCACGCACTGAGATACAAACACACTGAGACACACACTGAGACAAACACACACACACACTGAGACACACACACTGAGACACACACTTAGACAAACACACTGAGACACACACACACACACTGAGACACACACAGGTACAATTATGTTATGCTAATTGTTAAATATTCAGATTTAGCGGCCAGTTAAATATTTAACTAAATTTTAAATCTAGCTAAGAGATTTAAGATTTATTTAAATATTTAGCTAAATGTTAAATCTAGTTAAGAGAGATTTAAGATTTATTTAAATATTTAGCTATCAGTGACCTCACACACATCAGTGATCTCACACACCTCAGTGACCTCACACACATCAGTGATCTTACACACATCAGTGATCTCACACACCTCAGTGACCTCACACACATCAGTGATCTCACACACCTCAGTGACCTCACACACATCAGTGATCTCACACACCTCAGTGATCTCGCACACATCAGTGATCTCGCACACATCAGTGACCTCACACACATCAGTGATCTCGCACACATCAGTGACCTCACACACAGGTCTCAGCTGTTGGTGTTCTGAGCTGGCATCAGTGTAGATGTTATTTTCTGAGTTGAGCTGAGCTTTCATGGCATCGGAGATCTTGGTTTTTTTTGAGCTGGCATGGCACAGAGATGTTAGTTTCTAAGCAAATAAATGACTTTATACAGCACAGATATACAGCTGGCTTATGTAATTTCCTTGCCCAAATTTGGTCTTATTTCCCTAGCATGATACATGGTGTGAGACAAATCATATTAAAAGTGAACATTAAACATTAAAAGCGTTTCTTCTTCACTTTACCAATGTCAGCAGAAACCCAGATAACAGGAAGTTCCATTTAAGAACATGAGTTTTGCTCAATTCTCACAGGCAGCAAAGCGCTATACTCATGCATCACAAGGTTGAACGACAAGACTGGTGATTGCAAACTACTGATGTGCACCAGCCATGTACAGCTTGATGTTAAGAGTTCATTAACCCTGCGTTGATTCAGAGCTTACACAGGAAAATCACACAATGTTTACAGTTTCAATGATTTCTCACTTCCTTCAACATTCAAATGGGAAGCATAAGTAACGGATTGTATAATGAAAAGGAACAAAGGCTGATGAAATAATAAGAGCTCATGCCATTTAACTGGAACAGTGTGTACCCTGCCCCACACGCGGTGCGTGCTTATCAGAAAAAAACTGCGTGTTCCAATTGTATAGTGTGTTATTATGAGTTCCGTGACACTTACCTGAAGTTATAGCATGTCACTTTTAACAAAAGTAAGGGATTTTAAACCAGTTTGAATTGGTTTGATTATGGTTTGTACACAGGCTCAAAACAGCTTATTAAGCAGAAACAAAGTTTTGATCATCCCTCCGAGGTCACAGCTGCACTCTGAGTTATGAAAAGCCAGTCACTCCCACATGGGTGTATTTGGGGTCACATGCCAAGCTAAACAGCTACAAGGTCAGGGAAGCAAGAGTTTTAAAATCCTTACACAGTACTTGAATTTGGTGTTATGTTTGCATCCTATGGTTCCATTATATATATATTTTTTATTTTTTAATTGTTTATTTACAGATTACCAGATACTCATTTTTAATTCATCAATAAAAACACCCTGAACTGCAGCGGTGACACTAACACTTTGTTTTAATTAGGGAAGATGGCCAAGAAACACTGTCTAGTGTCTTTAGACCTCCATCCAATTTACCTTTTCCCGCTAAGGTTTTAGAGAAGGTGGGAGCTGGCCAATGCAATATATTTCTTGGTGATAACCAAGAACTTGAAAAGTTTCAATCAGGCTTTAGATCTGGTGACAGTACAGAGACTGCCCTAGTCAAAGTGCTGAATGATTTACTAATGAGCACAGACTCCAGTCACATATCCATTCTGGTTCTGTTAGATCTAAGTGCAGCATTTGATACTATTGATCATGCTAGTTTAACTGATCGCCTTGAAAGTTGGATAGGGCTTTCAGGAACTGTTTTAGACTGGCTTAGGTATCTTACGGACAGGCAGAATTTTGTTTCAATAGCAGACTCTGTATCACAATTATCCACTA
>CM072681.1:14439985-14444985 GCA_036884735.1 Huso huso | reverse complement strand
GCACCAGAGTCTTCATCTTGTCTGCTGGTCTTGGGCTGTTCAAGTCGGTGAAGTCAGAGCAGAGAAGCAACCGTATTTATACAGGAATGGGGCTCTGAAGTGAACTCTGTTTTCATAATTGTTTGCAAGAATTTGCATAAAAGACAAAATATCTGCAACATTGCATCAATGAGACAGGTGACCTCACCAGCATATCTCATCATGTAAATACTGTACACGAAGCGGGCTGATGTTTGTCATAGAATTGCCTGGGGTCTGACTTCATGTGACTTTATATTTGAATGTAGTTTATAATGTATACCAGCGAGAAGATGCCATTCGCTCAATATAATCTCTATTTCAATGCATTTTATAATTTACTCTTATTATTATTATTATTACTCATTTAATTGGCTTACTGGAAAAGAATTCCGTTGAGGGTTTCTGTGATGTCATAAACTACAAGTCCGTTTGCTTGAGTCGCTTAAAACAGTGTTTCTCAACCCTGGTCATGGGGACCCCACTGTCTGTCTGTCTGTGTCTCTGCTGGTTTTTGTACCAACTAAGGAACTGCTTTCAATGACTTAATTGAAGCATTCATTGAAAACAATTTGCATAATCAGAGCTTTTTAATAACTTTTTATTTAGCAAAATTATTTTAAAAATGTAAATTATTTTAAAAATGTAAGCAAATCATTTAGTCAAATGGAGTGTTTTTCAATGAAGTAATTGAGAACAGCTCCTCAGCTGGAACAAAAACCAGCAGAAACACAGACAGGCAGACAGGGGGTTCCCACCACCAGGTCAGGAAAATACTGCTTCGATCGTTATAAAATGCACTTCTCATAAGAGAATTCATTCATTCAGTGTTCAGACTCCTCACTGTTTAACTCTTTTCTCATTTCTTTCAACTGTTTTACTCATACCTGCACTGCACGAGGCAGCAGTGTGGAGTAGTGGTGAGGGCTCTGGACTCATGGGTTCAATCCCAGGTGGGGGACACTGCTGCTGTACCCTTGAGCAAGGTACTTTACCTAGATTGCTCCAGTAAAAACCCAACTGTATATAAAAATAAGGTGATATCTTGTAACAATTGTAAGTTGCCCTGGATAAGGGCGTCGGCTAAGAAAATAATAATAATAATAATAATAATAATAATAATAATAATAATAATAATAATAATAATAATAATGTAAAAATAGCACTAGGAAACAAATATTTTGTTAAAATAAGCCATACTTGTAAATTGTATAAAATCGAATACATTAGTAGTCTTTTTGATTTTTTCCCTATGGCAAAAATAAATCTGTTAAGGGAAAGGTTTCATCTGGGTTCTTAAATACCTCGATTGGAAGGTAAAGTTTGGAGAACTTTCATTTAGAATTCTGTAAAGAACCAAAAAAGTCCTGTGTAGGGGACAAGCCAAAGAACTATAAAAAGTTCTTCGAGGAACTGATTGTTCTTAGAGTGACATTTGAAGTACATAGTAGTCATACAGTGTAGTAGCCCATTTATTAAACAGCTGCAATGCTTGTCAGTGTCGGGGCATTACAGCACTCTTTTGTTTAACTTTTGTCAACTTTTCAAATAGGACCGGTTTCAAATCATCAGTGCTGCTATTTATTCTTAATAATGGCGTGGAACTCTCACAATGCTGTATTTAAATTAGTAGTATTGCGGCTCTCTTCATCAACATTTATTTTTTATACTTTGTGAATTGTTGTAATGAGAAAGCAGACTGCGCTTTCTTTGCACTGCGACTAAGCCAGTTTAGTACATCTACCCCTTAGAGCAATTTAGTTTTTGCATCTCTGCCTCAGGTCTGTTCAACTTTGGCAACCAAATGAGTCCTTCAGTGAGTCTCTGCTGCTGTCTGAGCAAATTAAGGGAGGCCACGTGAACCGGTCAGAGAAAAAATATCAATCCATGAGATGTGAGATAGTTTTATTGCAATATTGTGCTGGTGCTTTGTATGTTATCGCCTCTTATTTTCCTGCAGTGCGAGACAGTTTATCTGATTGTCCAGCTGTAGAAAAGCTAGCTCTTCTATTAGTACCAAGTAGATTCAGCCATTTAATTTACTAAAATGCAATGAGCTCTTCACACCCTTCCCCCTCCCTTGATAGTGTTGTTTGATGTAGCACCGGTTGATTAGTTGGGGGCAGAGGAACAATTAGCAGTTCAGAAGTTTTTTTTCTTTGTCCTAGCACAAAACACAAATAAATACAGTGCATAAGCAACTTGTTGGTTGTTACACTCTTCGAGTTATATTAAAAGGTATTTTAAAAGGTGACCCCATCCCACAAATTATTTTGAAGCAAATATAAGTAACATACTAAGGGTATATTTTCTTTGGTTTACTTCTATTATATACTTATTTTGTGAAACATGTTAGTAAATGATACAGCTGTATTTATCCTCCTCTAACCTCCTGGAGTCCTCACAATGGCTAACAGCAGCGCAAAAGCACCGGCACCACTTTCACTGAAATTAAATTTACACTATATATTTATTTTGATTAACAATAATAAATCAAACATAAATAGTTTATTTTTACCATTATATATTTTTTATAATTATCTCAGCGTTTTATTCTCGCCAGGGAATCTGTCTCGGAATACGTTTAAAAACTTCATTTTCTGTTTGCATTTAATGAACCAAGTAGTCTTGAGTAGCGTCAATTAAAAAAAATAAAAAGTAGATTTACAGTTGCCTTTCAGTTTCATACGACTTTGCCTTGTCCGGGAGCTTTGCAGCCATTTCTAGGTTGTGTTATTCAGGTACTGGAACTGCAATTAAAAAAAATACACATTCTCATCGCTTGAGCTCAATGGCTGAATCTACTTGGAACTAATAGAAGAGCTAGCTTTTCTACAGCTGGACAATCAGATAAACTGTCTCGCACTGCAGGAAAATAAGAGGCGATAACGTACAAAGCACCAGCACAATATTGCAATAAAACTATCTCACATCTCATGGATTGATATTTGTTTCTGACCGGTTCACGTGGCCTCCCTTAATTTGCTCAGACAGCAGCACAGACTCACTGAAGGACTCATTTGGTTGCCAAAGTTGAACAGACCTGAGGCAGAGATGCAAAAACTAAATTGCTCTAAGGGGTAGATGTACTAAACTGGCTTAGTCGCAGTGCAAAGAAAGCGCAGTCTGCTTTCTCATTACAACAATTCACAAAGTATAAAAAATAAATGTTGATGAAGAGAGCCGCAATACTACTAATTTAAATACAGCATTGTGAGAGTTCCACGGCATTATTAAGAATAAATAGCAGCACTGATGATTTGAAACCGGTCCTATTTGAAAAGTTGACAAAAGTTAAACAAAAGAGTGCTGTAATGCCCCGACACTGACAAGCATTGCAGCTGTTTAATAAATGGGCTACTACACTGTATGACTACTATGTACTTCAAATGTCACTCTAAGAACAATCAGTTCCTCTAAGAACTTTTTATAGTTCTTTGGCTTGTCCCCTACACAGGACTTTTTTGGTTCTTTACAGAATTCTAAATGAAAGTTCTCCAAACTTTACCTTCCAATCTAGGTATTTAAGAACCCAGATGAAACCTTTCCCTTAACATATTTATTTTTGCCATAGGGAAAAAATCAAAAAGACTACTAATGTATTCGATTTTATACAATTTACAAGTATGGCTTATTTTAACAAAATATTTGTTTCCTAGTGCTATTTTTACAGTGCAGGTATGAGTAAAACAGTTGAAAGAAATGAGAAAAGAGTTAAACAGTGAGGAGTCTGAACACTGAATGAATGAATTCTCTTATGAGAAGTGCATTTTATAACGTATCGAAGCAGTATTTTCCTGACCCTGGTCGTGGGAACCCCCCTGTCTGCCTGTCTGTGTTTCTGCTGGTTTTTGTTCCAGCTGAGGAGCTGTTCTCAATTACTTCATTGAAAAACACTCCATTTGACTAAATGATTTGCTTACATTTTTAAAATAATTTTGCTGAATAAAAAGTTATTAAAAAGCTCTGATTATGCAAATTGTTTTCAATTAACGCTTCAATTAAGTCATTGAAAGCAGTTCCTTAGTTGGTACAAAAACCAGCAGAGACACAGACAGACAGACAGTGGGGTCCCCATGACCAGGGTTGAGAAACACTGTTTTAAGCTACTCAAGCAAACGGACTTGTAGTTTATGACATCACAGAAACCCTCAACGGAATTCTTTTCCAGTAAGCCAATTAAATGAGTAATAATAATAATAAGAGTAAATTATAAAATGCATTGAAATAGAGATTATATTGAGCGAATGGCATCTTCTCGCTGGTATACATTATAAACTACATTCAAATATAAAGTCACATGAAGTCAGACCCCAGGCAATTCTATGACAAACATCAGCCCGCTTCGTATACAGTATTTACATGATGAGATATGCTGGTGAGGTCACCTGTCTCATTGATGCAATGTTGCAGATATTTTGTCTTTTATGCAAATTCTTGCAAACAATTATGATAACAGAGTTCGCTTCAGAGCCCCATTCCTGTATAAATACGGTTTGCTTCTCTGCTCTGACTTCACCGACTTGAACAGCCCGAGACCAGCAGACAAGATGAAGACTCTGGTGCTAATTTCCGCCCTGGCTTTCCTCTGCAGCTGTGAGTACAATCCTACCATCTCTTTCTATATTCTTTCAAAGAATTGCACATTGATCCAAGATGTTTCTGCAGGGTAGCTCTGCTGCTGCTGTACCCTTGAGCAAGCAAGCAAGCAGGGACTTTACCTAGATTGCTCCAGTACCATCATGCGCTATTAATGGTACTATAATGCAACAGCCTACTGTAGCACCACCATGGGAATCCTACGGGACTTTATTTGATTTCTAAAAGTAGTTTCACAACCGTGGTATCTATAATGTAATCCAACACTGTACCATCATGTTCCTATTTCTTTTACTATGGTAGTACTATTTCAATGCAGTTTCCATTATAGTGTTTACTGTATAAAAACTACAGTTAATATGATATCTTTACCTATAGTTTTA
>CM072681.1:14432485-14434985 GCA_036884735.1 Huso huso | reverse complement strand
TGGTAGCATGTATAAGAAGAATAGTAAGGGTACAAGAATGGAGCCCTGGGGTCACCACAGGAGATAGTGGATAATTGTGATACAGAGTCTGCTATTGAAACAAAATTCTACCTGTCCGTAAGATATGACCTAAGCCAGTCTAAAACAGTTCCTGAAAGCCCTATCCAACTTTCAAGGCGATCAGTTAAACTAGCATGATCAATAGTATCAAATGCTGCTCTTAGATCTAACAGAACCAGAATGGATATGTGACTGGACTCTGCGCTCATTAGTAAATCATTCAGCACTTTGACTAGGGCAGTCTCTGTACTGTGACCAGATCTAAAGCCTGATTGAAACTTTTCAAGTTCTTGGTTATCACCAAGAAATATATTGCATTGGCCAGCTCCCACCTTCTCTAAAACCTTAGCGGGAAAAGGTAAATTGGATGGAGGTCTAAAGACACTAGACAGTGTTTCCTGGACATCTTCCCTAATTAAAACAAAGCGTTCGTGTCATCGCTGCAGTTCAGGGTGTTTTTATTGATGAATTGAAAATGAGTATCTGGTAATCTGTAAATAAACAATTAAAAAATAAAAAATATATATATTATGTAACCATAGGATGTAAACATAACACCAAATTCAAGTACTGTGTAAGGATTTTAAAACTCTTGCTTCCCTGACCTTGTAGCTGTTTAGCTTGGCATGTGACCCCAAATACACCCATGTGGGAGTGACTGGCTTTTCATAACTCAGAGTGCAGCTGTCACCTCGGAGGGATGATCAAAACTGTGTTTCTGCTTAATAAGCTGTTTTGAGCCTGTGTACAAACCATAATCAAACCAATTCAAACTGGTTTAAAATCCCTTACTTTTGTTAAAAGTGACATGCTATAACTTCAGGTAAGTGTCACGGAACTCATAATAACACACTATACAATTGGAACACGCAGTTTTTTTTCTGATAAGCACGCACCGTGTGTGGGGCAGGGTACACACTGTTCCAGTTAAATGGCATGAGCTCTTATTATTTCATCAGCCTTTGTTCCTTTTCATTATACAATCCGTTACTTATGCTTCCCATTTAAATGTTGAAGGAAGTGAGAAATCATTGAAACTGTAAACATTGTGTGATTTTCCTGTGTAAGCTCTGAATCAACGCAGGGTTAATGAACTCTTAACATCAAGCTGTACATGGCTGGTGCACATCAGTAGTTTGCAATCACCAGTCTTGTCGTTCAGCCTTGTGATGCATGAGTATAGCGCTTTGCTGCCTGTGAGAATTGAGCAAAACTCATATCATTGTTCTTAAATGGAACTTCTTGTTATCTGGGTTTCTGCTGACATTAGTAAAGTGAAGAAGAAACGCTTTTAATGTTTAATGTTCACTTTTAATATGATTTGTCTCACACCATGGATCATGCTAGGGAAATGAGACCAAATTTGGGCAAGGAAATTACATAAGCCAGCTGTATATCTGTGCTGTATGAAGTAATTTATTTGCTTAGAAACTAACATCTCTGTGCCATGCCAGCTCAAAAAAAAACAAGATCTCCGATGCCATGAAAGCTCAGCTCAGCTCAGAAAATAACATCTACACTGATGCCAGCTCAGAACACCAACAGCTGAGACCTGTGTGTGAGGTCACTGATGTGCGTGAGGTCACTGATGTGTGTGAGGTCACTGAGGTGTGCGAGGTCACTGAAGTGTGTGAGATCACTGATGTGTTGAGATCACTGATGGCTAAATATTTAAATAAATCTTAAATCTCTCTTAACTAGATTTAACAGTTAGCTAAATATTTAAATAAATCTTAAATCTCTTAAGTAGATTTAACATTTAGCTAAATATTTAAATAAATCTTAAATCTCTTAACTGGATTTAACATTTAGCTAAATATTTAAATAAATCTTAAATCTCTTAGCTAGATTTAACATTTAGTTAAATATTTAACTGGCCGCTAAATCTGAATATTTAACAATTAGCATAACATAATTGTACCTGTGTGTGTGTCTCAGTGTGTTTGTCTAAGTGTGTGTGTGTGTGTGTCTCAGTGTGTTTGTCTAAGTGTGTGTGTGTGTGTGTGTCTCAGTGAGTGTGTCTCAGTGTGTTTGTCTCAGTGTGTGTGTCTCAGTGTGTTTGTGACTCAGTGTGTGTGTCTCTCAGTGTGTTTGTATCTCAGTGCGTGAGTGTGTCTCAGTGTTGTCTCAGTGTGTGTGTGTGTGTGTGTCTCAGTGTGTTTGTGTCTCAGTGCGTGTGTGTGTGTGTGTGTCTCAGTGTGTTTGTGTCTCAGTGCGTGAGTGTGTGTCTCAGTGTGTGTGTCTCAGTGTGTTTGTGTCTCAGTGCGTGAGTGTGTGTCTCAGTGTATGTGTTTGTCTCAGTGTGTGTGTGTGTGTCTCAGTGTGTGTGTATGTCTCAGTGTGTCTGTGTCTGTGTCTCAGTGTGTGTGTGTTTTAATGTGTTTGTCTCACTGTGTGTGTCTCAGTGTTTGTGTGTGTGACTGACACACACACACACGCA
>CM072681.1:14416887-14431985 GCA_036884735.1 Huso huso | reverse complement strand
TAACTATAGGTACCGGCACTATGACTCAAGCTCAGACACAAATGAATCCCTACGCTGTAGTGACGTGGCATGTTGCTTTGAAACCACGCCCACTATAGTGCTTCAGTGGCGGTACAGCCTTCACACAGGCAGTTAAGGAGGTGCGTCTCTGAACCACCTGGTGAGGTGCTTCAGAGACGGTATAAAATATGATGGTATTGCTGTGGCGGTGTAAGCAACACACAGACCTATAAGCCGCTACAGTGGCGGTTCTGAACCGTCATAACTCCCTCTGTGTGAAAGCACTTAGAATACCTGGCCAGGTTAAGTTAATTCTGTATTCAATTGCTAAGTAAGTAATTTATTCCTCGTTTATAAAGTCGGTCTTTGAGATTCATAAGGTAAAATTAGATGAAGCTATATCAATTTACTGTCAGTTTTGGTAAATGGTTTATCTCTCTGCACTCTCTCTCTCTCTCTCTCTCTCTCTCTCTCTCTCTCTCTCTCTCTCTCTCTCTCTCTCTCTCTCTCTCTCTCTCTCTCTCTCTCTCGTTTTTAACTGAATGATCTTTTCCTTAATTTCCACATGGAAATTCTAATTAGATTCAGGTGTTTTGCTAATTGCCTTGGCAAAGGTCTTATTGAGCTTGATTTATCATTATGTCTTTAAGTATCTTAATTGGGGAGCTCTTTAAATACGGCTATTACTTCCTGTGAAGGGGAGTGGGTTTCTTTTTCTGGGGTGATTCTTTTCGGGTGTGGTTTTTGTGGATGCAGAGCGTTTGGAGGAAGAGCAGGGGTTTTTTTTTGAAGAGGAAGGTTGCTGGTCTGTAAAGGAGAGACCGGAAGCAATCATCTTTTGGTTGTTAGAAACTGTGTTTTCTCTAATCTGCCATTTTCCAGTTTTGAAAGTAACCAGTTATCTAATCTCCTGCCAAATTGAAACTATCCACATCATTCAAATGGTTTATTTTTTTATCCTAAAGCAACAACGGTGACTAATCCATTTCTTATCCAAACCATCACTTTTTGTCTCCTTACCTGGTTGGAAACTCCAAGCTCTACAGGACCCAGAGGAACTGGGTGAGATCCTGATGGGGAGGAATCTCTAATGTTTTTTGCTGCTGGATTATCTGTTCTGTTCTGACTGTTTGTTTGGGATTATTATCCTTTTGTTTTATTTATCAGGGTTTAACGAGCACCCCCGCTCAGTCTCATTTTGTTTTGTGTTTGTTTTGTGTTTAAACTGTTCTGGTTCAACTGCATTCTCAATACAGACCTGATATATAACAACTTGGGACTTTCAAAGCATTGGCTGTTGTTGTTTCATGGACATTGTGTTTTCTATAAGGACTGCCTGATGGACTCTTGGTAAACACTTTAATCAACATTGGCTATGTTAGGCTGTACATTACTGAAAGCTTTGATCTGTCCTATATGACTGGTATTGATGCGTGTTCTGGTAAACCATTTTTGACTGGTCCAAATGCTGTCTGATTCAAACCCATGTACACCAAATGTAAGCTGAATGTGAACCCTAGCTGGAGCAACGAGAGAGGGAGAGAGGGGCGGGCAGAGAAGGAGGGAGACGCTGCTAGGCAACCGGCTCCTGAACATTCCACTCCGCTGAGCAGAGACCGTTAGATTTAAAAATGCCAAAGTTCCGGCGCCGTTAGTATGGGCTGCCAGAAATGAGGAGAAAATAAATACAGCTTTTTTATAAATGTGTGCATTCAGATATCATTTAGAAATCTAGTTACAAGATTTAACTGTTAGCTAAATATTTAAATAAATCTGAAATCTCTTAACTAGATTTAAGTTAGTTTAAATATTTAAATAAATCTGAAAATCTCTTGGCTACATTTGACATTTAGTTAAATATTTAACTGGCAGCTAAATCTGGAGTTTGTATGCAAATGAGCTCCGCCCTTCGTGCTTTCCCGTGATTTGCTTGGCTATTGTAATGTTGAATTCACGTGGCCTCCTTAATTTGCTCAGACAGCAGCACAGACTCACTGAAGGACTCATTTGGTTGCCAAAGTTGAACAGACCTGAGGCAGAGATGCAAAACTAAATTGCTCTAAGGGGTAGATGTACTAAAACTTGTCACAGGCAAAGAAAGCGTAGTCTGCTTTCTCATTACAACAATTCACAAAGTATAAAAAATAAATGTTGATGAAGAGAGCATAAATACTACTAATTTAAATACAGCATTGTGGGAGAGTTCCACTGGCATTATTAAGAATAAATAGCAGCACTGATGATTTGAAACCGTCGTATTTGAAAAGTTGACAAAAAGTTAAACAAAAGAGTGCTGTAATGCCCCGACACTGACAAGCATTGCAGCTGTTTAATAAATGGGCTACTACACTGTATGACTACTATGTACTTCAAATGTCACCTAAGAACAATCAGTTCCTCTCAGAACTTTTTATAGTTCTTTGGCTTGTCCCTACACAGGACTTTTTTTTTGGTTCTTTACAGAATTCTAAATGAAAGTTCTCCAAACTTTACCTTCCAATCGAGGTATTTAAGAACCCAGATGAAACCTTTCCCTTAACATATTTATTTTGCCATAGGAAAAAAAAATCAAAAGACTACTAATGTATTCGATTTTATACAATTTACAAGTATGGCTTATTTTAACAAAATATTTGTTTTCTAGTGCTATTTTTTACAGTGCAGGTATGAGTAAAACAGTTGAAAGAGATGAGAAAAAAGTTAAACAGTGAGGAGTCTGAACACTGAATGAATGAATTCTCTTATGAGAAGTGCATTTTATAACGTATAGAAGCAGTATTTTCCTGACCTTGTGTTAGGAGGAATTTCCCGTGCCTGTCTGTGTTTCTGCTGGTTTTTGTTCCTTGAGGAGCTGTTCTCATTACTTCATTGAAAAACACTCCATTTGACTAAACAATTTGCTGACATTTTAAAATAATTTTTGCTGAATAAAAAGTTATTAAAAGCTCTGATTATGCAAATTTTTCAATGAATGCTTCAATTAAGTCATTGAAAGCAGTTCCTTAGTTGGTACAAAACCAGCAGAGACACAGACAGACAGACAGGGGTCCCCATGACCAGGGTTGAGAAACACTTTTTTAAGCTACTCAAGCAAACGGACTTGTAGTTTATGACATCACAGAAACCCTCAACGGAATTCTTTTCCAGTAAGCCAATTAAATGAGTAATAATAAGAATAAAAGAGTAAATTATAAAACGCATTGAAATAGAGATTATATTGAGCTTAATGGCATCTTCTCGCTGGTATACATTATAAACTACATTCAAATATAAAGTCACATGAAGTCAGACCCCAGGCAATTTTATGACAAACATCAGCCCGCTAGTATACAGTATTTACATGATGAGATATGCTGGTGAGGTCACCTGTCTCATTGATGCAATGTTGCAGATATTTTGTCTTTTATGCAAATTCTTGCAAACAATTATGATAACAGAGTTCACTTCAGAGCCCCATTCCTGTATAAATACGGTTGCTTCTCTGCTCTGACTTCACCGACTTGAACAGCCCAAGACCAGCAGACAAGATGAAGACTCTGGTGCTAATTTCCGCCCTGGCTTTTCCTCTGCAGCTGTGAGTACAATCCTACCATCTCTTTCTATATTCTTTCAAAGAATTGCACATTGATCCAAGATGTTTCTGCAGAGGTAGCTCTGCTGCTGCTGTACCCTTAAGCAAGCAGGGACTTTACCTAGATTGCTCCAGTACCATCATGTTTATTAATGGTACTATAATGCAACAGCCTACTGTAGCACCACCATGGGAATCCTACGGGACTTTTATTTGATTTCTAAAAGTAGTTTCACAACATGTGGTATCTATAATGTAATCCAACACTGTACCATCATGTTCCTATTTCTTTTTACTATGGTAGTACTATTTCAATGCAGTTTCCATTATAGTGTTTACTGTATAAAAACTACAGTTAATATGATATCTTCACCATAGTTTTAGCACTATAGTAGTTTAGTATTGCTGTTTCTCTTCTCCAAAAGGCCTTTGATTTGTACTTTGTGACTAGTGTGAGTGTGACCTGTAGGAATGTGTTGTCGAACTCTCAGAACAGTGCTGACAAGTTTTCTTGCCTTGTTTCAGCTGTGGAGACGTTTTTTTTTGTAGCTCGAATAAGCTACCGAGCTATAATATAGCAGATTATTTTAGAGGCAAAAGAGAAGCTGGCTTAATGAACCCGCAGTGCTGCCTGAGGGAAGAGGTACGTCATTTAAAGTGTTTTTAAAATCTACAGGAGACCTGCATTCCACACAGACCCCAAATCTGTTGATTAAAGAGCTATACAAAAATACTACTGCAGATATCCAGTTCCAGTTATGAGCAGGATCAGATAGGAGTGCTGAAGTGCAGTAGAGGAGCAGCCGCTATACAAAATACTACTGCAGATATCCAGTTCCAGTTATGAGCAGGATCAGATAGGAGTGCTGGAAGTGCAGTAGAGCAGCCGCTATACAAAATACTACTGCAGATATCCAGTTCCAGTTATAGGCAGGATCAGATGGGAGTGCTGGAAGTGCAGTAGAGGAGCAGCCGCTATACAAAATACTACTGCAGATATCCAGTTCCAGTTAAGGCAGGATCAGATAGGTGCTGGAGGTGCAGTAGAGGAGCAGCCACTATACAAAATACTACTGCAGATATCCAGTTCCAGTTATGAGCAGGATCAGATGGGAGTGCTGGAAGTGCAGTAGAGGAGCAGCTTATACAAAATACTACTGCAGATATCCAGTTCCAGTTATGAGCAGGATCAGATAGGAGTGCTGGAAGTGCAGTAGAGGAGCAGCCGCTATACAAAATATACTGCAGATATCCAGTTCCAGTTATGAGCAGGATCAGATGGGAGTGCTGGAAGTGCAGTAGAGGAGCAGCCGCTATACAAAATACTACTGCAGATATCCAGTTCCCAGTGCAGGTGAATTCAAATACAGGATTTATATTCAGATCTAACTAGGGAGCAATAGCAGGGAGCAGCAAGGCAGGAGGCAGATAAGGGAGTTAATGAACATGCAAGTTTGGGTGTCATGTAGTCCAGAGAGGTAGAGCTGTGAGGTTTTACAGGTGCTGTCTGAACAGGTGTATAATTTTAAACTTTATTTTTTACATATTCAAACAAAGTGTTTAGTTTTAAACACTTAATAGTGTTTAAATTGTAACCACTGCAACGTGTTTAGAAAATAAGCATCAAGATGTTTTTATTGACTGTTATTACTGTGTGTGTGTGTGTGTGTGTGTGTGTGTGTGTGTGTCTGTGTGTGTGTCTGTGTGTCTGTGTGTGTCTGTGTGTCTGTGTGTCTGTGTGTGCCTGTGTGTGTCTGTGTGTGTCTGTGTGTGTGTGTGTCTGTGTGTCTGTGTGTGTGTTTGTCTGTGTGTGTGTGTGTGTCTGTGTGTGTGTCTGTGTGTGTGTGTGTGTCTCTGTGTGTGCTGTGTGTGTGTGTCTGTGTGTGTCTCTGTGTGTGTGTGTCTGTGTGTGTGTGTGTCTGTGTGTGTGTCTGTGTGTGTCTCTCTGTGTGTGTGTGTGTGTGTGTGTGTGTGTGTGTGTGTCTCTGTGTGTGTGTGTCTGTGTGTGTGTGTGTGTCTGTGTGTGTGTGTGTGTCTGTGTGTGTGTGTGTGTGTGTGTGTCTGCAAATTAACAAAATAAAGGTAAGAACATTTGAAATAAATAAACTTAAGAATTTTTGTTTTGTTTTGTTTAAGACTATCTTCGTTTGGTGGATTTTCCATTTTGAAAACACGAAAATAATTATAAAAAATATGAATATGAATTTGTAGCAGTTTTTCTCCACATAGCCCCTCACAGCTCTTTTGTATTTCTTTTTCATCTGCGTCAAAAGGTCCCATTATCCTGATTCTTCCTCAGTCGCACAGGTGAAGGTACGCCTTTAAAGTGTCCGGTTTTTGTTCTTTTTTTTTTAAATGGAGTTCTCAGTCCCCACATGTTGCTCCAGCTGTTTCAGTGACATCATCCCTGCAACTGTAACATTCTTCATTGTGAACATTTTGACAAACAGCAGCAACGTGGGTTTCAGCAGGAACTGACTCCATCAGTAGAAATGTAAATATTTTCTAGGAAGCGGGCAGATCCTTGTAACACACTTGCCTGGGGGTCTGACTTCATGTGACTTTGTATTTGAATGTAGTTTATAATGTATCGTTTATCGTCTGCTAAGAAATAAAATAATAATAATAATACCAGCCAGAAGGCGCCATTCGCTCCATATAATCTCCTCTGCTTAAAATGCATTTTATAATGTATCAGTGTTATTCTTCTATTTCAAGCTTGTGGTGTTTTTTTTTTTTTTTCAAGGCGTGCAGTAGAGGAGGAGAATCGTCGCCTGTTTAAAGCAGAGGCTTTTGTTGGAACTGCAGTTCCTCTAAATGGTCTAGAAACAAATAAAATAGGAAACATCTTACCTCTCTGTGTCTCTGCTTCTTTATCCTGTATGATTCAGCAGGGCTGGGGCGGGGCCTGTTCCATTGGTTATGCACCTGGACACACAGCACAGACACACTGACACACATACAGTACAGACACACAGCACAGACACACTGACACACAGTACAGACACACAGCACAGACACTGACACACATACAGTACAGACACAGCACAGACACACTGACACACATACAGTACAGACACACAGCACAGACACACTGACACACATACAGTACAGACACACAGCACAGACACACTGACACATACAGTACAGACCACACAGCACAGACACACTGGACACACATCTGATCAGGACAGACACAGCACAGACACACTGACAAACATACAGTACAGATGGATACACAGCTGGACACTGACACACATACAGTACTGGACACACAGCATGGACACACTGACACACATACAGTACAGACACACAGCACAGACACACTGACACACATACAGTACAGACACACAGCACAGACACACTGACACACATACAGTACAGATGCACAGCACAGACACACTGACACACATACAGTACAGACACACAGCACAGACACACTGACACACATCCACAGTACAGACACACAGCACAGACACACTGACAAACATACAGTACAGACACACAGCACAGACACATGAAATAGCTTCTCAGCATCAGGCAATGATAAAAAAAAAGACCTAATCTTAGCAATGTTACATAAATAATAAATGACACTTTAAAGCGGTATTGTGAATATGACCCTCAAATCATAAATCAGAATCAATTACAAATCCCAGGTTTCTGGCTTTGGAATTTATATTTGAATTATATTTACCTAAATTAGTTTTTATAGAATTTACCAACTCAATTTCTGCTCCAACTTCAGTCTTACCTGAATTTAACAAAAAATGTTGGGACATCCAGCTTTCCACCCCGACAGCCATGCAATTAGGGTGGAGACAACCGATATATCCCCGGGTTTCACAGAGATGTAAAGTTGTGTGTCATCAGCATCACAGTGAAATGTACATGGTGTTTACAGATAATCATGCCCAATGGTAGCATGTATAAGGAGAATAGTAAGGGCCAAGAATGGAGCCCTGGGTCGCCACAGGAGATCGTAGATAATTGTGATAGAGTCTGCTATTGAAACAAAATTCTACCTGTCCGTAAGATATGACCAGTCTAAAACAGTTCTGAAAGCCCTATCCAACTTTCAAGGTGATCAGTTAAACTAGCATGATCAATAGTATCAAATGCCTTTCTTAGATCTAACAGAACCAGAATGGATATGTGACTGGAGTCTGTGCTCATTAGTAAATCATTCAGCACTTTGACTAGGGCAGTCTCTGTACTGTGACCAGATCTAAAGCCTGATTGAAACTTTTCAAGTTCTTGGTTATCACCAAGAAATATATTGCATTGGCCATCCCCCACCTTCTCTAAAACCTTAGCGGAAAATGTAAATTGATAGGTCTAAAGACACTAGACAGTGTTTCTTGGCCATCTTCCTAATTAAAACAAAGCGTTAGTGTCATCGCTGCAGTTCAGGGTGTTTTTATTGATGAATTAAAATGAGTATCTGGTAATCTGTAAATAAACAATTAAAAAATAAAAAATATATATATAATGGAACCATAGGATGCAAACATAACACCAAATTCAAGTACTGTGTAAGGATTTTAAAACTCTTGCTTCCCTGACCTTGTAGCTGTTTAGCTTGGCATGTGACCCCAAATACACCCCATGTGGAGTGACTGGCTTTTCATAACACAGAGTGCAGCTGTGACCTCGGAGGGATGATCAAACTTTGTTTCTGCTTAATAAGCTGTTATGAGCCTGTGTACAAACCATAATCAAACCAATTCAAACTGGTTTAATATCCCTTACTTTTGTTAAAAGTGACATGCTGTAACTTCAGGCAAGTGTCACGGAACTCATAATAACACACTATACAATTGGAACACGTAGTTTTTTTCTGATAAGCACGCACCGTGTGTGGGGCAGGGTACACACACTGTTCCAGTTAAATGGCATGAGCTCTTATTGTTTCATCAGCCTTTGTTCCTTTTCATTATACAATCCATTACTTATGCTTCCCATTTAAATGTTGAAGAAGTGAAATCATTGAAACTGTAAACATTGTGTGATTTTCCTGTGTAGCTCTGAATCAACGCAGGGTTAATGAACTCTTAACATCAAGCTGTACATGGCTGGTGCACATCAGTAGTTTGCAATCACCAGTCTTGTCGTTCAACCTTGTGATGTATGAGTATAGCTTTTGCCTGTGAGAATTGAGCAAAACTCATATCATTGTTCTTAAATGGAACTTCTTGTTATCTGGGTTTCTGCTGACATTGGTAAAGTGAAGAAGAAACGCTTTTAATGTTTAATGTTCACTTTTAATATGATTTGTCTCACACCATATCATGCTAGGGAAATGAGACCAAATTTGGGCAAGGAAATTACATAAGCCAGCTGTATATCTGTGCTGTATGAAGTCATTTATTTGCTTAGAAACTAACATCTCTGTGCCATGCCAGCTCAAAAAAAACAGATCTCTGATGCCATGAAAGCTCAGCTCAGCTCAAAAATAACATCTACACTGATGCCAGCTCAGAACACCAACAGCTGAGACCTGTGTGTGAGATCACTGATGTGTGTGAGGTCACTGAGGTGTGTGAGATCACTGATGTGTGAGATCACTGATGTGTGAGGTCATGGAGGTGTGAGGTCACTGATGTGTGTGAGATCACTGAGGTGTGTGAGGTCACTGATGTGTGAGGTCACTGAGGTGTGTGAGATCACTGAGGTGTGTGAGATCACTGATAGCTAAATATTTAAATAAATCTTAAATCTCTTAGCTAGATTTAACATTTAGTTAAATATTTAACTGGCCGCTAAATCTGAATATTAACAATTAGCATAACATAATTGTACCTGTATTGTGTGTGTGTGTGTGTGTCTCAGTGTGTTTGTCTAAGAGTGTGTGTGTCTCAGTGTGTGTGTCTCTCATTGTGTTTGTGTGTCTCTGTGTGTGTTTGTCTCCAGTGTGTGTGTGTCTCAGTGTGTGTGTGTCTCAGTGTGTGTGTCCCAGTGTATGTTTGTGTCTCAGTGCGTGAGTGTGTGTCAGTCAGTGTGTGTCTCCAGTGTGTGTGTGTCTCAGTGTGTGTGTGTGTCTCAGTGTGTGTGTCTCAGTGTGTTTGTGTCTCAGTGTATGTGTGTGTGTGTGTCTCAGTGTGTGTGTCTCAGTGTGTGTGTATGTCTCAGTGTGTGTGTGTGTGTGTCTCAAGCGTGTGTGTGTTTCCAGTGTGTTTGTCTCGGTGTGTGTCTCGTGTGTGTGTGTGTGTGTGTCTAACTGTGTGAGTATTTCTGTGTGTGTGTGTCTCAGTGTTTGTCTCAGTGTGTGTGTGTGTGTGTCTCACTGTGTGTTTCTCAGTGTGTGTGTGTGTGTGTGTGTGTGTGTGACTGACACACACACACACGCGCCAAGGATCACAGAGAAGTTTGTGCCAAACCAATTATTTTTATTCAAGAACAATAATAGAAAAAAAAAAGCTAATTGAACAAAAATATCAAACAATTTGAGGAAAGAAAAGTGGAAACCAAAAATAACTATTTATAGTCACCTAATCACAGGTACTCAATAACTGAGTCCAACCACAGAGCTGCAAAACTGCCCTCTGATCTACACAAAAGACGATCCTGACTCCCAACAAAACTAACAGCCTTTATACCCTTCCAGACCTCCCCTCCCCAGAATAAACCATTCTGCAGGTGGGTATAGAAACAAACCAGCAAACAGTTATCAAGAATAAATAAAGTATTCAAAAGAAACAAATCAATGAATATATATATATATATATATATATATATAAACATTAATCTAACACGTGCATTAAAACTATGCTTTAAAAACAAGCAGAGGGAAACGACTTTAAAATCAGCTGTCCCCCTTTTCAATATATTTCTACAGGTACTGCCCTGACTACAGGAAGTGAGTACTCAGGGAAGTCAATAAAAGCTTTCTCACCAACAACATGGCTGCTTCCCACTTCCCTGTCAAGATGGAGGACCACCACCACACCCAACTCAGGTTACCTGAACCATTGCATATCAGTTTATCTCAACAATAGTACTGCAATACATTGTTCTGAAGTGTGCTCCTTTCCAAACCAGCTCTCTAAACCGTACTCTTCATTAACCTTTCTTTTGGTTTTCCAGGACACTCCCAACCACAGGCCTCCAGTCCGTACAACAGGGAAGTTTTTTGTTTTTATTATTTTCCTTACTAGACACAAGGATCAGCAACACCATACAAAAACAGATTAAAATATTTGCAGTAAATGTCCAGATACATACTGAGACAATGGGAGGGTCTCTCCCTCACTCCTCCTCCTCCCTCCTCATCATCATCATCATCATCATCATCATCATCATCATCATCATCATCATCATCATCATCATCTCATCATCATCATCAGGTCAATCAGGCTTCGCTGTTTCCAGACTTGACCCTTGACCGTTGTGACTTGAGACTTGACATAAATATATATATATTAGAACAAACAGTTCTATTAAATGTCCACACGGTGGCAGCATTGTATAAGGAATAAGAACATAAGAACATAAGAAAGTTTAACAACGAGAGGAGGCCCCATTCAGCCCATCTTGCTTGTTTGGTTGTTAGTAGCTTATTGATCCCAGAATCTCATCAAGCAGCTTCTTGAAGGATCCCAGGGTGTCAGCTTCAACAACATTACTGGGGAGTTGGTTCCAGACCCTCACAATTCTCTGTGCAAAAAAAAGTGCCTCCCTATTTTTTCTTTTCTGAATGCCTTTTATCTAATCTCCATTTGTGACCCCTGGTCCTTGTTTCTTTTTTCAGGTGAAAAAGTCCCCTGGTCGACATTGTCAATACCTTTTTTAAGGATTTTGAATGTTTGAATCAGATCACCGCGTAGTCTTCTTTGTTCAAGACTGAATAGATTCAATTCTTTTAGCCTGTCTGCATACGACATGCCTTTTAAACCCGGGATAATTCTGCTCGCTCTTCTTTGCACTCATTCAAAATGATCTCGACAGCATTCAGAACTGGGCAGACACATGGCAAATGACATTTAATAGAGGAAAGTGGAAGGTGCTGCACACAGGCAATACATTTCTCCCCCCTTCCTTTCTATATTGGTTAATTGTGGGATCTAGTTTTTTATTTAACATCGCTGAGTCCCTTGTCCCTGTGGATTGCAACCACAATGTAGAAACATCTAGAGAATGGATGGGAATGGGCAATAAACATCTCTGCTGTTTCTCTTAAAGCGTGTTTATTTATTTCTAATACTGGACCCTGTCTTAATACTGTATCACATTCTGAATATGAATATAGCCGAGGAGTTATTAATTGTAGGTAATACTTAGAATACCAGAGACACATTTAGCATTAAAAGCAATCCATGGGATTTCTTTACCAGTGTTCATTATTTTGTGTATCAGCCTCACACAGCCGAGCGCAGTGCGGTATACTGTAATGATGCTGCAGTCGTCTGCCCGGACTGCACCTGAACCATCTTAAAAACACGAAGCCCCAATAAGCTCATTTGTAAAAGTTAGAAAGAATGGCTTATATAATCTAAGGAAGCTGAATGTGAACCCTAGCTGGAGCAACGAGAGGGAGAGGGGGGGGCAGAGAATGAGGGGGAGACGCTGTTAGCAACCAAGCTCGTGAACATTCCACTCCGCTTGAGCAGAGACCGTTAGGGATTTAAAATGCGAAAGTTCCAGTCACCGCATAGTATGGGCTGCCAGAAATGAGGAGAAAATAAATACAGCTTTTTTTTTATAAATGTGCATTCAGATATCATTTATAAATCTAGTTACAAGATTTAATGATTTAGCTAAATATTTAAATAAATTTTAAATCTCTTAGCTAGATTTAACATTTAGTTAAATATTTAACTGGCAGCAAACTCGGAGTTTGTATGCAAATGAGCCGCCTCACGCGATTTGATTGGCTCTTGTAATGTTGGAATTTGCATGTTTATCAATTAGCATAAAATAAGTGCATAGCATGCGTGTGTGTGTGTGTGTGTGTGCGTGTCAGTACCTGTGTGTGTGTGTGTGTGTGTGTGTGTGTGTCAGTACCTGCAGGAAATCTGTGTTGTGAAAGGTGAATTTTTCCATTCTTAGATAAATCAGCATCTTGCTCGCTTTGGTTGTTAGTAGCTTATTGATCCCAGAATCTCATCAAGCAGCTTCTTGAAGGATCCTAGGGTGTCGGCTTCAACAACATTACTGGGGAGTTGGTTCCAGACCCTCACAACCTCTGTAAAAGTGACTCCTATTTTCTGTTCTGAATGCCCTTTATCTAATTCAATTTGTGACCCTGGTCCTTGTTTTTTTTCAAAGAAGTCCCCTGGGTCGACATTGTCTATACCTTTAGGATTTTGAATGCTTGAATCAGATCCCGTAGTCTTCTTTGTTCAAGACTGAACAGATTCATTCTTTTGAGCCTGTCTGCATACGACATGCCTTTTTTGGTTGCTCTTTGCACTCTTTTCTAGAGCAGCAATATCCTTTGTAACGAGGTGACCAGAACTGAATTCTAGGTGATTTTACTCAATGCATTGTAAAGTTTTAACATTCTTCCTTGATTTAAATTCAACACTTCACAATATATCCGAGCATCTTGTTGGCCTTTTTTATAGCTTCCCACATTGTCTAGATGAAGACATTTCTGAGTCAACATAAACCCTAGATCTTTATCATAGATTCTTCTTCAATTTGTATTCCATATGATATTTTATAATGCATATTTTATTGCCCGCGGCAATACTTTACACTTTCCTCTATTAAATGTCATTTGCCAAGGCCTGCCCAGTTCTGAATGCTGTCTAGATCATTTTGAATGACCTTGCTGCTTCAACAGTGTTTGCCACTCCTCCTATTTTTGTGTCGTTTGCAATTTAACGAGTTTGCTTACTATACCAGAATCTAAATCATTAATGAGATTAGAATAGCAGAGGACCTAATACTGATCCCTGTGGTAACACCACTGGTTACCTCACTCCATTTTGAGGTTTCTCCTCCAATCAGTACTTTCTGTTTCTACATGTTAACCATTCTCAATCCATGTGCATGCATTCTTTGAATCCCTACTGCGCTCAGTTTGAGAATTAATCTTATGCGGACTTTGTCAAAAGCTTGAAATCTAATAAACCATGTCAGATGCTTTGCAATTATCCATTTTCACGTTGTATCCTCAAAAGTCAAGCAGGTTAGTTGGACATGATCTCCTTCCTAAAACCAGTTGACTGGCTCCCAGGATATTGTTACCATATAGTTTGATATTTTGGATCTTATTATAGTTATAAGTTTACATATAATAGAAGTCAGGCTTACTGGTCTGTAGTTACCTGGTTCGGTTTTTGTCTCCCTTTTGTAGATTGGTATTACGTTTGCTATTTTCCAGTCTGTCGGTACAAACCCTGTGTCAAGAGACTGTTGTATGATCTTGGTTAGCGGTTTGTAAATAACTTTTCATTTCTTTTGACTATTGGGAGGATCCTATCCGCCCAGGGGATTGGTTTATTTTAAGAGTCCTAGTCCCTAACACTTGCCTCTGTTGTGCTAAAGTTATTTAAAATTGGATAGGAACAGGTCGATATGTGGGGCATGTTGTCTGTGTCCTCCTTTTTGTAAAAAAACTCGTAAAGTAATCATTTAATATACTCAAGTATTTTTTTCCTTCGTCTGTGATTTTTGCCGTTGTGTCTTTAGACATTTAACCTCCTCTTGCTGTTATATTGAAAACGTTTTGGAATTGGTTTTAGCCCCTTAGCAATGTTCATTTCTGCTCTGTTGGCCTTTTCTAACTTCCTTTTTTGACTTGTGGGTTTAGTTCCAAACAGGAGGAGGGAAAAGAATGTTGAAAGTAGCAAAGGTCATTCGAAATGATCTCGACAGCATTCAGAATGGGCAGACACATGGCAAATGACATTTAATAGAGGAAAGTGGAAGGTGCTGCACGCAGCAATAATTTCCTCCCCCTTCCTTTCTATATTGTTAATTAATTCTAGTTTTTTATTTAATCACTGAGTCCCTTTGTCCTCTGGATTGCAACCACAATGTAGAAAAACATATAGAGAACGGATGGGAATGTGGCACAAACATCACTGCTGTTTCTCTTAAAGCGTGTTTTATTTATTTATAATATGGACCCTGTCTTAATACTCTATCACATTCTGAATATGAACAGGCTGAGTTATTAATTGTAGGTAATGCTTAGGAATACCAGATACATTTATCATTAAATGCAATCCATGTGATTTCTTACCAGTCACCATTATTTTGTGTATCAGCCTAATAAAGCCGAGCGCAGCGTATACTGTAATGATGCTGCACAATCGCCCGACTGCACTCAAGAACCATCTTAAAACATCAAGGCTTCCACAATAAGCCTATATATCGCTAGTAAAGAATGGCGAGAGTAATCTAAGGAAGTTGACGGAACTCTAGCTGGAGCAATCTAGAGAGGGAGAGAGGGGCAAGTATGAAGGAGGGGAGACGCTACAGGGCAACCGCCTGAACATTCCAGAATTCGCTTGAGCAGAGACCGCGCAGGATTTAAAAAAATGCGAAAAGTTCCAAGTAGTATGGGCCGCCAGAA
>CM072681.1:14387737-14416387 GCA_036884735.1 Huso huso | reverse complement strand
TCCATGATTTCTTTACCAGTCGTTCATTATTTTGTGTATCAGCCTTCACTGAAACCCGAGCGCAGTGCGGTATACTGTAATGATGCTGCACTCAGTCTGCGGACTGCACCTGAACCATCTTAAAAACACGAAGCCTCCAATAAGCTCATTTTGTAAAGTTAGTAAGAATGGCGCTATATAATCTAAGGAAGCTGAATGTGAACTCTAGCTGGAGCAAGAGAGAGGGAGAGAGGGCGGGGCAGAGAAGGAGGCGGGAGGCACGCTGGGCAAACGGCTCGAACATTCCACTCCGCTGAGCAGAGACCGTTAGGATTTTAAAATCACGAAAGTTCCGGTGCTTAGTATGGGCTGCCAGAAATGAGGAAAAATAAATACAGCTTTTATAAATGTGTGCATTCAGATATCATTTAGAAATCTAGTTACAAGATTTAACAATTAGCTAAATATTTAAATAAATCTTAAAACTCTTAGCTAGATTTAACATTTAGTTAAATATTTAAATAAATCTTAAATCTCTAGCTAGATTTAACATTTAGTTAACATTAAATAAATCTTAAATCTCTTAATAATTTAACATTTAGTTAAATATTTAACTGTCAGCAAACTCTGGAGTTTGTATGCAAATGAGCGTTCACGCCGACGGATTGGCTCTTGTAATGTTGAAATTTGCATGTTTATCAATTAGCATAAAATAAGTGCATAGCATAGTGTGTGTGTGTGTGTGTGTGTGTGTACAGTGTGTAAAATGTGTGTCTTGTGTGTGTGTCAGTACCTGCAGGAAATCTGTGTTGTGTGAAAGGTGAATTTTTCCATTCTTTGATAAATCAAGCAGAAAATATTACATTATCAATCGACACAAAACGATAGCATTTAATATTTAGAAAAAACATTTTGATCTCCCCAATAAAAAAAATAGATAACCTTTAATTTCAGTCTAAAGTCAACTTACTAAAGATTAATTATATGTGTGTGTGTACACACCAGTGTGTGTGTGCTGGGTGAGTACCCAAGCGCAGGTGTGTGTGTGTGTGTGTGTCCATACCTATGTGTGTGTGCATGTCAACATATGTTTGTGTGTGTGCGTGTGTGTGTGTGTTTCAGGGCACCTGTGTGTGTGCGTTTCAGTACTTGTGTGTCAGCACCTATGTGTGTCTGGCCTCAGCACCTCTGTGTGTGTTAGCCCTGGTGTGTGTGGATGTGTGTGTCTCTGTGTGTTTCTCGGTGTGTGTGTTTCTCGGTGTGTGTTTGTGTCTCGTGTGTGTGTCTCAGTGTGTGTGTGTTTGTGTCTCAGTGTGTGGTTGCATTTGTGTCCAGTGTGTCTCAACCTCAGTGTGTGTGTGTCCCGTGTGCGGTGTGTCAGTACCTGTGTCAATGTCTTAGTGTGTGTGTGCGTGTCAGTACCTGTGTGTGTGTGTTTGTTTGTCAGTTTGTGTGTGTGTCTCTGTGTCTCAGTGTGTGTGTGTGTCAGTGTGCGTGTGTGTCAGTACCTGTGTGTGTCAGTATCTTAGGCAGGTTCGTGTCACTACCTGTGTGTGTTGTTTGTTTGTCAGTTTGTGTGCGTGTCTCTGTGTCTCTGTGTGTGTGTGTCTCAGTGTTTCTCAGTGTGTGTGTGTCTCAGTGTGTGTCTCTCAGTGTGTGTGTCTGTCGCAGTCTCAGTGTGTGTGTCTCAGTCACTTCAAGTCAGGTCATTTTCAAGTGGACCGATAAAGTGGGGCGAAGCCAAAAAAATTAATTGTGTGAATCTTGGGCAGCACCTTTCAAGTGTGCCCTTTGCTTGATGCTTTCAAGATTGGCCTAATTGCTTCTCCCAACTTGTTTTTTTGTGTTTGATATCACCCCTTAAACGGCTGTTTTTTTCGAATGTGTTTTACATTGACAATGTTTTTTTTGTCGTGGGATTGAGAGGAGTTAAAAACGTGTTTGAAACGACGAATTTGAGTCTCTATACAGCTCAAGAGTTTAGCTGTTTTCACCATGTTGCAGCGGCAAAAACGAATCACTTAGAATTACCATCTGTAAACAAAAGACTAGTACTCTCTACATCAAATGTGAAAAAAAAAATATATATATATACAAAGTACATGTATATCATCCTCCTCCTCATCCTCATCCTCCTCCTCATCCTCATCAGTTCAATCAGGGTGGCTGTTTCAGACTTGACCCTTGACCGTTGTGTAGCAGTCGTATTTATTTCTTAGCAGACTTCCCATCCAGACTCCGTTATCCAGGTGACTTTGCAATTGTTAAGGCAAGTTCTCTCAGTACAAAGTATCACATTAAAATATCATAATACAGATATGAAAATATAAAATCAATTCAAGTAAGAGCAAAAATAATAAAGCACACAATAAAATATAAACAAGAGCAAATTCGACTAAAAGCAGAACGCAGCTCGCTATTCCTTATCCAGTGCTGCCATCGTGTGGCCATTTATTAGAACTGTTGGTTATTAAAAAATTTTTTTTTTATCAGAGCACAGCTCAGTGACAAGCGGTCGCTGGTGCCCTCTTGGTGTTTACAATGGGTAGTACAGGTAATGAAATTCACAATGACATTGTTACTGTTATTATTATTCATTTCTTAGCCGACATCCATACTTTACAATTGTTAAAAAGTTATCACAGTACAAAGTATCAGATTATAAAACATCACATTACAGAATATCATAAATACAGATAAGTGAGCAGATGTAGAAAGTACCATAAAATCAATTCAAGTAAAGACAAAATAATAAAGCACACAGTAAATTATATAAGTAAATTTGACTTAAGAGCAGCTAAACCTGATAGTAACTATTTTCTGATATAAGTCCAGTAAGGACACGTAGTAAGCATGATAAATACAATAGAATGATTTCAAATACGAACAAATACAGAAAACGTTATTATTTATACACACAGTACTCTCTGGCTATCCTGTAAATATTGTTTTGCTGTATTTTAAGAATGTATCCGGAAATGTCTATTTTGCACAGGGGTTAAGGTGAATACGTAGTCATTTCAAAGGGCAACTGAGCTGATAGATAGATAGATAGATAGATAGATAGATAGATAGATAGATAGATAGATAGATAGATAGATAGATATGGATATAGATATATTAGAACAAACAGTTCTAGTAAATGGCCACACGATGGCAGCATTGTATAAGGAATACAGAGCTGCGCTTCTGCCCATCTCCATGACCACCAGGTTTATACACAGGAAGCCCTCACATGAATCCGACACCTCCTTTGTGAGTTTAATTATTTATTCTTAAAAGCAATACTATTTTAATCACAGCATGGACTGATAAAACAGCCTTTGTACAGCAGTTGCCCTGCGGTGTGCAGGTCAGGGAGCTGTGTGGGTGCTGAGTGTGCAGAGCAGAGCAGATTTCCCTTTCGATCACACAAGGGAATATAAAGGATGCCGTGTTCAGAGCTGACTCTGCGATTTAGTGCGTGGAGAGATTGAAACCACTGAAGCTGTTTAAAAAAAAAAGTAAAGAAAAATGTACGTGGTCTTTAACTCGCTGTATTTACAAACAAAAAATTCAAAATGAAAGCGTGCGTGCCGCTTATTTCCCTACAAGCCTTGTCTTTAACCAGGGAGCACACAGACTCTTACGGGTTTTGAACGCATTGAACCACTTCGTGGATCCTTACTCATGTCTGTCCCACAGGAGTTCCCTGGCTGTAGTTTATGTGGCTGTTCTTGATCTCATGCTGTGTTATAGGAGTGTGCAGAGCTGCTAGTCTGTGATGGTTGAAAAGTGCCTCCCTATTTTCTGTTCTGAATGCCCTTATCTAATCTCCATTTGTGACCCCTGGTTTCTTTTTTTTCAGGTCCAAGAAGTCCCCTGGCGATTATTGTCTATACCTTTTAGGATTTTGAATGTTTGAATCAGATCGCCACATAGTCTTCTTGTTCAAGACTGAATAGATTCACCTTTTGAGCCTGTCTGCATACAACATGCCTTTTAAACCCGGAATAATTCTGCTTGCTCTCTTCTTTTGCACTCTTTCTAGAGCAGCAATATCCTTTTTGTAACGAGGTGACCAGAACTGAACACAATATTCTAGGTGAGGTCTTACTAATGCATTGTAAAGTTACTTCCTTTGATTTAATTTCAACACGTTTCATAATATATCCGAGCATCTTGTTGGCCTTTTTTTAGCTTCCCCACGTTGTCTAGATGAAGACATTTCTGAGCTTCAACATAAACTCAGGTCTTTTTCATAGATTCCTTCTTCAATTTCAGTATCTCCCATATGATATTTATAATGGCATATAGGGATCAGTATGGGTCCTCTGCTATTCTAATCTACATTAATGATTTAGATTCTGGTATAGTAAGCAAACTTGTTAAATTTGTAGACTAGACAAAAAATAGGAGGAGTGGCAAACACTGTTGCAGCAGCAAAGGTCATTCTAAAAAATGTTCTCGACAGCATTCAGAACTGGGCAGACACATGGCAAATGACATTTAATAGAGAAAGTGGAAGGCAATGCACGCAGGCAATACATTTTCTACCCCTTCCTTTCTATATTGGTTAATTGTGGTTAATTCTAGTTTTTTTTATTTAACATCACTGAGTCCCTTGACCCTGTGTGTATTGCAACCACAATGTAGAAAACATCTAGAGAATGGATGGGAATGGGCAATAAACATCACTGCTGTTTCTCTTAAAGCGCATTTATTTATTTCTAATACTGGACCCTGTCTTAATACTGTATCACATTCTGAATATGAATATAGCTGAGTTATTAACTGGTAATACCTAGAATACCAGATACATTTACCATTAAAAAAATGCAATCCATGGGATTTCTTTACCAGTTGTTCATTATTTTGTGTATCAGCCTCCACACAAAGCGAGCTTAGTGCGGTATACTGTAATGATGCTGCAGTCAGTCTGCCGACTGCACCTGAACCATCTTAAAAAAACACGAAGCCTCCAATAAGCTCATTTGTAAAAGTTAGTAAAGAATGGCTATATAATCTAAGGAAGCTGAATGTGAACTCAGCTGAGCAACGAGAGAGGAGAGAGGGGGCGGGCAGAGAAGGAGGCGGAGACGCTTGCTAGGCAACCGGCTCCTGAACATTCCACTCCATTGAGCAGAGACCGTTAGGATTTAAAATGCGAAAGTTCCGACCGTTAGTATGGGCTGCCAGAAATGAGGAGAAAATAAATACAGCTTTTATAAATGTGTGCATTCAGATATCATTTAGAAATCTAGTTACAAAAGATTTAACAGTTAGCTAAATATTTAAATAAATCTTAAATCACTTAACTAGATTTAACATTTATTAAATATTTAACTGGCAGCTAAAGTGCATAGCATAAGTGTACCTAGCGTGTGTGTCTGTGTGTGTGTCTGTGGCTCAGTACTCTGTGTGTGTGTGTGTGTGTGTGCGTCAGTACCTGTGTGTGTGTGTGTGCGTGTGGGTCAGTACCTGTGGTGTGTGTGTGTGTGACCAGGCTGTGTGTGTGTGTGTGTGTGTGTGTGTGTACCTGTAGCACCAGGTCAGGTGTGCATGTGCGATCAGCACCCAGTGTGTCAATATCTGTGTGTGTGTGTGTGTCCCAGCGTCCCAGTGTGTGTGTGTCCCACCCAGGCAGTGTGTATCAGTGTGTGTCACTATCCAGTGTGTGTGTCACAGTTCAGCCATGTGTGTGGTCATCCAGGTGTGTGTCCCAGTGTGTGTGTGTGTCCAGTGTGTGTCTGTTTGTCAGTACATGTGTGTGCGTGCATGTCAGTACCTGTGTGTGTGTGTCGGTCAGTATCTGTGTGTGTGTTTCAGCACCCAGTGTGTGTCCGTCATAACCCAGGTGGGTCCACCACCGTGTGTGTGTGTGTTGGTGTGGATCAGTGGCCCCAGTGTGTGTGTGTGTGTGTGGTTCTTAGCACCTGGTCCGTGCAACAGAACCCAGCTGGTCACTACCTGGTGTGTGTGTGTGGGGGTCAGTACCTGTGTGTGTGTGTGTGTGTGTGTGTGCGCCAAGATGCATGTCAGTACCTGTGTGTGTGTGTGTGTGTGTGTGTGTGTGTGTGTGTGGTGTAAGACAAGGCGTCAGTAGCTGTGTTCTCTGGGAGATATATTTTTTTGTCTCAAGTCCCTCCGCGCTCCGCTCATAACTGTAAAACTAAAACAACTCCTCAGAACTATTCATGATGAGGGACATGTTAATAAAACATAAACCATAGCGATTGTGTTGATAAAGAGATAGCAGGAATAAGTCCAGGCAGCTCTAACGCCAGGGAAAGGACAGCTGTTGTGTTTTAAACCTGTCACGAAGCCCGGCTCTTGAAGAACAACAAAACACAAAACAAGAGACGACACGAGGGTCCTGTCAAATTTGAAAATTCATTTATTACATTTCTTCATAGAATCCTCTGTAAAGGTTATACAACCAGTCATATACAGAACAATAGATTTTGATAATTTACTCTAGTTTTGATAAAAAAAAAAAAAAATTAGGTATATTTGTAAAACTTCATCCTTCCACAAGTCTCAAAACACCTGAACCCGTGCCCTCTGAAGATATCCGTGTCTCTATCAGATGAATCTATAACAGCACAGCAGTCAAATTAAAATGTGCATGCTGTCTGCAAACCAGAGACTGTCTATCACATGTCTGCAAACCTCAAGCCTAGAGGCCGCCCCAAACTGCACAGAAACCCGGAAATCTGAAGAATCTGTAATCTGCAGAGGGAGCATCTTACCTGTTTAGTATTTGAATGATAAAATGGAAATCAAGTAACATACTATCAAACTCTTTACAATGTAAGAATTTCCAATGTAACATATCAGGCCTTTTTTCAGTAAAATTTTATACGCTGTCAAACAAAAAACAAGACTTCTCATTGGGTTTTTTTTTCAAACCCTCTAACTCCAGCCTTTATGAACTCCTTCTTAAAAGGAGACACAACGTCTGCTCGATTTCACAAAACTAGAAACCGAGCAGCTGGAGTTCATGTATTCCGGTCACTTTAGCGTCCGTTTGTGATAATTCCGATGACGATGCCGCTGGAGGAAGATGGTGCTCCCTGGAGGAGTTCCATTCACTCCTCCACAGATTCGACCGCCTCTACTCCAGACCGACTGGTTAATTGCAATCCCAAAACACCACTTCCCAGAGACTTCCCTTAAAAACAAAAGTGCTTGATTACTTTCCCCATAAACGATTTCCTCGTCAATTTCAAAGATCTAGGTTAACCAGGAACTTAATACTATCACATTCTGAATATGAATATAGCTGAGTTATTAATGTAGGTAAGGCTTATAATACCAGATACACATTTACCATTAAAAAGCAATCCATGTGATTTCTTTTACCAGTCGTTCATTATTTTGTGTGTCAGCCTCCACAAAGCCGAAGCGCAGTGCGTATACTGTAATGATGCTGCAGTCAGTCTGCCCCGACTGCACCTGAACCATCTTAAAACACGAAGCCTCCAATAAGCTCATTTGTAAAAGTTAGTAAAGAATGGCTATATAATCTAAGGAAGCTGAATGTGAACTCCTAGCTGGAGCAACGAGAGAGGGAGAGAGGGGGGGGGCAGAGAAGGAGGCGAGACGCTGCTAGGGCAACCGCTCCTGAACATTCCACCTCCGGCTGAGCAGAGACCGTTAGGATTTAAAAATGCCAAAAGTTCCGAGCCCGTTAGTATGGGCTGCCAGAAATGAGGAGAAAATAAATACAGCTTTTATAAATGTGTGCATTCAGATATCATTTAGAAATCTAGTTACAAGATTTAACAGTTAAATATTTAAATAAATCTTAAATCTCTTTGCTAGATTTAACATTTAGTTAAATATTTAACTAAATGGCCGCTAAATCTGAATATCTAACAATTAGCATTACATAATTGTACCTCTGTGTGTGTGTGTCAGTGTATGTGTCTCAAATGTGTTTGTCTAACATGGTATGTGTGTGTGTTTGTGTCAGTGTGTGTGTCTCAGTGTGTGTGTGTCTCGGTGTGTGTGTGTGTGTGTCTCAGTGTTTGTCTCAGTGTGTGTCTCAGTGTGTGTGTGTGTGTCTCAGTGTGTGTGTGTCTCAGTGTTTGTCTCAGTGTGTGTCTCACTGTGTGAGTGTTTCAGTGTGTGTGTGTCTGTGTCTCAGTGTGTGTGTCTTGGTGTGTGTGTGTGTGTGACACACGGATCTAAAGGGTCACAGAGAAGTTTTGTGCCAAACCAATTATTTTATTTTAAGAACAATGATAAACAAAAAGCTAATTGAACAAAATATCAAACAATTTGAGGAAAAAAAGTGGAAACCAAAAAGAACTATTTCTAGTCACCTAATCACAGGTACTGACTCCAATAACTGAGTCCAACCACAGAGCTGCAAAACTGCCCTCTGATCTGCACAAAAAGACGATCCTGACTGAACAAAACTAACAGCCTTTATACCCTTCCAGACCTCCTCCCCCCAGAATTAACCATTCTGCAGGTGGGTATATAGAAACAAACCAGCAAACAGTTATCAAGAATAAATAAAGTATTCAAAAGAAACAAATCAATGAATATATATATATATATAAACATTAATCTAACACGTGCATTAAAACTATGCTTTAAAACAAGCAGAGGGAAACGTACTTAAAATCAGCTGTCCCCCCTTTCAATATCTTCTACAGGTACTGCCCTGACTACAGGAAGTCAGTACTCAGGGAAGTCAATAAAAAGCTTTCCTCACCAACATGGCTGCTTCCCCACTTCCTGTCAAGATGGAGGACCTCACCACCACACCCAACTCAGGTTACCTGAACCATTGTATATCAGTTTATCTCAACAATAGTACTTCAATACATTGTTCTGGAAGTGTGCTCCTTTCCAAACCAGCTCTAAAACCGTACTCTTCATTAACCTTTCTTTTGGTTTTCAGGACACTCCCAACCACAGGCCCTCCAGTCCCCTGTATAACAGGGAAGTGAATTTTGTTTTTATTATTTTCCTTACTAGACACAAGGATCAGCAACACCATACAAAAACAGATTAAAAACATTTGCAGTAAATGTCCAGATACATACTGAGACAATGTGAGGGTCTCCTCCCCTACTCCTCCTCTCCCTCATCATCATCATCCTTATCTTCCCTATCAGGTCAATCAGTCTTGGCTGCTTCCAGACTTGACCCTTGACCGCTGTTGTGACTTGAGACTTGACATAAATATATATATTAGAACAAACAGGTCTAGTAAATGTCCACACGGGTGGCAGCATTGTATAAGGAATAAGAACATAAGAACATGAAAGTTTACAAACGAGAGGAGGCCATTCAGCCCATCTTGCTCGTTTTTATTGTTAGTAGCTTATTGATCCCAGAATCTCATCAAGCAGCTTCTTGAAGGATCCCAGGGTGTCGGCTTCAACAACATTACTGGAGAGTTGGTTCCAGACCCTCACAATTCTCTGTGTAAAAAAAAAAGTGCCTCTATTTTCTGTTCTGAATGCCCCTTTATCTAATCTCCATTTAGACCCCTGGTCCATGTTTCTTTTTTCAGGTCGAAAAAAAAAAGTAAATCAGATCGCCACGAGGTCTTCTTTGTTATACACTGAATAGATTAAATTTTTGAGCCTGTCTGCATATGACATGTTTTTTTTTTAACCGAGATAATTCTGGTTGCACTTGTTTAAAAAGTATTTTCTTTCACAGTTAAACAGGTTTAAAAAAGTCTCTGCATATCAACAGGACTCTCAGTACTGCATCTCCAGCCCCACTTTGTTCGCTGTATTCATCACATACCTCTTCATAGTCGTGCATACCGATAAATCATCTCCTGATCACTCTTTATCACCAAACTCCTCGATCACGCGATCCGTTATTTTATTACTGTAATGATCTCAAAACGCTCTGCAGATGTCTGTGATGTTCTTTGGCGCTGGATGCAGAAGCAGCTGTCTTGTTTTGTTTATGTCCGTGTTATCTCTGTGGTGTTGAACAGCAGTGAGTAGTCGGCCAGCCCAGCGGGAATCTTTAAGGTGAGCAAAGCGTGGTGGGAATTATTTAAGATGAAATGCTTGAAGCTGACATCAATACATTAAAAAGGAAATCCGCTCATTTTTGCTGTTTAATCTACTATTTGTTAATTAAACAAGTACAACTTCAAGGAAAGTTTTCGGTACCTGGTATTGTTGTGACAGTCTCCCATCCAAATACCAACCAAACATATTATTATTACGATTTTTTGCAGACACACTTATCCAGGCCAACTTCCAATTGTGACATACAATTACCCATTTATACAGTCGTGTTTTTTTACTGGATCAATCTAGGGAAAGCAGCAACATGCACCCCCAGCTGGGATTGAACTCACAACCCTCCAAGTCAGGAGCACAGGACTCTAACCGCTTTCTCCACAGAGGCTGCAAGCGACGTTTCACTCGTGTCTCACTGTCTAAATCTCAGCAGCTTCCCACAAGTCTAACGTGAGGGAAATACCGTTCCTCTCAATATATATATATAAAGACTGAGAAAAAGGAAACGGCTGTGTACCAAAATGATCAATAAGAAAAAGAAGAGAAAAGGATATTTCAGGTGTAAAAAAAGTCAAATCAATTATCAGGATCGCTTTGACTACAAGTCCTTCATCGGCTGAATACAAAAAACAGTGCTTTAAGAAGTTCAAAAAAATTGCAAATATACATATATTGTATATATATATATATATATGTATATATATATATATATATATATATATATATATATATATATATATATATACACGCCACATGAAACTTTACTTTTATATAGGTATATAAATGTCAATTGCTGTGGATAAACGCATCAGTTTAAATCAATTCATATGACATGTAGTTTTCTAGCTTGTTATTTTATTAATTTATTTATACATTTATAATATAAACATGTATTCATTTCTGCATTTATTTATTTTAACAATATTAATTTCTAAAATGTATTTATTCCTCTATGCTTTTGTTTAAATTGTAGCAATTCCCATGCTACATAATGTGGGTGTAAGTCCTCCCCACCTGTCCCTTTAATTAGGGGTCAGCAGCCTGGCCAGGTTAAAACTCATTCCATAGTTCCTTGCAACGACCCTCTGTTCATCCTCTCTCCCCATTGGCTCATTCAAATTTCCACCCTCCAATCTCAGAGCTCCTTAGTAGCCAGCAGTTGTATTAAAGCTGGCTAAT
Source organism: Huso huso (assembly GCA_036884735.1). Classification (NCBI taxonomy): domain Eukaryota; kingdom Metazoa; phylum Chordata; class Actinopteri; order Acipenseriformes; family Acipenseridae; genus Huso; species Huso huso. Next base: position 14,405,240 of record CM072681.1, on the reverse strand, counting down.
CAGGCCTGAGAGGGACCTTCTCAGAGGAATCCATTAAACTACAGCATTTTCTCTACTTAAATTTCAGTGAATCCATTACCATCCTTAGATAATTCCAGTGCATCCGTTCATTTTCTTTTGTCGCTGCGCTTTGTCTAAGCTGCTCTTTTTGTTTTCACTGTTACTTGTTTTAAGTTTAGCTGTTTTCTAGGTCTGTTTAGTGTTTGTTGTTTTATGTGTGACAGCCTCCATTTTTTCCTGATCCTCCTGATTTTTCCAAACAACTGTTCACCATTCAACTCAACACTACTGGACAGTCTCAAATAATTTCAACGTACTCAATGTTTTCAACCTTCTACAATCACCATCATTTCGGGACACTTTGCTGGACTGCCTTTATTTGTGGGTGAGATCATTTCTTTTTTTTTGATTTTTTCTACTTTAATTTGATACTTTGTTTCCTGTATTTGTTATTTTGTTACTTTGTATGGATTCAATTACCCCTGCAATTACTGGACTTGTTGGGCCTACCTGTCATTTTCCCACCATTGCCACAGAGACTGTTAAATGTAATTGTTTCCACAAGTCACTGTTTTTCATCTGTATCTATTTATTTATCCTTGGTCTTATCTCTGTGTGTTGTTGTGTTTGTGAGTGTGGGTTTATTGAGACCCTCTGACACTACATTCATTTCTATTTGGTGATACTGTTTAGCCTTCTGTTTGTCCCTACATACTTATCTGTACCAGCTTTGTATTCTTTACCTGTTACCTGCAATTATTTGAATTCCTTTCTTATCATTATTCATCTCATTCATTCGTTCATTTTTCATTTGTTGACTTTATTGTTCACAATAATAAACCGGTTGTTCTTGAAATTGACACCTCTGACGTCCCCTGCTTTTGCTGTCTGTCACTCTTGCTGACTTCTTTAGCTATAGGAATAGGGCCGTAGTATCTCCTTAGGGAGGACAGTGCAACTGCTTCCCCAGTTGTGCAGAGTGATCGTTAATATATGTTCCACAATATAGTACAAAAATACATCCAGATATTTTGAAACCTACTCTGTTTGGTGTTCGTGGATTTGTTTTGTTCAAACCTTTATTTTTATTTTTTGTTTGTTAAAATAAAATGGCGCAGCCTTTTGCACCACAGTACCTGCCTTTTTGTTTTTCTCCCTGTATTTGGTTCGGACGTCACCACTCTGCCAACCTGCCACAGATACAAATACTAACAAAACCACACTGGTCAAAAAAAAAAAGGCACAAGGGCTGACAGCGGTGCGGTATTCTGGTAGAGGAAATGATGCTAGTGGCAACACTGGAAGCAACAATGCTGACAGAGGTGCAGGGGGCACTCCGGCAAAGCTAGCAGTGGTAATGTTGACAGCAGAACATGCTGCCTCCTCCAGACCTGCAGCCAGCAGTGGCAACCTGTCAGCGTGAATGCTGGCTCCTCCGGACGTGCAGCCAGCCATGTCAACGCTGGCAGTGGAAATGCTGACCACAGCGTGGAGGCACCCCAGCTGCTCCTCCTCCTCCTCCTGGAAGGGCAGTTCACTGTGAAGCACGACCCACATCACCTTTCACTGTGCACTGCAAAGCACACGGTCACAGTACTGCATCAAGTTTCACCTTCGTTTTGCCTACATTTATTTAAAAGACAGTAAACTTTTTAGAGAATGTAGAGCCTTGAAACTGGAAAGATACTGCTGGACACCATGCCCATCTAAAAAAAAAAAACACTTACTGGTAGTTGCACCATCAACATATTAACCAACATGAGTTGGATGGCATTAATGATAATTATTCTGAGTCAAAAAGTGAAAAGCATTCAGTGTACAATATCCTCAGTAATTAGACTATAACTGTGTTTCTATAATGCCATATTATATTTGTACAGAATCGTCCCCTACGTGGATTGTACAGAATGATGCTCACGCACTATTGCGTGTGTCTGTGCAATCAAAGTACAATATGCAGTACATTGTGGTATCTGCTGTAAAATAATCTAGAATAATTAGGGTGCTAACTGTGTTGTCAAGGTTTTATCAATATAATACCTAGTGAGCTCCCCGAAGTGGCGATCCAGCTAAGGCACTTCACCAGGAGAGTAGGGTGTGCCCTATAGCCTGGGGCCGGTTTTTTCAAAACTTTGGTAATGGGATTTGTGCGTTTGATCGGGATTACATTGTGAATTTGGGTTTTTCAAAAACATCGAAATGCGATCGGGATTACTGTGATCCGGATCTGGTTTTGTAATGCGATCGCACTTTAATCACGATTAAATGTTGCAATTGGGTTTTTTTCAGAATTTAAAGATGAGATCACGATTACTCTGATGCAAAATATCCGCATCATTTGATACCGCTCAGGAAGGTGGATTCAAAATGATACAACTTTGTGAAACAATTAAATTTCGTCTCCATTTAGATGGAAAACATAATAATATATCTTAAAAATAATGGACCCCCACGTTGGTTTTATTGTAATGTTTGTATATAACTCTTCATTAACAGCATCTGTCGCATAAAGAAAAAGAAAACAGCTTTGCAGAGCACTCAACCTATAAAGGAAATGCTTATTTGTCCAACACATGCTGTATGTTAAAGGTGTTATTTACAAGATCTTTTAATGTCAAAGTTTCAATTAAAGTTTTCTGAGACCTTTTTAAGTAGATTCTTACAAAAGCATTCATTGCATTCCAGCAAATGGATCCTCCTGTGATGTTAAATAGTAATTGTTCTTGAGAGCTCCGGAAAGTTAGATTCAAGTCCTCCCTGATAAATAGCACCTTGTGATAGCAATATTGTGCAATGCAATGCATGCTAGAATGATGTTGCATGCACGTGGCGGATCCAGATAAAAAAAATCTGCATCACAAAAAGCAGGATTACAAAAAATCCAGGATTAATTTTGTCTGGATTAAAATTTTGAAAACCGGCCCTGGAGATCGCTGGTTCGAATCCAGGCTATGTTATATCCAACCGTGGGTCGAGTCGTGAGAGGGTGGCGCATAATTAGCCGAGTAGCCGTCTGGTTGGGAGGGCTTAGTTCGGCAGGGTAATCTTGTCTCACCGCGCATCAGCAGCTCCCTGTGGCGGCCGGACGCCTGCGCGCAGTTGTCTGTGAGTTGCTGGCAGAGTCATAAACCTTATATACTTTACAATATAGTCCCCACTTAGATGGTACAGAACGACGCGAGTCCCCACTAGATGGTGCAGAGCAGCTCTCACACACCAGTGTGTGTGTGTGTGTGTAAATATTGTATTAATCAGCCTTGTTAATTAATAAAGGAAAGCTGCTAATTAGAGAAATAATGATTTTGTGATAGTAGTGTTAGTTCCATGCCTTATTGGGTTCATAATTCTTTTGTAGATTAGAATGGAGTTCCCACATGGATAGGACAGAATGACGCATCAATTTTGTAAATGCTATTTATACATTTGAATATGTTATTTTGAATACTGGGACATAATTCTATTAATATATTTAAAAATTATGCTGTATATTTATAGTAATAATTATCATTTATTTATTAAAAATTATAAGAATATTTGGTACACATTCAAATATTTGGTATGATTAAAAATCTTACAAATAATCTTCTAGTTACAATTGAACAATTACAAAAAAAAAACCCTTAAGAAACTGCCATTTTGTAAATGTTCTAATCAGTTCCAAGGATAGTTCTCTAGAATGCAGGACTTTAAACCTGCTAAATGCTAATTGTAAGAAACCCAATGGGTGTGAAGAGCGGGGCTCTGAGTGGCTGCAGGCTCAGACACAGTCCCACTGCAGTCTGGGCAGGTCCCCACTTTGTAGGGTAGATGTGGTTCAAGTCCCCACTTGGCTAATTTTTTTTTAAAAAACATTTAAAAAAATATTTGTACAAATATTATCAACATACAGCTTAAAACATAATTTTCTATGTCTGTTTCACTTCATGGAAATGTTGGGAATCCATGGTCCCCAATTGGTTGGTGGAGAATCATAGTTCCACTTAGTAATATAGACATGTGTGTGTCTGTACTGTGTGTGTGTGTCTGTACTGTGTGTGTGTGTATTGTGTGTCAGTGTGTGTACTGAGTGTACCTGTACTGTGTGTGTCTGTACTGTGTGTGTGTGTGTCACTGTGTGTGTGTGTACTGTCCGTCAGTGTGTGTGTACTGAGGTCTGTACTGTTTGTGTGTGTCCAGTGTGTACTGAGTGTCTGTACTGTTTGTGTGTGTCACTGTGTGTGTGTGTACTGTGTGTGTATGGTTGACTATACTGTGGATGTGTGTCAGTGTGTCTGTGCTGTGGTCTGTACTGTGTCAGTGTGTCCAGTGTGTCTGTGCTGTGTCTGAGTAACTGTATGTGTCAGTGTGTCTGTGCTGTGTGGACTGTACTGTATGTGTGTCCAGTGTCGGCTCCAGTGTCTGTACCAGTGTGTCCAGGTCCGTCCGTGCTGTGTGTCTAGGTCTGTATGCGTGCGTCAGTGTGTCTAGGCTGCCAGGTCCAGAACTGTATGTCCGTATCAGTCTGTCCAGGCTGTGTGTCCGTCTGTACCAGTGTGTCAGTGTCCAGGCTGGTCCTGGTAACTGCATGTGTCTGGGCTGCCAGGTCCTGTACTGTAGGCTGCGGTCCACTGTGCGTGTCCGCACTGTATGCTACCAGTGCGTGTCCAGTCCGTATGTGTGTTTGTGTGTCTGTGCCCAGGTCCGGTAACTGAGGTCCAGGCTGTCCAGTGCTGGCTCCAGCACTGTATGTGGTCAGCAGTGTCTGTGCTGAGTGTCCAGTACTGGTCTGTGTCAGTGTGTCCAACGTGTATGTGCGGTGTGTGGTCCAGGCTGCTGGTCCACTATTGTATGTGCGTCAGTGCGTCAGTGGCCAGATCCAGGACTGTATGTGTCAGTGTGTCTGTGCTGTGTGTCCAGTCTTGCATGTGCGTCAGTGGTCCAGGCTGTGTCCGAGAGTGTGCGTAAGTGTGGGTCATGTGTCCGTGCTGTGTGTCCGACCAGTGTGCGGTCAGAGGTCCAGGCTGGTGATCCAGGTGTGCCCCCAGGTGTAAGTCCAGTACCAGTAGTGCGTGCACCAGTGTCCGGGCTGTGTGTCTGTCAATATGTGTGTCAGGGTCCAGGCTGTATGTGTCACCTGAGCGTCCAGGCCATTGGTTCCAGGTACTGTATGTGTGTGTGTAACTGAGGTCCAGGACATGTATGTGTCCCATTAGGTGTCTGCTGGTCCAGCACTGTGAATTGATGTGTCTGTGTGTCTGTGCTGTGTGTCCGTACCGTGTGTGTGTGCAGCTGTAATCCAGCTGTATGCGTGTGTCTGTGGCTGAGTGTCCAGGCTGTCTATGTGTGTCAGTGTCCTGAGGTCCAGTAACTGTCTATGCGTGTCACCGTGCGGTCCAGCTGTGTCCAGGTCCAGGGCTGTATGCGTGTAACTCAGTGGTCCAGCACTGTCCACTGCGTCAGCGTGCGTGCGTCCAGTGTGTCCAGGCTGTGTGAGGTCCGGTAATTGCATGTGTGTCAGTGCGTGTCCACCTGTGTGTCCAGCGTGTAACTGTCCGGTCACTGTCTGTGTCCAGGTCAGTGCGTCACCAGGCCATGCGTAAGTGAGGTCCAGTGCTCCAGGTGATCCAATCACTACTATGCGGCAGTGTGGTCCAGGCCGCGTGTCCAACTGACCTGTTTGTGTGGCACCGTGTGTGTGTGCAACACGTGCGTGGTCGATCCTGCACTGGTGGATGTAACAGTGGTCCCAGGCCAGGTGTCCAGGCTACTGGTCAGTGGTCCGTCAGGTGTGGTCCAGGCTGTGTGATCCCGTAACTGTACAGCGTGGCTCGTGCCCTGTGCGTCAGTACCTGTATTGTGGTCAGCACTGTCCAGGCCAGGCGTGGTTCAGGTATGTGTCCAGCCCTCTCCACTGGCTGTGGCGTCTATTCAGTATGTGGTCCAGGCCAGGCATCCAGTACAGCATATGTGTGTCAGTGTGTCCAGGCTGTGGTCCGTAACTGTGTGTGTCGTCAGTGTCCAGTTCGGTCCAGGCCGTCCAGGTGTCAGCAGGTCTGTGCTGTATGTCCGGTACTGTATGTGTGTCAGTGTGTCCAGGCTGTGGGTCCTGTACCAGGCTGTGTCCAGGTGTGTGTAGTCCAGGTGTCCAGTATGCGTGTCAGTGTGTCCGGGTATGTGTGTCCAGTGTCTGTGCTGTGTCGGCTCAGTGTGTCCAGTGCTGTGTGTCCAGTCTGTATGTGTGTCTGTGGTCCAGGCCAGGTGGTCCAGGTCTCAGTGTGTCAGTGCTCCAGGGCTGTATGTGGTCCGGTGTGTCTGTGCTGTGTGTCCGGTCCAGGCTGTGTCAGTGTGTCCAGGCTGTGTGTCCGTACCCCAGGTGTCAGCCTGCTGTCCGGCTGCCAGTGTCCAGGGTGTCTGTCCTGTGTGTCTGCCAGGTATGTGTGTCAGTGTCCAGGCTGTGTGGTCCGTACTGGCGTGTGTCAGTGGTGTCCAGGCTGCGGTCCGTGTCAGTGTGTCTGTCAGCGTGTCCAGGCTGCGTGTGTCAGTGTCCTGGTCCACCGTATGTCCGTCAGTGTGTCCAGGCTGTGCGTGTCCAGTACTGTATGCGTGTCAGTGGTCCAGGCTGGTGTGTCCAGACCAGGCTGTGTGTCAACAGTCTCCAGGTGTGTGTCCAGGGGGTATGTGCGTCAGTGTGTCTGTGTGCTGGTGTGTGTCAGGTACCAGCGGTCCAGGCAGGTGTCTGGGACCTGGCATGCGTCAAGTGTCGTCCAGGCTGTGTGTCCTGGCACCAGCATGTGTGTCAGCGTGTCCAGGCCAGGTCCGTAACTGTATGTGTCAGTGTCTCCAGGGCTGTGTCTCCGGAACTGTATGCGTGTCAGGTGTCCAGTGCTGCGTGGTCCGCAGGCTGTCAGTCCAGTCCAGGCTGTCTGTCCAAGTATGTCTGTGTCTGTGTGTCCGGTGTCTGTATGCGGGTCAGTGTGTCCGTCCCCAGCCCTCCAATACACAGAATGTGAAGTCAGCGTGTCCAGCTGTGTGTCCAGTTACTACTGTATTTGTGTTGTGTGACTACATTAGAGGAATTGTGTGTTCCAACAAGAAGTCCTGCTGTGTATCCAGCAAACAGGCTATTGAGCCCTCCTCCTGCACGCCTCTCCCTGAAAAAAAAAAAAAAAAAACACTGTGGCCAGGTCCAGAATAGGGAGAATAACACTGTGCTGTGTGTCTGTAATGTATTGTAAGAGGAGTGTGTCTGTGAGGAATGTGCATAACCAGTGGAACAGGCCGCCCCCAGCCCTGCTGAATTACACAGAATAAGAAGCAGAGACACAGAGAGGGAAACTTGTTTCCTATTTTATTTGTTTCTAGACTACATTAGAGGAATTGCAGTTCCAACAGAAGCCTCTGCTTTAAAAAATTTACATTTCTTGATAGATTCTCCTCCTGCAAGCTTCTCTGAAAAAAAGAAAAACACCACAAGAAGAAATGTTGAAGAATAACACCGATACATTATAAAATGCATTTACAGCAGAGGAGATTATATGGGGTTTAATAAACAAAAAACCCTGGTATTATTATTATTATTATTATTATTATTTATTTCTTAGCAGACACATAAACGGACCTATAAACTACATTCAAATACAAAGTCAAAGAGCTGACCCCCAGGCAAGTGTGTTGAAAAGATCTGCAAATCTTCCTAGAAAATATTTACATTTCTACTGATGGAGTCGCCTGCCTCGCTGGAAGCCAAACTGCTGCTGTTTGTCAAAATGTTCAAAATGAAGAATGTTACAGTTGCAGGGATGATGTCACTGAAACAGCTGGGCGACATGTGGGGACTGAGAACTCCATTTAAAAAAAAGAACAAAAACCGTGACACTTTAAAAAATAATACCTTCACCCTGAGACATTGGAGGAAGAATCAGGAAAATGGGACCTTTTGACGCAGATGAAAAGAAATACAAACAGCTGTGGAGGGACAAGTGGAGAAAACTGGACTACAAATTCATATGCATATTTTTATAATTATTTTCACACACACAAAATGGAAAATCCACCAAACGAAGATAGTCTTAAACAAAACAAAAAATTCTTAAAAGTTTATTTCAAATGTTCTTGCCTTATTTTGTTAATTTGCCAGACACACACACACACACACACACACACACACACACACACACACACACACACAGAGACACACAGACACACACAGACACACACAGACACAAACACACACACAGACAGTCACACACACACATCATGCTAATAATCTGGCACAGTGGTTACAATTTAAACACTATTAAGTGTTTAAAAAAACTAAACACTTTGTTTGAATATGTAAAAATAAAGTTTAAATTATACACCTGTTCAGACAGCACCTGTAAAACCTCACAGCTCTACCTCTCTGGACTACATGACACCCAAACTTGCATGTTCATTAACTCCTACTTTATCTGCCTCCTGCCTTGCTGCTCCCCCCTACCTATTGCTCCTAGTTAGATCTGGAATATAAATCCTGTATTTGAATTCACCTGCACTGGAACTGGATATCTGCAGTAGTATTTTGTATAGCGGCTGCTCTCTACTGCACTTCCAGCTCTCCTATCTGATCCTGCTCATAACTGGAACTGGATATCTGCAGTAGTATTTTGTATAGCTCTTTAATCAACAGATTTGGGGTCTGTGTGAATGGGTCTCCTGTAGATTTAAAACACTTTTTAAATGACGCATTCTTCCCTCAGGCAGCACTGCAGGTTCATTGCCAGCTTCTCTTTTGCCTCTAAAATAATCTGCTCCTCAGTTGGAACAAAAACCAGCAGAAACACAGACAGGCAGACAGGGGGGTTCCCACGACCAGGGTCAGGAAAATACTGCTTCTCTCGTTATAAAATGCACTTCTCATAAGAGAATTCATTCATTCAGTGTTCAGACTCCCTCACTGTTTCACTCTTTTCTCATTTCTTTCAACTGTTTTACTATACCTGCAATTGCACGGGCAGCAGTGTGGAGTAGTGGTTAGGGCTCTGGACTCATGGGTTCAATCCCAGGTGGGGGACACTGCTGCTGTACCCTTGAGCAAGGTACTTTACCTAGATTGCTCCAGTAAAAACCCAACTGTATATAAAAATAATGTGATATCTTGTAACAATTGTAAGTCGCGCTGGATAAGGGCGTCAGCTAAGAAATAAATAATAATAATAATAATAATAATAATAATAATAACGTAAAAATAGCACTAGGAAACAAATATCTTGTTAAAATAAGCCATACTTGTAAATTGTATAAAATCGAATACATTAGTAGTCTTTTTGATTTTTTCCCTATGGCAAAAATAAATCTGTTAAGGGAAAGGTTTCATCTGGGTTCTTAAATACCTCGATTGGAAGGTAAAGTTTGGAGAACTTTCATTTAGAATTCTGGTAAAAACCAAAAAAGTCCTGTGTAGGGACAAAGCCAAAGAACTATAAAAGTTCTGAGAGGAACTGATTGTTCTTAGAGTGACATTTGAAGTACATAGTAGTCATGCAGTGGTAGCCCATTTATTAAACAGCTGCAATGCTTGTCAGTGTCGGGGCATTACAGCACTCTTTTGTTTAACTTTGTCAACTTTTCAAATATCGACCCGGTTTCAAATCATCAGTGCTGCTATTTATTCTGAATAATGCCGTGGAACTCTCACAATGCTGTATTTAAATTAGTAGTATTGCGGCTCTCTTCATCAACATTTATTTTATTTTTTTTATACTTTGTGAATTGTTGTAATGAGAGCAGACTGGCGCTTTCTTTTGCACTAAACTAAGCCAGTTTAGTACATCTACCTTAGAGCAATTTAGTTTTGCATCTCTGCCTCAGGTCTGTTCAACTTTGGCAACCAAATGAGTCCTTCAGTGAGTCTACTGTGCTTGTCTGAGCAAATTAAGGAGGCCAATGTGAACCGGGTCAGAGAAAAATATCAATCCATGAGATGTGAGATAGTTTTATTTGCAATATTGTGCTGGTGCTTTAATGCGTTATTGCCTCTTTTTTTCCTGCAGTGCTGAGACAGTTTATCTGATTGTCCAGCTGTAGAAAAGCTAGCTCTTCTATTATACCAAGTAGATTCAGCCATTTAATTTACTAAAATGCAATGAGCTCTTCACACCCTCCCCTCCCTTGATAGTTTTGTTTGATGTAGCACTGGTTCATTAGTTGGGGCAGAGGAACAATTAGCAGTTCAGAAGTTTTTTTTTTTTGTCCTAGCACAAACACAAATAAATACAGTGCATAAACAACTTGTTGGTTGTTACACTCTTGAAGTTATATTAAAGGTATTTTAAAAGGTGACCCCATCCCACAAATTATTTTGAAGCAAATATAAGTAACATACTAAGGGTATCTTTCTTTGGTTTACTTCTATTATATACTTATTTTTGTGAAAACATGTTAGTAAATTATACAGCTGTATTTATCCTCCTCTAACCTCCTGGAGTCCTCACAGTGGATAACAGTTAAAAAAAGCACCTGCACCACTTTCACTGAAATTAAATTGACACTATATATTTATTTTGATTAACAATAATAAATCAAACATAAATAGTTTATTTTACCATTATATATTTTTATAATTATCTCCAGCGTTTTATTCTCGCCAGGGAATCTGTCTCAACAAATCGTTTAAAAACTTCATTTTGTGTTTGCATTTAATGACAAGTAGTCTTGAGTAGCGTCAATTAAAAAAAAAAAAAAAAAAGTCGATGTACAGTTGCCTTTCAGTTTCATACGGCTTTGCCTTGTCCGGAGCTTTGCAGCCATTTCTGGTTGTGTTATTCAGGTACTGGAACTGCAATTAAAAAACACACATTCTCATCGCTTTGAGCTCAATGGCTGAATCTACTTGGAACTAGTACAAGAGCTAGCTTTTCTATTAGCTGGTGACAGTCAGATAAACTGTCTCGCTTGCAGGAAAAAAAAAGATAACGTACAAAGCACCAGCACAATATTGCAATAAAACCAGCTCAATATTGGAATAAAAAAACTTTTTCTCTGACCGGTTCACGTTGGCCTCCTTAATTTGTTCAGACAGCAGCACAGACTCACTGAAGGACTCATTTGGTTGCCAAAGTTGAACAGACCTGAGGCAGAGATGCAAAACCAAAATTGCTCTTAACGGTAGATGTACTAAACTGGCTTAGTCAGTAGTGCAAAAGAAAGCCGCGAGTCTGCTTTCTCATTACAACAATTCACAAAGTGTGTCAGTGTGCGTGTGTGTGTGTGTCAGTGTGTGTGTGTGTACTGTGCGGCCAGTGTGTGTGTACTGAGGTCTGTACTGTTTGTGTGTGTCATGGTGTGTGTACCGAGGTCTGTACTGTTTGTGTCAGTGTGTGTGTGTGTCAGTGTGTGTGTGTGTACTGTGCGTCGTGTGTGTACTGAGTGTCTGCACTGTTTGTGGGGTCAGTGTGTGTACTCGATAGTCCGTCTGTTCCAGGTTGTGTGTCACCGTGTGTGTGTGTGTGTGCACCGATGCGTCACTGTGTGTACCAGTGTCCAGTACTGTTCCATAATTGCATGCGTCAGTGTCCGTGCTGCGTGTCCGGTACTGTATGTGTGTCAGTGTTTCTGTTGTGTGTCCAGGTCTATATGCGTCATAGTTGGTTGTGCTGTGTGGTCCAGGCACCATATGTGTGTCAGTGTGTCCAGCTGCTGTGTGTCCAGCTATGTGTGCATGCGTCTGTGCTGTGTCCTGTACTGCGTAGTCCAGCACGTGTCCAGCTCAGTGTCCAGGCTGTGTGGTCCGCACTGTATGTGCGTCAGTGTGTCCAGGCTGTGTATCCAGCACTGTATGTGTCAGCGTGTCCAGGCCATCTGTCCGTATGTGTCCGGTATGTACTGTGTGTCCAGGCCTGTATGTCCGGTGTGTCTATGGCGTGTCTGTACATGGCGTCCATAGTGTATCCAGCACCTGTATGTATGTGTCAGTGTGTCTTGCTGTGTATCCGGTAATGTGTCAGTGTGTCTGTGCTGTGTGTGTCTGTGTACTGTATGTGTGTCCAGTGTGTCTGTGCTGACTATCTAACTGGTATGCGTGTCATGTGTCTGTCCGTCTGTGCATCTGTTTGTGGTGTCAGTGTGTCCAGGCTGTGTGTCCAGACCAGCGTGTGTCAGTGTGTGTCTGTGCGTGTCAGTGTGTCTGTGCTGTGTATCCTGTACTATATGTGTGTGTCAGTGTGTCTGTGCTGTGTGTCTGTACTGTATGTGTCCCAGTGTGTCCAGGCCGTGTATCTGTGCTGTATGTGTCAGCGTCCAGCCGTCTGCACTGTATGTGTGTCAGTGTGTCTGTGCTATGTGCTGTGTGCTGTATGTGTGTCAGTGTCTGGTACTGTATGTGTGGTCAGTGTGTCTGTGCTGTGTCCTGTACTGTATGTGTCAGTGTGTCAGTGCTGTGTGTCCGTATAAAAAAACAATGTCTGATTGTAACTAGTGTCCGTGTGTCTGTTTGGTGTGTCTGTGTGTCAGTGTGTGGTTTGCACTGTGCGTCAGTGTGTGTGTACTGAGTGTCCAGTACTGTTTGTCCCAGTGTGTGTGTTTGTACTGTGCGTCAGTGTGTGTACTGAGTGTCCGTAATTGCTGTGTCAGTGTGTGTGTGTACTGCGTGTGTGTGCACTGAGGTGTGTACTGTTTGTGTGTGTGTGTGTGTACTGAGTGTCTGTTTGTGTGTGGTAACCGTGTGTCCGGTGTGTGTGTCACTGTTTGTCAGCACAGTGTGTGTGTACTGAGTGTCTGTACTGTTTGTGTGTGTCACTGTGTGTGTGCTGTGCGTCAGTGTGTGTACTGATGTCCTGCTGAGTTTGTGTGTGTCAGTGTGTGTGTGTGTGTGTGTACTGCGCCAGTGTGTAAAACTATGTCTGTACTGTTTGTGTGTCAGTGTGTGTACTGAGGTCCAGTAAATGTTTGTGTGTGTGTGTCACTGTGTGTGTGTGTACTGTCGCCAGTGTGTGTACTGAGTGTCTGTACTGTTTGTGTGTGCCGTCAGTGTCCAGCTGTGGCATCCGGAATCAGGTGTCAGTGTGTCCAGGCTGTGGTCCGTAACCGCATGTGTGTCAGTGGTCCAGGCCAGCCTGTAATCTGTATGTGTCAGTGGTCCAGGCCTGGTCCTGTACTGTATGTGTGTCAGCGGTCCAGAACTATGTGTGTGTCAGTGTGTCCAGGCTGTGTATCCGTAATCTGTATGTGTGTCAGTGGTCCAGGCCAGGTCCGTACTGTATGTGTGTCAGTGTGTCCAGGCTGTGATCCAGACCAGATGTGCGTCATGCGGTCCAGTCTGCACCAGTATGTGTGTGTCAGTGTGTCCAGTGCCGTCCGGACCACAGGTCAGCGTGTCCAGTGCCGTCTGGTCCAGACTGTATGTGTGTGTCAGCGTGTCCAGACCGTATGTGCGTCAGTGCGTCCAGGCTGTGTATCCAGTACCTGGTATGTGTGTTAGTGTGTCTGTACTGTGTGTCCGGTACTGTATGCGGTCATGCGGTCCAGCTGTGTATCCAGACTGTATGTGTGTCAGTGTGTCATCCCAGTCTGTATATGTGTGTCAGTGTGTCCAGGCTGTGTCCAGTCTGCATGCTGTATGTGTGTCCAGTGTCTGTACTGTATGTGTCAGTGTGTCCAGCTGTGTCCTGTACTGTGTGTGTCAGTGTGTGTGTGTGTCTGTGCTGTATGTGTGTCAGTGTGTCCAGGCCAGGTGTCCGTACTGTATGTGTGTCAGTGTAACTGTGCTGTGTATCCAGTACTGCATGTGTGTCAATTAGTGTGGTCCAGGCTGTGTGTCCAGTACCTGTATGCGTGCAACAGCGTGTGCCGAGTGTCCGCACTGTTTTGTGGCAGTGTGTGTTTGTGATAGTCCGCACTGTTTGTGTGTGTCAGTGTGTGTGTGCTGAGTGTCCGTACTGTTTGTGTGTCCAGTGTGTGTGTGTGTGTACTGCGTCAGTGTGTGTGCCGAGGTGTCCGGTACTGTTTGTGTGTGTCAGTGTGTGTGTCCGCACCGTGCGTCCAGTGTGAGCGTCCGATGTCTGTACCAGGTGTGTGTGTCAGTAGTATTGTGTGTGTACCAGTGCGTCCAGCCGTGTGTACTAGTGTCTGTACTGTTTTGTGTGTGTCACCAATCAGTGTGTGTGTCAGGCCAACAGCGTGTGTACCGATAGCCCGCAACTGGTTGTGTGTGTCAGTGTGTGCGGTTCATAACTGTGCGTCAGTGTGTGTACTGAGTGTCCTGTACTGTTGTGTGTCAGTGTGTGTGTGTGTACTGTGCGTCAGGGCGCGGGCACCGAGTGGTCCGTACCACTTGTGTGTGTCGGTGTGTGTGTGTGTACTGTCGTCGGTGTCCAGGCACTGGTGTCTGTACTGTTTGGTCAATCACTGTGTGTGTGTGTGTACCATAAGTCAGTGTGTGCACTAGTGTCAGTACTGTTTGTGTGTCGGTCAGTGTGTTTGTACTGTCGTCAGTGTGTACTGAGCGGTCCGCAATTGTGTGTGTCAGTGTGTGTGTTTGGTACAATAGTCAGCGTGCGCACTGAGCGTCCGGTACTGTTTGGGGGTCAGTGTGTGCAAGTGTGCGCACCGCGTCGGCAGCGTGTACCGAGTCCTGTACTGTTTGTGGGCAAGTGTGTGTGTGCGCACCAGCGTCAGGGCGTGTACTGAGTGTCCGGTCCGTTTGCGGTCAGCGTGCGTGCGCAGGCCGTCAGTGTGTACCGATGTCCGTAACTGTTTCCAGTGTCTGTGTGTGTGTGTACCAGGCCAACAGTGTGTGCGATAGGTGTCAGCACTGTTTGTGCGTGCGTCAGCGTGTGTGTGTAACTGGTCGTCAGCGCGTGTACCGAGGTCCCCAGACTGGTTTGTGCGTCAGCGTGTGTGTGTGTGTTTGCGGTGCCAGTGTGTGTACTGAGTGTCCGGTACTGTTTGTGTGCGGCTCAGCGTGGTCGGCACCGTGCCAGCGTGTACCGAGTGTCCGTACTGTTTCTGTGTGTCAGTGTGTGTGGCAATCAGCTGTACCAGCGTCACCGAGTGTCCTAGTGTCTGTAACTGTCTGGGGTGTGTGTGTGTACTAGTGTCCGTAATGTTTGCTCCAGGTAAGTCCAGTGTGTGCTGATGGTCCGTACCGGTGTGGTGGTCAGTGTGTGCACCGAGGTCCAGTACCGTTTGTGTGTCAGTGTGTGTGTGTTGTTTGTACCAGCGTCAGTGTGCGTACCGAGGTCCAGCAACTGGTTTAGGTGTCAGTGCACTGATGTCCGTACTGGTCGAAGGTGTGTCAGCGTGTGTGTGGCACCAGGCGTCAGTGTGCACTGAGTGTATGCACTGTTCCAGGTGTGTCAGTGTGTGTGGCACCGATAGTCCAGGTCTGGTTTGTGTGTCAGTGTGTGTGTGTGGCACCGAGTGTCCGGACCCTGTTTGTGTGCCACCAGTGCGTGCTGAGTGTCCGTACTGTTTGTGTGTGTCAGTGTGCGCACCGAGGTCCAGTGTTTGTGTGCGCAGGTCAGTGTGTGTGTGGCACCAGCTACCAGTGTGTGCACTGATGTCCCTACTGTTTGTGTGTGTCAGCGTGTGTGTGTGCACCAGGCGTCAGTGTGTGTACTGAGTGTCCGCGTACCGTTTGTGTGTGTCAGTGTGTGCACTGAGTGTCCAGCTGTTTGTGTGTGTCAGTGTGTGTGTGGGCATACTGTCGTCAGTGTGTTTACACTTGTGTCCGGCACCGTTTGTGTGTGTCAGTGTGTGTGTGTGTGTACCGTACCAGCGTGCGCACCGAGGTCCGGTCACTGTTTGTGTGTGTCAATCTGTGTGTGTGCAATGCACCAGTGTGTGTGTACCGATGTCCAGTACTGTTTGTGTGCGTCCAGCGTCCCAGCTGTGCGGTCCATAATGTATGTGTGTCTGTGCTGTGCTGTGTGTCCAGACTGTGTGTGTGGTTTGTGTGGCGCTGTCCGCACTGTATGTGTGTCAGTGTGTCAGGCTGTGTCCTGACTGTATGTGTGTCAGTCAGTGTCTGTGCTGTGTCCTGTGCTGCATGCGGTGTCAGTGTGTCTGTGCTGTGTGGTCCGTACTGGTATGTGTGTCAGTGTGTCTGTGCTGTGGTCCAGACTGTATGTGTGTCAGTGTGTCTGGCCAGGTCCAGTCTGGTACAGGTCAGCAGTCCAGGCTGTGCGTCCGTAATTGCATGTGTGTCAAGCCAGTCTGCGCTGTCCAGTCCAGACTGTATGTGTGTCCAGGGTCTGTGCTGGTCTGTACCGCATGTGTGTTCAGCGTCCGGCTGTCCATCCAATTGTATGTGTGGTCAGTGTGTCCAATAGTCTGTAATGCATGCGGAACAGGTGTCTGGTCCTGGGCCAGGCCTGTATGGTGTGTCCGCGCGTCCAGGCCTGCAATGTACTGCGGGTCAGTGTGTCTGTGCTGTGCATCCGCACTGCATGTGTGTTCAGTGTCCAGTCTGGTGTGGTCCGTCTGTACTGTATGTGTGTCAGCGGTCTGTCCAGCCAGTGTGTCCGGTACTGTATGTGTGTCCAGTGTGTCAGGCCCTGTACCGGTTTGGGGTCGCGTGTCCAGGCTGTGTGGTCTGTACTGGTGTGTGTGTCAGTGTGGTCCAGACTATGGGGTCAGTGTGTCCAGGCATGCATCCAGTACTGTATGTGTGTCAGTGGTCCAGGCTTGTGTCCAGACTGTATGTGTCAGTGTGTCTGTGCTGTGTGTATCCAGTATTGTATGTGTGTCAGTGTGGTCCAGTTGCGCGTCCGTACTGTATGTGTGTCAGTGTGTCCGTGCTGTGTGTCCAGGCTGTGCTGTATGTGGTCCGTGTCTGTACTGGTGTGTGTCAGGTGTCTGTGCTGTGTGGTCCAGGCTGTATGTGTCAGTGTGTCAGTGCTGTGTGTCCAGCTGTATGTGTGTCAGTGTGTCTGTGCTGTGCCAGTGTTGTATGTGTGTCAGTGTGTCCAGGCTGTGTCCAGTACTGGCCGTGTGTCAGCGTGTCCAGGCTGTGTGTCTGCACCAGGCGTGTGTCCAATTGTGGTCCAGGCTGTGTGTCCAGAATTGCATGTGTGTCCAGTGGTCCAGGGCTGTGTATCCAGTACTGTGTGTGTGTCAGTTATTAATCCAGGCTGTGTGTCCGGTACTGTATGTGTCAGTGTGTCCAGGCTGATCCATACCTATGTATGTAGTCAGCGTGGTCTGCGCTAATCCAGTACTGTATGTGTGTCAGTGTCCGTGCTGTGTGTCCAGGCTGCATGCGTCAGTGTCCACTGTCTGGTGTCAGTGTGTCTGTGCTGGTGTGGCTGTGGTCTATGTGTGTCAGTGTGTCAGTGCTGTGTCCAGTGCTGTATGTGTCATGTGTCTGTGCTGTGTGTCCTGTGTTGTATGTGTGTCAGTATGTCCTGTGTGTCCAGACTGTATGCGGGTCAGTGTGTTCAGGCTGTGTCTCCAGACTGTATGTGTGTCAGTGTGTCCAGGCCAGTGTGTCTGTACTGTATGTTTGTCAGTGTGTCCAGGCTGTGTATCCGTACTGTATGTGTCAGTG
>CM072681.1:14374227-14387237 GCA_036884735.1 Huso huso | reverse complement strand
ACATGTCGCTCCAGCTGTTTCAGTGACATCATCCCCTGCAACTGTAACATTCTTCATTGTGAACATTTTGACAAACAGCAGCAACGTGGCTTCAGCGAGGCAGGCGACTCCATCAGTAGAAATGTAAATATTTTTCTAGGAAGCGGCAGATCCTTGTAACACACTTGCCTGGGGTCTGACTTCATGTGACTTTGTATTTGAATGTAGTTTATAATGTATACGTTTATCGTCTGCTAAGAAATAAATAATAATACCCAGCCAGAAGATGCCATTAAACTCCATATAATATCCTCTACTTAAATGCATTTTATAATGTATCAGTGTTATTCTTCCTTTTCAAGCTTGTGGTGTTTTTTTTTTCAGGAGAAGTGCAGGAGGAGGAGAATCGCTCGCCTGTTTAAAAAGCAGAGGCTTCTTGTTGGAACTGCAATTCCTCTAATGTAGTCTAGAAACAAATAAAATAGGAAAACTTCCCTCTCTGTGTCTCTTCTTATTCTGTGTAATTCAGCAGGGCTGGGGGGGGGCCTGTTCCATTGGTTATGCACACACACACACACAGCACAGACACACTGACACATACAGTACAGACACACAGCACAGACACACTGACACACATACAGTACAGACACACAGCACAGACACACTAACATACATACAGCAGAGACACACATACAGTACAGACACACAGCACAGACACTGACACACATACAGTACAGACACACAGCACAACACTGACACACATACAGTACAGACACACAGACACTGACACACTGACACACATAATTGCAGACACACAGCACAGACACACTGACACACATAGTACAGACACACAGCTGGACACACAGCACACACACTGACACACACACACAGACACACAGGACAGCACTGGACCACTGACACACAGCACAGACACACACAGCACAGACACATGCACAGACACTGGACCACACACAGACACACACACAGCCTGGACCTGGCACAGACACTGACACACAGCACAGACACACAGCCTGGACACTGACACACACACAGTACAGACACACAGCACAGACACACGCACACACAGTACAGACACACCAGACACACACTGGACACATACAGTACAGGGCACACAGCACAGAACACCAATACAGACACACAGTTCAGACACACAGCACAGACACACTGACAATACATACACACAGACACACAGCACAGGGACACACTGACACACATATACAGTACAGACACACAGCACAGACACACTGACACACATACAGTACAGACACACAGCACAGACACACTGACACAGTACAGACAGGACAGACACACAGCACAGACACACTGACACACATACAGTACAGACACAGCACAGACACACTGACACACATACATTACAGACACACAGCACAGACACACTGATACACATACAGTACAGACACACAGCACAGACACTGACACACATACAGTACAGACACACAGCACAGACACATGAATTAGCTTCTCAGCATCAGGCAATGATAAAAAGACCTAATCTTGGCAATGTTACATAAATAATAAAAGGTCACTTTAGTGGTATTGTGAATATGACCCTCAAATCATAAATCAGAATCAATTACAAATCCCAGGTTTCTGGCTTTGGAATTTATATTTGAATTATATTTACCTAAATTAGTTTTTAGAATTTACCAACCCAATTTCTGCTCCAACTTCAGTCTTACCTGAATTTACTGCAAAAAATGTTGGGACATCCAGCTTTCCCACCTCCGACAGACATGCAATTAGGGTGGAGACAACCGATATATCCCCAGGTTTCACAGAGATGTCAAGCTGTGTCATCAGCATCACAGTGAAAATGTACATGGTGTTTACAGATAATCATGCCCAATGGTAGCATGTATAAGGAGAATAGTAAGGGGCAGAATGGAGCCCTGGGTCACCACAGGAGATAGTGGAGAATTGTGATACAGAGTCTGCTATTGAAACAAAATTCTACCTGTCCGTAAGATATGACCTAAGCCAGTCTAAAACAGTTCCTGAAAGCCCTATCCAACTTTCAAGGCGATCAGTTAAACTAGCATGATCAATAGTATCAAATGCTGCTCTTAGATCTAACAGAACCAGAATGGATATGTGACTGGGAGTCTGTGCTCATTAGTAAATCATTCAGCACTTTGACTAGGGCAGTCTCTGTACTGTCACCAGATCTAAAGCCTGATTGAAACTTTTTCAAGTTCTTGGTTATCACCAAGAAATATATTGCGTTGGCCAGCTCCCACCTTCTCTAAAACCTTAAGGAAACGTAAATTGGATGGAGGTCTAAAGACACTAGACAGTGTTTCCTGGACATCTTCCCTAATTAAAACAAAGCGTTAGTGTCATCGCTGCAGTTCAGGGTTTTTTATTGATGAATTAAAAATGAGTATCTGGTAATCTGTAAATAAACAATTAAAAATAAAAATATATATATTATGTTACCATAGGATGCAAACATAACACCAAATTCAAGTACTGTGTGGGATTTTAAAACTCTTTGCTTCCCTGACCTTGTAGCTGTTTAGCTTGGCATGTGACCCCAAATACACCCATGTGGGGAGTGACTGGCTTTTCATAACTCAGAGTGCAGCTGTGACCTCGGAGGATTCTCACAACTTTGTTTCTGCTTAATAAGCTGTTTTGAGCCTGTGTACAAACCATAATCAAACCAATTCAAACTGCTTTAAAATCCCTTACTTTTGTTAAAAGTGACATGCTGTAACTTCAGGTAAGTGTCACGGAACTCATAATAACACACTATACAATTGGAACAAGCAGTTTTTTTCTGATAAGCACCTTGTGTGTGTGGGGCAGGCACACACTGTTCCAGTTAAATGGCATGAGCTCTTATTATTTCATCAGCCTTTGTTCCTTTTCATTATACAATCTGTTACTGATGCTTCCCATTTAAATGTTGAAAGAAGTGAGAAATCATTGAAACTGCAAACATTGTGTGATTTTCCTGTGTAAGCTCTGAATCAACGCAGGGTTAATGAACTCTTAACATCAAGCTGTACATGGCTGGTGCACATCAGTAGTTTGCAATCACCAGTCTTGTCGTTCAACCTTGTGATGCATGAGTATAGCTCTTTGCTGCCTGTGAGAACTGAGCAAAACCCACATCATTGTTCTTAAATGGAACTTCTTGTTATCTGGGTTTCTGCTGACATTGGTAAAGTGAAGAAGAAACGCTTTTAATGTTTATTGTTCACTTTTAATATGCTTTGTCTCACACCATGGATCATGCTAGGGAAATGAGACCAAATTTGAGCAAGGAAATGACATAAGCTAGCTGTATATCTGTGCTGTATGAAGTCATTTATTTGCTTAGAAACTAACATCTCTGTGCCATGCCAGCTCAAAAAAAAAAAACATTATCTCTGATGCCATGAAAGCTCAGCTCAGCTCAGAAAATAACATCTACACTGATGCCAGCTCAGAACACCAACAGCTGAGACCTGTGTGTGAGATCACTGAGGTGTGTGAGGTCACTGAGGTGTGTGAGATCACTGATGTGTGTGAGATCACTGATGTGTGTGAGGTCACTGAGGTGTGTGAGATCACTGATAGCTAAATATTTAAATAAATCTTAAATCTCTCTTAACTAGATTTAACAGTTAGCTAAATATTTAAATAAATCTTAAATCTCTTAGCTAGATTTAACATTTAGCTAAATATTTAACTGGCCGCTAAATCTGAATATTTAACAATTAGCATAACATAATTGTACCTGTGTGTGTGTGTGTGTGTCTCAGTGTGTTTGTCTAAGTGTGTGTGTTTGTCTCAGTGTGTGTGTCTCAGTGTGTTTGTCTAAGTGTGTGTGTTTGTCTCAGTGTGTGTGTGTGTCTCTGTGTTTGTGTCTCAGTGTGTGTGTCTCTCAGTGTGTGTGTCTGTGTGTGTGTGTGTTTGTCTCAGTGTGTGTGTGTCTCAGTGTGTGTGTGTTTGTCTCAGTGTGTGTGTCTCAGTGTGTGTGTGTTTCAGTGTGTTTGTCTCAGTGTGTTTGTCTCACTGTGTGTGTCTGTGTGTGTGTGTGACTGACACACACACACACGCGCACAAGGATCACAGAGAAGTTTGGTGCCAAACCAATTATTTTTATTTAAGAACAATAATAAACAAAAAAAACTAATTGAACAAAATATCAAACAATTTGAGGAAAGAAAAAGTGGAAACCAAAAAATGACTATTTATCGTCACCCAATCACAGGTACTGACTCCAATAACTGAAACAACCACAGAGCTGCAAAACTGCCCTCTGATCTGCACAAAAGACGATCCTGACTGAACAAAACTAACAGCCTTTATACCCTTCCAGACCTCCCCCCCCCCCAGAATAAACCATTCTGCAGGTGGGTATATAGAAACAAAACCAGCAAACAGTTATCAAGAATAAATAAAGTATTCAAAAAGAAACAAATCAATGAATATATATATATATAAACATTAATCTAACACGTGCATTAAAACTATGCTTTAAAAAACAAGCAGAGGGGAAACGACTTAAAATCAGCTGTCCCCCCTTTCAATATCTTCTACAGGGTACTGCCCTGACACAGGAAGTCAGTATTATTATTATTATTATTATTATTATTATTATTATTATTATTATTATTATTAATTTCTAGCAGACTCCTTATCCAGGGCTTAATTACAATCGTGCAAATACATTTCAAGTGTTACAATACAAGTAATACAATAAGAGCAAGAAATACAATAACTTTTGTTCAAGCACTCAGAAGTCAATAAAGCTTCCCTCACCAACATGGCTGCTTCCCACTTCCTGTCAAGATGGAGGACCTCACCACCACACCCAACTCAGGTTACCTAAACCATTGCATATCAGTTTATCTCAACAATAGTACTGCAATACATTGTTCTGGAAGTGTGCTCCTTTCCAAACCAGCTCTCTAAACCGTACTCTTCATTAACCTTTCTTTTGTTGTTCAGGACACTCCCAACCACAGGCCTCCAGTCCCCGCATAACAGGGAAGTGAATTTTGTTTTTATTATTTTCCTTACTAGACACAAGGATCAGCAACACCATACAAAAACAGATTAAAAACATTTGCAGTAAATGTCCAGATACATACTGAGACAATGTGAGGTCTCCTCCCTCACACTCCCTCCTCCTCCTCCTCCTCATCATCCCATCTCTTCCTCATCAGGTCAATCCAGGCTTGGCTGTTTCCAGACTTGACCCTTGACCGTTGTGACTTGAGACTTGACATAAATATATATATTAGAACAAACAGATGTAGTAAATGTCCACACGGTGGCAGCATTGTATAAGGAATAAGAACATAAGAAAATAAGAAAGTTTACCAACGAGAGGAGGCCCCATTCAGCCCATCTTGTTTGTTTGGTTGTTAGTAGCTTATTGATCCCAGAATCTCATCAAGCAGCTTCTTGAAGGATCCCAGGGTGTCAGCTTCAACAACATTACTGGGAGTTGGTTCCAGACCCTCACAATTCTCTGTGTAAAAAAGTGCCTCCTATTTTCTGTTCTGAATGCCCCTTTATATAATCTCCATTTGTGACCCCTGGTCCTTGTTTCTTTTTTCAGGTTGAAAAAGTCCCTGGGTCGACATTGTCAATACCTTTTTAGGATTTTGAATGCTTGAATCAGATCGCCCGTAGTCTTCTTTGTTCAAGACTGAACAGATTCAATTCTTTGAGCCTGTCTGCATCGACATGCCTTTTAAACCCGGGATAATTCTGGTTTGCTCTTCTCTGCACTCTTTCTAGAGCAGCAATATCCATTTTGTAACGAGGTGACCAGAACTGAACACAATATTCTAGGTGAGGTCTTACTAATGCATTGTAAAGTTTTAACATTACTTTTTGATTTAAATTCAACACTTCTCACAATATATCCTGAGCATCTTGTTGGCCTTTTATGTAGCTTCCCACGCTGTCTAGATGAAGACATTTTTTTGAGTTAACATAAACATCTAGGTCTTTTTCATAGATTCCTTCTTCAATTTCAGTATCTCCCATATGATATTTATAATGCACATTTTTATTGCCTGTGTGCAGTACTTTTTACACTTTCCTCTATTAAATGTCATTTTAAGCATGTGTCTGCCCAGTTTTTGAATGCTGTCTAGATCATTTGAATGACCTTTGCTGCTGCAACAGTGTCTGCCACTCCTCCTATTTTTTGTGTCGTCTGCAAATTTAACGAAGTTTGTTACTATACCAGAATCTAAATCATTAATGTAGATTAGGAACAGCAGAGGACCTAATACTGATCCCTGTGGTACACCACTGGTTACCTCGCTCCATTTTGAGGTTTCTCCTCTAATCAGTACTTTCTGTTTTTCTACATGTTAACCACTCCCTAATCCATGTGCATGCATTTCCTTGAATCCTTACTGCGCTCAGTTTGAGAATTAATCTTTTATGGGACTTTGTCAAAAGCTTTCTCTGGAAATCTAAATAAACCATGTCGTATGCTTTGCAGTTATCCATTTTCAATGTTGCATCCTCAAAAAAAGTCAAGCAGGTTAGTTAGACTATCTCCCTTCCTAAACCATGCTGACTGTCTCCCAGGATATTGTTACCATATAGGGATTTGTTTATTTTAAGAGCTCCTAGTCCCTTTAACACTTGTGCCTCTGTTATGCTAAAGTTATTTAAAATTGATAGAACAGGTCGACATGTGGGGCATGTTGTCCGTGTCCTCCTTGTAAAACCTGTGAAAAGTAATCATTTAATATATTTGCTGTTTTTTTTTTTTTTCTTCGTCTGTGATTTTGCCGTTTGTGTCTCGAACTTAACCTCCTCTCTTACTGTTATAATATTGGAAAAACATTTTGAATTGGTTTTAACCCCTAGCTTAGAAACATCTAGATAATGGATGGGAATGGCAAAACATCTCTGCTGTTTCTTAAAGCGGTTTATTTATTTCTAATACTGGACCGTCTTAATAATTTATCACATTCTGAATATGACTATAGCTGAGTTATTAATTGTAGATAATACTTGAATACCAGATACGAAAAGTATTAAAAAGCAATACATGTGATTTCTTTACCAGTCGCTCATTATTTTGTATCAGCCACACACAAAGCCGAAAGTGCGGTATATGTAATGATGTGCAGCAGTCAGTCTGCCCGGACTGCACCTGAACCATCTTAAAACACGGCCCCAATAAGCTCATTTTAAAGTTAGTAAAGAATGGCGCTATATAATCTAAGGAAGTTGAATGTGAAACCCTAGTTGAGCAACGAGAGGGAGAGGAGGGGGGCAGAGAAGAGGCGGAGGATTAGGCAACCGGGTTTCCTGAATATTCCACTGAGCAGAGACCCGTTAGATTTAAAATGCCAAAGTTCGAAGCCGTTATATGGGCTGCCAGAAATGAGGAGAAAATAAATACAGCTTTTTATAAATGTGTGCATTCAGATATCATTTAGAAATCTAGTTACAAGATTTAATAAGAAGCTAATATTTAAATAAATCTAAATTTAGGTGGATTTAATACGAAGTTAAATATTTAATGGCCGCGTCTGGAGTTTGTATGCAAATGAGCTCCCCCGCTTTGATCTTTCACGCCATTTGATTGGCTCTTGTAATGTTGAAATATGCATATCTGCACAATGTAGCAACACATAAGTGTGTGTGTGTTTGTGTGCTCACCTTGCTGATCTCTGTGTGTGTGTGTGTGTGTGTGTGTGTGTGTGTTCCTTGTTGATCCTGTGTGTGTGTGTGTGTGTGTGTGTGTGTGTGTCAGCCTTGTTGACCCCCTGTGTGTGTGTGTGTGTGTGTTCAGCCTGTTGTGTGTGTGTGTGTGTTCAGCCTTGTTGATCCCTGTGTGTGTGTGTGTGTGTTTCAGCCTTGTTGATCCCTGTGTGTGTGTGTGTGTGTGTCAGCCTTGCTGATCCCTGTGTGTGTGTGTGTGTGTGTTCTGCCTGTTGTGTGTGTGTGTGTTCTGCCTTGTTGACCCCTGTGTGTGTGTGTGTGCCTGTGTGTGTGTGTCAGTGTTCAGCCTTGCTGATCCCTGTGTGTGTGTGTGTGTGTGTGTGTGTGTGTGCCTTGGATCCCTGTGTGTGTGTGTGTGTTCTGCCTGTTGATCCCTGTGTGTGTGTGTGTGTGTGTGTGCCTTGCTGACCCCCTGTGTGTGTGTTCAACCTTGCTGATCCCTGTGTGTGTGTGTGTGTGTTCAGCCTTGTTGATCCCTGTGTGTGTGTGTGTGTGTGTGTGTTCAGCCTGTTGATCCCTGTGTGTGTGTGTGTGTGTGTTCAGCCTTGTTGACCCCTGTGTGTGTGTGTGTGTGTGTGTGTGTGTGTGTGTTCAGCCTTGTTGACCCTGTGTGTGTGTGTGTGTGTGTGTGTTCTGCTTTGTTGACCCTGTGTGTGTGTGTGTGTGTGTGTGTGTACCAGCCTTGTTGACCCCTGTGTGTGTGTGTGTGTGTGTGTTCAGCCTTGCTGACCCCTGTGTGTGTGTGTGTGTGTGTGTGTTCAGCCTTGCTGATCCCTGTGTGTGTGTGTGTGTGTGTGTGTCCAGCCTGATCCCTGTGTGTGTGTGTGTGTGTTCAGCCTTGTTGACCCCTGTGTGTGTGTGTGTGTGTGTGTGTGTGTTGTGTGTGTGTGTGTCCAGCCTTGTGTGTCCCTGTGTGTGTGTTCAGCTTTGCTGATCCCTGTGTGTGTGTGTGTGTGTTCAGCCTTGTGTGTTCTGCCTGTGTGTGATGTGTGTGTGTGTGTGTGTGTTCAGCCTTGTTGATCCCTGTGTGTGTGTGTGTGTGTTGTGTCCAGCCTTGTTGATCCCTGTGTGTGTGTGTGTGTGTGTGCCTTGCTGACCCCTGTGTGTGTGTGTGTGTGTGTGTGTGTGTGTGTGTGTGTGATTAGCCTTGTGTGTGTGTGTGTGTTTAGCCTTGCCCCCTGTGTGTGTGTGTGTGTGTGTGTTGACCCCTGTGATCCCTGTGTGTGTGTGTGTGTGTGTTTAAAGCCTTGTTGATCCCTGTGTGTGTGTGTGTGTGTGTGTGTGTGTGTGCCCATCCCCCTGTGTGTGTGTGTGTGTGTGTGTGTTTATCCCTGTGTGTTGATGTGTGTGTGTTTAGCCTGTCATCCCCTGTGTGTGTGTGTGGTGTGTGTTTAGCCTTGTTGACCCCTGTGTGTGTGTGTGTGTGTGTGTGTGTGTTTAGCCTTGTTGATCCCTGTGTGTGTGTGTGTGTGTGCCTGTAGCCTTGCTGTGTGTGTGTGTGTGTGTGTTCAGCCTTGTTGGACCCCTGTGTGTGTGTGTGTGTTCAGCCTTGATCCCTGTGTGTGTGTGTGGGTTCAGCCTTGTTGACCCCTGTGTGTGTGTGTGTGTGTGTGTGTTCAGCCTTGTTGACCCCTGTGTGTGTGTGTGTGTGTGTGTGTGTGTGTGTGTGTGTGTTCAGCCTGACCCCTGTGTGTGTGTGTGCGTTCAGCCCTGTGTGTCCCTGTGTGTGTGTGTTCAGCCTTGCTGACCCCTGTGTGTGTGTGTGTGTGCCTGTGTGACCCCTTGTGTGTGTGTGTGTGTGTGTGTGCTCAGCCTTGTTGATCCCTGTGTGTGTGGGTTCAGCCTTGTTGACCCCTCTGTGTGTGTGTTCAGCCTTGTGTGTGTGTGTGTGTGTGTGTGTCTTGCCTTGCTGACCCCGTGTGTGTGTTCAGCCTTGTTGATCCCCTGTGTGTGTGTGTGTGTGTTGTTGACCCCCTCTGTGTGTGTGTTCAGCCTTATGGACCCCCCGTGTGTGTGTGTGTGTGTGTGCAGCCTTGCTGGACCCCCGTGTGTGTGTGGGTTCAGCCTTGTTGATCCCTGTGTGTGTGTGCTGTGTACATGTTCAGCCTTGTTGATCCCTGTGTGTGTGTGTGTGTGTTGTGTTCAGCCTTGTTGATCCCTGTGTGTGTGTGTGTGTTCGCCTTACACCCCTGTGTGTGTGTGTGTGTTGTGCCTTGTTGACCCCTGTGTGTGTGTTGTTCCTGTTGCTGCCTGACCCTGTGTGTGTGTGTTCAGCCTTGTTGACCCCTGTGTGTGTGTGTGTGTGTGTTCAGCCTTGCTGGACCCTGTGTGTGTTCAGCCTTGTTGACCCCTGTGTGTGAGTTCAGTGTTCAGCCTTGTTGACCCCTCTGTGTGTGTGTGTGGTTCAGCCTTGCTGATCCCCTGTGTGTGTGTGTGTGTGTGTGTGTGTGTGTGTGTTCAGCCTTGTTGACCCCTGTGTGTGTGTGGTGTGTGTGTATGTGTGTGTGTTCAGTTTTGTTGACCCCTGTGTGTGTGTGTCAGCCCAGTTGACCCCTGTGTGTGTGTGTGTGTGTGTCAGCCTTGTTGACCCCTGTGTGTGTGTCTGCCATGATCCCTGTGTGTATGTGTGTGTTCAGCCTGCTGTTGACCCCTGTGTGTGTGTGTTCAGCCTTGTTGACCCCTGTGTGTGTGTGTGTGTGTGTGTGTCAGCCTTGTTGGACCCCTGTGTGTGTGTGTTCAGCCTTGTTGACCCCTGTGTGTGTGTGTGTGTGTGTGTTCAGCCTTGATCCCTGTGTGTGTGTGTGTGTTGTTCAGCCTGTTGGACCCCTGTGTGTGTGTGTGTGTGCATGTGTGTTCAGCCCTGTTGATCCCTGTGTGTGTGTGTGTGTGTGTGTTCAGCCTTGCTGATCCCTGTGTGTGTGTGTGTGTGTGTGCTCAGCCTTGCTGATCCCTGTGTGTGTGTGTGTGGGTTCAGCCTTGTTGATCCCTGTGTGTGCGTGTTCAGCAGCCTTGTTGTTCAGCTCACCCCTGTGTGTGTGTGTGTGTGTGTGTTCAGCCTTGTTGACCCCTGGGTGTGTGTGTGTGTGTGTCTGGCCCTGTTGATCCCCTGTGTGTGTGTGCTGCTCAGCCTGTTGATCCCTGTGTGTGTTCAGCCTTGCTGATCCCTCTGTGTGTGTGTGTGTGTGTGTGTGTTCAGCTTGTTGATCCCTGTGTGTGTGTGTGTGTGTGTGTTGTTGATCAGCCTGTTGATCCCCAGTGTGTGTGTGTGTTCAGCCTTGTTGGACCCCTGTGTGTGTGTGTGTGTGTGTTCAGCCTTGTTGATCCCTGTGTGTGTGTGTGTGTGTGTGTCACCTTGTTGATCCCTGTGTGTGTGTGTGTGTGTGTGTGTGTTCAGCCTGTTGATCCCTCTGTGTGTATGTGTGTGTTCAGCCTTGCTGATCCCCTGTGTGTGTGTGTGTGTGTGTGTTCACCTTGCTGATCCCTGTGTGTGTGTGTATGTGTGTGTTCAGCCTTGATCCTCCCTGTGTGTGTATGTGTGTGTTCAGCCTTGTTGATCCCGTGTGTGTGTGTGTGTGTGTCAGCCTTGTTGCTCCCTGTGTGTGCGTGTGTGTTCAGCCTTGTTGACCCCTGTGTGTGTGTGTGTTCAGCCTGTGACCCTGTGTGTGTGTGTGTGTGTTAGTGTTCATCCCCAGTGTGTGTGTGTGTGTGTGTGTGTTCAGCCTTGTTGGACCCCGTGTGTGTGTGTGTGTGTGTCAGCCCATTGATCCCTGTGTGTGTGTGTGTGTTTAGCCTTGTTGGACCTCTGTGTGTGTGTGTGTGTTCTGTTGACCCTGTGTGTGTGTGTGTGTGTGTTGAGCCTTGTTGATCCCTGTGAGTGTGTGTGTGTTCAGCCTTGCTGACCCCCTGTGTGTGTGTGTGTGTGTGTTCAGCCTTGTTGATCCCTGTGTGTGTGTGTGTGTTCAGCCTTGCTGACCCCCTGTGTGTGTGTGTCAGCCTTGTTGACCCCTGTGTGTGTTGTGTGTTCAGCCTGTTGACCCCTGTGTGTGTGTGGGTTCAGCCTTGTTGATCCCTGTGTGTGTGTGTGTGTGTTCAGCCTTGTTGACCCCTGTGTGTGTGTGTGTGTGGGTTCAGCCTTGTTGACCCCTGTGTGTGTGTGTGTGTGTGTTCTTGTTGACCCCTGTGTGTGTGTGTGTGTGTGTTTCAGCCTGTTGACCCCTGTGTGTGTGTGTTCAGCCTTGATCCCTGTGTGTGTGTGTGTGTGTTCAGCTTGTTGACCCCTGTGTGTGTGTTCAGTCTTGTTGATCCCTTGTGTGACCCCTGTTGTTGTGTGTGTGTGTGTGTGTTCAGCCTTGTTGTGTGTGTGTGTGTGTGTTCAGCCTTGTTGACCCTGTGTGTGTGTGTGTGGGCCTTGTTGACCCTGTTGTCCCTGTGTGTGTGTGTGTGTGTGTCTGCCTTGTTGATCCCTGTGTGTGTGTGTTCAGCCCTGTTGATCCCTGTGTGTGTGTGTGTGTTCAGCCTTGTTGATCCCTGTGTGTGTGTGTGTGTTGTGATCCCTGTGTGTGTGTGTGTGTGTGTTCAGCCTGATCCCTGTGTGTGTGTGTGTGTGTGGGTTCAGCCTTGTTGATCCCCAAAGTGTGTGTTCAGCCTTGCTGACCCCTGTGTGTGTCTGTGTGTGTGTGTGTGTGTTCAGCCTTGTTGCTCCCTGTGTGTGTGTGTGTGTGGTCTGCCTTGTTGACCCTTGTGTGTGTGTGTGTGTGTGTGTGTGTGTGTCCCTGTGGTCAGCCTTGCTGATCCCTGCTGTGTGCCTGATCCCTGTGTGTGTGTGTGTGTGCGTTCAGCCTTGTTGATCCCTGTGTGTGTGTGTGTGTGTTCAGCCTTGTTGATCGCCCTGTGTGTGTGTGTGTGTGTGTGTGTGTGTGTGTTCAGCCTTTGTGTGTGTCCCCTGTGTGTGTGTGTGTGTGTGTGTGTGTTCCAGTTGATCCCTGTGTGTGTGTGTGTGTGTGTGTGTGTGTGTTCAGCCTTGTTGATCCCCTGTGTGTGTGTGTGTGTGTGTTGTGTCCCTGTGTGTGTGTGTGTGTGTTCAGCCCCTGTGTGTGTGTGTGTGTGTGTGTGTGTTCAGCCTTGTTGATCCCTGTGTGTGTGTGTGTGTTCAGCCTTGTTGATCCCCTGTGTGTGTGTGTGTGTGTGTGTGTTCAGCCTTGCTGACCCTGTGTGTGTGTGTGTGTGTGTGTCTTGCTGCTCAGCCTTGTGATCCCTGTGTGTGTGTGTGTGTGTGTTCAGCCTTGTTGATCCCT
>CM072681.1:14347737-14370237 GCA_036884735.1 Huso huso | reverse complement strand
AGCAGCAAAGGTCATTCAAAATGAACTCGACAGCATTCAGAACTGGGCAGACACATGGCAAATGACATTTAATAGAGGAAAGTGGAAGGTGCTGCACGCAGGCAATACATTTCTCCCCCCTTCCTTTCTATATTGGTTAATTGTGGGCTCTAGTTTTTATTTAACATCGCTGAGTCCCTTGTCCTGTGGATTGCAACCACAATGTAGAAACATATAGAGAATGGATGGGAATGGTTAATAAACATCACTGCTGTTTCTCTTAAAGCGTGTTTATTTATTTATAATACTGGACCCTGTCTTAATACTCTATCACATTCTGAATATGAATATAGCTGAATTATTAATTGTAGATAATAGAATACCAGACACACATTTAGCATTAAAAGCAATCCATGTGATTTCTTTACCAGTCGTTCATTATTTTGTGTATCAGCCTCCACACACAAAGCCGAAGCGCAGTGCGGTATACTGTAATGATGCTCCAGTCAGTCTGCCGGACTGCACCTGAACCATCTTAAAAACACGAAGCCTCCAATAAGCT
The DNA here is from genome assembly GCA_036884735.1 of Huso huso. Classification (NCBI taxonomy): domain Eukaryota; kingdom Metazoa; phylum Chordata; class Actinopteri; order Acipenseriformes; family Acipenseridae; genus Huso; species Huso huso. Next base: position 14,369,696 of record CM072681.1, on the reverse strand, counting down.
CATTTGTAAAAGTTAGTAAAGAATGGCGCTATATAATCTAAGGAAGTTGAATGTGAACTCCTAGCTGGAGCAACGAGAGAGGGAGAGAGGGGCGGGCAGAGAAGGAGGGGAGACGCTGCAGGGCAACGGCTCCTGAACATTCCACTCCAGCTGAGCAGAGACCGTTAGGGATTTAAAAATGCCAAAGTTCCGGCGCCGTTAGTATGGGCTGCCAGAAATGAGGAGAAAATAAATACAGCTTTTTATAAATGTGTGCATTCAGATATCATTTAGAAATCTACTTACAAGATTTAACAGTTAGCTAAATATTTAAATAAATCTTAAATCTCTTAACTAGATTTAATAGTTAGCTAAATATTTAACTAAATATTAAATCTCTTAGCTAGATTTAACATTTACCCAAATATTTAATTAAATCTTAAATCTTAACTAGATTTAACATTTAGCTAAATATTTAACTGGCAGCTAAATCTTCAGTTTGTATGCAAATGAGCTCCGCCCGCTTCATGCATTCACGCGACTTGATTGCTCTTGTAATGTTGAAATTTGCATATTTACCAATTAGCATAACATAAGTGCATAGCATATGTGTGTGTGTCAGTACCTGTGTGTGTCACAGTGTGTGTGTCTTTGTGTGTGTGAGTGAGTGTGTGTCAGTATCTGTGTGTCAGTGAGTGTGTGTGTGTGTGTGTGTGTGTGTCAGTATCTGTGTGTCAGTGAGTGTGTGTCAGTATCTGTGTGTCAGTGAGTGTGTGTGTGTGTGTCAGTATCTGTGTGTCAGTGAGTGTGTGTCAGTATCTGTGTGTCAGTGAGTGTGTGTCAGTATCTCTGTGTGTGTGTGTGTGTCAGTATCTGTGTGTCAGTGAGTGTGTGTCAGTATCTGTGTGTGTGTGTGTGTCAGTATCTGTGTGTCAGTGAGTGTGTGTGTGTGTGTGTGTCAGTATCTGTGTGTCAGTGAGTGTGTGTCAGTATCTGTGTGTCAGTGAGTGTGTGTCAGTATCTGTGTGTGTGTGTGTGTGTGTGTCAGCATATCTGTGTGTCAGTGAGTGTGTCAGTATGTGTGTGTGTGTGTGTCAGTATCTGTGTCGGGCCCAGTGAGTGTGTCAGTATCTCTGTGTGTGTGTGTGTGTCAGTATCTGTGTGTCAGTGTGTGTGTCAGTATCTGTGTGTGTGTGTGTGTGTGTGTCAGTATCTGTGTGTCAGTATCTGTGTGTCAGTGAGTGTGTGTGTGTGTCAGTATCTGTGTGTCAGTGAGTGTGTGTCAGTATCTGTGTGTCAGTGAGTGTGTGTGTGTGTGTGTGTTTGGGGGGGGAGTTAAAGATCAGAATCAAAACAAACCAGTGGTTGAATAGCAATAATTATAACACAGTGTAATATAAAATACAATTCAATGTTGAAACGTTTACATATGAAAATATCACAATTATAGTTTGGATAATTATTTGATGATTAATTGGGCAATTTTAAAAGATACATCACGTACTTTAGGTCTTGGTCAGGGCTAGTTCTAGTGTGATAACGCTGTGGTGTCACTCAGGGCTTTCTGCCTTTTTATTCCCCAACAATTTCTGGTCTTGTTCAATCATCCATTTCGATTAATTTTAATTCAGGACGATTATCTGAAAAAGAAATAAATAAATATACACACACACACACACATATATATATAGATATATATATATATATATATATATATATATATATACTGTACATGTCCTGTATATATATATATATATATTTTGTCACATTTGATGTAAGAGTGTTTCAGTCTTTTGGTACAGATGGTAATTCTAAGTGATTTCGTTTTGTCGCTGCAACATGGTGAAAACAGCTAAACTCTTGGAGCTGTATAGAGACTCTCGGTCGTTTTCAAACACGTTTTTCTAACTCCTCTCAATCCCACGACAAAAACATTGTCAATGTAAAAAAAACACGTTTGAAAACGCAACAGCCGTTTAAAGGGTGATATCAAACACAAAAGCCAAGTTAGAGAAGCGTAATTCGCCAATCTTGTCAAGCATCAAGCAAATAGGCACACACTTGAAGGTGCTGGGGCCCAAGATTCACACACAATTCTTGCTTCTAACTTGGCACCTTTTTTTTGATCGCTTGCTCCACTTTTATCGCTTCCACTTGAAATGCTCTTTGTATGACTTGAAGTGACTGAGACACACACACACACTGACACACACACGCACACCGTTGAGACACACACACACAATGAGACATACACATACACTGAGACACACTAAGACACACACACACCTTGGAGCCACAATACATCAAACACTGAGACACACACACACACACACACACACACACACACACACACTGAGACACACAGAGACATACACAATGCCACACTGGAGAGACACACAGAAACTAAGACAAAAACACACACTGAGATTACACTGACACAGACACTGGGAGGCAACACACTGGAGAGATAACACACACACACTGAGACACACACACACTGAGACATACACAGATACTGATTATTACGAATTACTTGCAGGTGTACTGATACTTCCCGTGACACACCAGCTAATACAGGTATAGACACTCATACACACGCACACACACAATGTAATATGTAATAACACACAGATACGGACACACACACACTCACACATTGATGGACACGACATTATCACACCCATTGGCCAGACACGGACACGACACACATAACACACAGGTACTCGACACGCACACACACACACACAGTTACCGACATGCAACACACAAGTACTGACACACACAGGTACGGGACACACACAAACTTATGCTATGCACTTATGTTATGCTAATTGCAAATATGCAAATTTCAACATTACAAGAGCCAATCAAATCAAGGTGAAAGTTCAAAGCGGGAGGAGCCATTTTGTATACAAATCCAGATTTAGCTGCCAGTTAAATATTTAGCAAAATGTTAAATCTAGTTAAGAGAGATTTAAGATTTTCCATTTAAATATTTATTAACTGTTAAATCTTGTAACTAAATTTCTAAATGATATCTGAATGCACACATTTTAAAAAAAAGCTGTATTTATTTTCTCCTCATTTCTGGCAGCCCATACTAACGGGCGCCGAACTTTCATTTTAAATCCTAACGGTCTCTGCTCAGCTGAGTGGGGAATGTTCAGGGCAGGTTGCCTAGCAGCGTCTCCGCCTCCTTCTCTGCCCCCGCCCCCTCTCCCTCTCGTTGCTCCAGCTAGAGTTCACATTCAGCTTCCTTAGATTATATAGCGCCATTCTTTACTAACTTTTACAAATGAGCTTATTGGAGGCTTCGTTTTTTTAAGATGGTTCAGGTGCAGTCCGGCAGACTGACTGGAGCATCATTACAGTATACCGCGACTGCTTTCGGCTTTGTGTGGAGGCTGATACACAAAATAATGAAGCGACTGGTAAAAGAAAATCACATGGATTGCTTTTAATGCTAAATATGTATCTGGTATTCTAAGTATTACCTACAATTAATAACTCAGCTATATTCATATTCAGAATGTGATAGAGTATTAAGTTCCTGGTTAACCTGTGATCTTTGAAATTGACGAGGAAATCAGTTCATGGAAAGTAATCAAGCACTTTGTTTTAAGGAAGTCTCTGAAGTGGTGTTTTGGGATTGCAATTAACCAGTCGGTCTGGAGTAGAGACGGTCCGAATCTGTGGAGGAGTGAATTCCTGGGAATTCGCACTCCTCCAGGGACCCGCCATCTTCCTCAGCGACATCGTCATCGAATTATCACAAACGGACCGCTAAAGTGACCTGGAATACATGAACTCAGCTGCTCGGTTCTAGTTTTGTGAAATCGATAGACGTTGTGTCTCCCTTTAAGAAGTAGGAGTTCATAAAGGCTGGAGTTGAGGGTTTGAAAACGTGACCCAATGAGAAGTCTTGTTTTTGTTTGACAGCGATAAAGATTTTACTGACAAAAAAAGGCCTGATATGTTACATTGAAGTGCTTCAGCCTGTAAAGAGTTTGATAGTATGTTTACTTGATTTCCATTTTTTATCATTCAAATACTAAACAGGTAAGATGCTCCCTCTGCAGATTACAGATTCTCTTCAGATTTCGGTTCTGTGCAGTTTGGGATGGCCTCTAGGCTTGAGGTTTGCAGACATGTGATAGACAGTCGCTGGGTTCTGATGGCGATGCACATTTTAATTTGAGCTGCTGTGCTGTTATAGATTCATCTGATAGAGACACAGGGATATCTTCAGGCCCGCACAGTTCAGGTGTTTTGAGACTTGTGGAAAGGATGGAAGTTTTACAAATATTACTAATTTTTTTTTTTTTTTTTAATCAATAACTAGAGTAAATTATCAAAATCTCTTGTTCTGTATCTGACTGGTTGTATGTTAACCTTACAGAGGATTCTATGAAGAGAAATGTAATAAATGAATTTTCAAATTTGACAGGCCCTCGATGTGCGTCTCTTGTTTTGTGTTTTGTTGTTCTTCAGGCGGGCTCGCTGACAGGTTTAAAACACAATGCATCGCTTTCCTGGCGTTCTGCTGCCTGGACTTATTCCCGCGATATCTTTATCAACACAAACGCCATGGTTTGTGTTTTTATTAACATGTCCCTCGTCATGAATAGTTCTGAGGAGTTGTTTAGTTTTACATCAGTTATGAACGGAGCGCGGGAGGGACTTAGACAAAAAAATATATCTCCTGAGACACGGAGGTACTGACGCCTCGACGCGCACGCACACACACACACACACACACACACACACACACAGGTATTGACACACACACACACACAACACAGGTACTGACACAAACACACACAGGTACAGGTACAAACAAACACACACATGGTACAGACTGCGCATTAGCCAGGTTCTGACACACAGACACAGGTACTGAACACACACACACAGATACTGACAAATACACAGGTACTGACACGGTAATGACAAACACACACACACTGAGACACACATACATAAGACAATACACTGAGACACCACACACTAAGACACACTCGAGACACACACACACACAGATAGACACACACAGGTACTGACACACACACACATAATGACACAATACACATAATCCGGAGACACACACACACAGATAGTGACATTACACACATCGCATTGACTGACAATAATTACACACAGGTACTGACACAGACACACACACACAGGTACTCCGGGACACACACACACACAGGTACTGACACACACACACACTACAGGTACTCGATTAATAACAATACAGATAGTGACACACACACACACACACAGGTACTGATTAACAGACACTAACACACAGGAAAAGGCTCGACACACACACACAGGTACCGACACAATACCAATACGCACCTCACAGGTGGTACTATCATTACACAGACAGATAGTGACACACGTGACACACACACAGAGGTACTGACACTCCATTGCGGTACCTCGACAATAATATATACACACATCAACTGACGACAACACACACGCACACACACACAGGTACTGGACACAGACACACACACACAGATAGTGACACACACAACACAGGTACTGACAACAGACACACACACACAGGTACTGACACGCACAGGTACTGACACACATACACATAATAAAGGTACTGACGCATAACACAGGTAACGGACAAGCAAAACACAGGTACTGACACACACACACACACCTCACAGGTACTGACACAGACACACACACACACACACTCACAGGTACTGACACAGACACACACACAGATACACACGCGACAGGTACACTTTATGCTATGCACTTTAGTTGCCAGTTAAATATTTAACTAAATGTTAAATCTAGTTAAGTGATTTAAGATTTATTTAAATATTTAGCTAACTGTTAAATCTAGCTAAGAGATTTAAGATGTATTTAAATATTTAGCTAACTGTTAAATCTAGCTAAGAGATTTAAGATTTATTTAAATATTTACCTAAATGTTAAATCTAGCTAAGAGATTTAAGATGTATTTAAATATTTAGCTAACTGTTAAATCTAGCCAAGAGATTTAAGATTTATTTAAATATTTAGCTAACTGTTAAATCTAGCTAAGAGATTTAAGATGTATTTAAATATTTAGCTAACTGTTAAATCTAGCTAAGAGATTTAAGATTTATTTAAATATTTAGCTAACTGTTAAATCTAGCTAAGAGATTTAAGATGTATTTAAATATTTAGCTAACTGTTAAATGTTGTAAACTAGATTTCTAAATGATATCTGAATGCACACATTTATAAAAAAGCTGTATTTATTTTCGCCTCATTTCTGGCAGCCCATACTAACGGCTTCGGAACTTTCGGTGATTTTTAAATCCTAACGCCCCTCTGCTCAGCGGAGTGGAATGTTCAGGAGCCGGTTGCCTAGCAGCTGCCTCCTCCTTCTCTGCCCCCCCCCCCTCTCCCTCTCTGTGTGGTCCAGTGGTTAAAGAACCGGGCTTGTAACCAGAAGGTCCCTGGTTCAAATCCCACCTCAGCCACTGACTCATTGTGTGACCCTGAGCAAGTCACTTAACCTCCTTGTGCTCCGTCTTTCGGGTGAGACGAATTGTAAGTGACTCTGCAGCTGATGCATAGTTCACACCCTAAGTCTCTGTAAATCGCCTTGAAAAAGGCCTGCTAAATAAACAAATAATAATAATAATAATTAAATGTCATTTGCCATGTGTCTGCCCAGTTCTGAATGCTGTCTAGATCATTTTGAATGACCTTTGCTGCTGCAACAGTGTTTGCCACTCCTCCTGTTTGGAACTGCAAACACAAGTCAAAAAGGAAGTTAGAAAGGCCGAGAGAGAGACAGAAATGAACATTGCTAAGGGGGTGTGAGGGAGGAGCTCACATTGTCTCAGTATGTATCTGGACATTTACTGCAAATGTTTTTAAACTGTTTTTGTATGGTGTTGCTGATCCTTGTGTCTAGTAAGGAAAATAATAAAAACAAAATTCACTTCCCTGTTGTACGGGGACTGGAGGCCTGTGGTTGGGATTGTCCTGAACAACAAAAAGAAAGGTTAATGAAGAGTACGGTTTAGAGAGCTGGTTTGGAAGGAGCACACTTCCAGAACAATGTATTGCAGTACTATTGTTGAGATAAACTGATATGCAATGGTTCAGGTAACCTGAGTTGGGTGTGGTGGTGAGGTCCTCCATCTTGACAGGAAGTGGGAAGCAGCCATGTTGGTGAGGGAAGCTTTTATTGACTTCCCTGAGTACTGACTTCCTGTAGTCAGGGCAGTACCTGCAGAAGATATTGAAAGGGGACAGCTGATTTTCAGTACGTTTCCCTGCTTGTTTTAAAGCATAGTTTTAATGCACGTGTTAGATTAATGTTTATATATATATATATATATATATATATTCATTGATTTGTTTCTTTTTGAATACTTTATTTATTCTTGATAACTGTTTGCTGGTTTGTTTCTATATACCCACCTGCAGAATGGTTTATTCTGGGGGAGGGGAGGTCTGGAAGGGTATAAAGGCTGTTAGTTTTGTTCAGTCAGGATCGTCTTTTGTGCAGATCAGAGGCAGTTTGCAGCTCTGTGGTTGGACTCAGTTATTGGAGTCAGTACCTGTGATTAGGTGACTATAAATAGTTATTTTGGTTTCCACTTTTTTCTTTCCTCAAATTGTTTGATATTTTGTTCAATTAGCTTTTTGTTTATTATTGTTAAATAAAAATAATTGGTTTGGCACCAAACTTCTCTGTGATCCGTGTGCGCGTGTGTGTGTGTGTCAGTCACACACACACAGACACACACAGAGACAAACACACCGAGACAAAAACACTGAAACACACACACACTGAGACAGACACACACACACACTGAGACACACACACTGAGACAAACACACTGAGACACACACACATACACTGAGACACAAACACACTGAGACAACACTGAGAGACACACACACTGAGAGACACACACACTGAGAGACTCACACACTGAGAGACTCACACAGTGAGAGACTCACACTGAGACACACACACTGAGACAAACACACTGAGACACACACACTGAGACACACACTCGCACTGACACAAACACACACACATACACTGAGACACAAACACACTGAGACACACACACTGAGACACACACACACTGAGACAACACAGACACAAATTGAGACACACACACACTGAGACACACACACTCACGCACTGAGACACAAACACACACTCACACACTGAGATACAAACACACTGAGACACACACACACTAAGACACACACAGAGACACAAACACACTGAGACAGACACACACACACTGAGACACACACACTGAGACAAACACACTGAGACACACACACACACACACACTTAGACAAACACTGAGACACACACACACACACACAGATAGTGACATGCACACACACAGGTACTGACACGCACACGCACAGGTACACTTATGCTATGCACTTTAGCTGCCAGTTAAATATTTAACTAAATGTTAAATCTAGCTAAGAGATTTAAGATTTATTTAAATATTTAGCTAAATGTTAAATCTAGTTAAGAGATTTCAGATTTATTTAAATATTTAACTAAATGTTAAATCTAGCTAAGACATTTCAGATTTATTTAAATATTTAACTGTTAAATCTTGTAACTGGATTTCTAAATGATATCTGAATGCACACATTTATAAAAAAGCTGTATTTATTTTCTCCTCATTTCTGGCAGCCCATACTAACGGCGCCGAACTTTCGCATTTTAAATCCTAACGGTCTCTGCTCAGTGGAGTGGAATGTTCAGGAGCCGGTTGCCTAGCAGTGCCTCCGCCTCCTTTCTCTGCCCCCCTCTCTCCCTCTCTCGTTGCTCCAGCTAGGAGTTCACATTCAGCTTCCTTAGATTATATAGCCATTCTTTACTAACTTTTACAAATGAGCTTATTGGAGGCTTCGTGTTTTAAGATGGTTCAGGTGCAGTCCGGGCAGACTGACTGGAGCATCATTACAGTATACACCTGACTGCGCTCAGCTTTTGTGTGGAGGCAGATACACAAAATAATGAAGCGACTGGTAAAGAAATCACATAGATTGCTTTTAATGCTAAAATGTATCTGGTATTCTAAGTATTATCTACAATTAATAACTCGGCTATATTCATATTCAGAATGTGATAGAGTATTAAGACAGGGTCCAGTATTAGAAATAAATAAACACTTTTAAGAGAAACAGCAGTGATGTTTATTGCCCATTCCATCCATTCTCTAGATGTTTCTACATTGTGGTTGCAATCCAGAGGGACAAGGACTCAGTGATGTTAAATAAAAACTAGAGCCCACAATTAACCAATATAGAAAGGAAGGGGGAGAAATGTATTGCCTCATGTGCAGTACCCTCCACTTTCCTCTATTAAATGTCATTTGCCATGTGTCTGCCCAGTTCTGAATGCTGTCTAGATCATTTTGAATGACCTTTGCTGCTGCAACAGTGTTTGCCACTCCTCCTGTTTGGAACTGCAAACACAAGTCAAAAAGGAAGTTAGAAAGGCCAACAGAGAGACAGAAATGAACATTGCTAAGGGGGCTAAAACCAATTCCAAAACATTTATCCAGTATTATAACAGTAAGAGAGGAGGTTAAATGTCTAAGAGACACAAACGGCAAAATCATAGACGAAGGAAAAGAAATAGCGAGTATATTAAATGATTACTTTTCACAGGTTTTTACAAAGGAGGACACGGACAACATGCCCCACATGTCGACCTGTTCATATCCAGTTTTAAATAACTTTAGCATAACAGAGGCAGAAGTGTTAAAGGGACTAGGAGCTCTTAAAATAAACAAATCCCTGGGCCAGATGAGATCCTCCCAATAGTACTCAAAGAAATGAAAGAAGTTATTTACAAACCGCTAACCAAGATCATGCAACAGTCTCTTGACACAGGGTTATGCCGACAGACTGGAAAATAGCAAACGTAATACCGATCCACAAAAAGGGAGACAAACCGAACCAGGTAACTGCAGACCAGTAAGCCTGACTTCTATTATATGGAAACTTATGGAAACTATAATAAGATCCAAAATGGAAAAATTACCTATATGGTAACAATATCCTGGGAGCCAGTCAGCATGGTTTTAGGAAAAGGAGATCGTGTCTAACTAACCTGCTTGACTTTTTTTTTGAGGATGCAACATTGAAAAAATGGATAACTGCAAAGCATACGACATGGTCTATTTAGATTTCAGAAAGCTTTTGACAAAGTCCCGCATAAAAGATTAATGCTCAAACTGAACGGTAGGGATTCAAGGAAATGCATGCACATGGATTGAGAGTGGTTAACAGGTAGAAAACAGAAAGTACTGATTAGAGGAGAAACCTCAAAATGGAGCGAGGTAACCAGTGGTGTACCACAGGGATCAGTATTAGGTCCTCTGCTATTCTAATCTACATTAATAATTTAGATTCTGGTATAGTAAGCAAACTCGTTAAATTTGCAGGCGACAAAAAAATAGGAGGAGTGGCAGACACTGTTGAAGCAGCAAAGGTCATTCAAAATGATCTAGACAGCATTCAGAACTGGGCAGACACATGGCAAAATGACATTTAATAGAGGAAAGTGTAAAGTACTGCACGTAGGCAATAAAAATGTGCATTATAAATATCATATGGGAGATACTGAAATTGAAGAAGTTATCTATGAAAAAGACCTAGAAGTTTGTTGACTCAGAAATGTCTTAATCTAGACAATGTGGGGAAGCTACATAAAAGGCCAACAAGATGCTCGGATATATTGTGAGAAGTGTTGAATTTAAATCAAGGAAGTAATGTTAAAACTTTACAATGCATTAGTAAGACCTCACCTAGAATATTGTGTTCAGTTCTGGTCACCTCGTTACAAAAAGGATATTGCTGCTCTAGAAAGAGTGCAAAGAAGAGCAACCAGAATTATCCCGGGTTTAAAAGGCATGTCGTATGCAGACAGGCTCAAAGAATTGAATCTGTTCAGTCTTGAACAAAGAAGACTACGCGTCGATCTGATTCAAGCATTCAAAATCCTAAAAGGTATTGACAATGTTGACCCAGGGACTTTTTTTTTCAACCTGAAAAAATTAACAAGGGTCAGGGGTCACAAAAGGATATTAGATAAAGGGGCATTCAGAACAGAAAATAGGAGGCACTTTTTTACGCAGAGAATTGTGAGGGTCTGGAACCAACTCCCCAGTAATGTTGTTGAAGCTGACACCCTGGGATCCTTCACGAAGCTGCTTGATGAGATTCTGGGATCAATAAGCTACTAACAACCAAACGAGCAAGATGGGCTGAATGGCCTCCTCTCGTTGGTAAACTTTCTTATGTTCTTATGTTCTTATTCCTTATACAATGCTGCCACCGTGTGGACATTTACTAGAACTGTTTGTTCTAATATATATATTTATGTCAAGTCTCAAGTCACAACGGTCAAGGGTCAAGTCTGAAAACAGCGAAGCCTGATTGACCTGATGAGGAAGATGAGGATGATGATGAGGAGGAGGAGGAGGAGTGTGAGGGAGGAGACGCCACATTGTCTCAGTATGTATCTGGACATTTACTGCAAATGTTTTTAAACTGTTTTTGTATGGTGTTGCTGATCCTTGTGTCTAGTAAGGAAAATAATAAAACAAAATTCACTTCCCTGTTGCACGGGTCTGGAGGCCTGTGGTTGGGATTGTCCTGAAAACCAAAAGAAAGGTTAATGAAGAGTACGGTTTAGAGAGCTGGTTTTGAAAGGAGCACACTTCCAGAACAATGTATTGCAGTACTATTGTTGAGATAAACTGATATGCAATGGTTCAGGTAACCTGAGTTGGGTGTGGTGGTGAGGTCCTCCATCTTGACAGGAAGTGGGGAAGCAGCCATGTTGGTGAGGGAAGCTTTTATTGACTTCCTGAGTACTGACTTCCTGTAGTCAGGGCAGTACCTGTAGAAGATATTGAAAGGGGGACAGCTGATTTTAAGTAACGTTTCCTCTGCTTGTTTTAAAGCATAGTTTTAATGCACGTGTTAGATTAATGTTTATATATATATATATATATATTCATTGATTTGTTTCTTTTGAATACTTTATTTATTATTGATAACTGTTTGCTGGTTTGTTTCTATATACCCACCTGCAGAATGGTTTATTCTGGGGGAGGGGAGGTCTGGAAGGGTATAAAGGCTGTTAGTTTTGTTCAGTCAGGATCGTCTTTTTGTGCAGATCAGAGGGCAGTTTTGCAGCTCTGTGGTTGGACTCAGTTATTGGAGTACCTGTGATTAGGTGACTATAAATAGTTATTTTTGGTTTCCACTTTTTCTTTCCTCAAATTGTTTGATATTTTGTTCAATTAGCTTTTTGTTTATTATTGTTCTTGAATAAAAAATAATTGGTTTGGCACCAAACTTTCTTAGATCCTAGGTCTTGGCGGTGTGTGTGTGTGTCACACACACACACACACACACACACACACACACACTGAGAAACACACAGTGAGACACACACACACACACACTGAGACAAACACTGAGACACACACACACAGAAACACTCACACAGTTAGACACACACACACACACACACCGAGACACACACACCGAGACAAACACACTGAAACACACACACACTGAGACACACACACACACACACTGAGACAGACACACACACTGAGACACACACACTGAGACACACACACACACATACACTGAGACACAAACACACTGAGACACACACACTGAGACACACACACACACTGAGACACACACACACTGAGACACACACACTGAGACACACACTCACGCACTGAGACACAAACATACACTGAGACACACTGAGACACACACACACACTGAGACACACACACACTGAGACAAACACACACACAGAGACACACAAACACACTGAGAGACACACACACTGAGACACACACACTCTTAGACAAACACACTGAGACACACACACACACACACACACAGGTACAATTATGTTATGCTAATTGTTAAATATTCAGATTTAGTGGCCAGTTAAATATTTAATAAATGTTAAATCTAGCTAAAATTTAAGATTTATTTAAAATTTCTAACTGTTAAATCTAAGAGATTTAAGATTTATTTAAATATTTAGCTATCAGTGATCTCACACACCTCAGTGATCTCACACACATCAGTGATCTCACACACCTCAGTGACCTCACACACCTCAGTGATCTCACACACAGGTCTCAGCTGTTGGTGTTCTGAGCTGGCATCAGTGTAGATGTTATTTTCTGAGCTGAGCTGAGCTTTCATGGCATCGGAGATCTTGTTTTTTTTTTGAGCCGGCATGGCACAGAGATGTTAGTTTGTAAGCAAATAAATGACTTCATACAGCACAGATATACAGCTGGCTTATGTAATTTCCTTGCCCAAATTTGGTCTCATTTCCTAGCATGATACATGGTGTGAGACAAATCATATTAAAAGTGAACATTAAACATTAAAAGCGTTTCTTCTTCACTTTACCAATGTCAGCAGAAACCCAGATAACAAGAAGTTCCATTTAAGAACATGAGTTTTGCTCAATTCTCACAGGCAGCAAAGCGCTATACTCATGCATCACAAGGTTGAACGACAAGACTGGTGATTGCAAACTACTGATGTGCACCAGCTATGTACAGCTTGATGTTAAGAGTTCATTAACCCTGCGTTGATTCAGAGCTTACACAGGAAAATCACACAATGTTTACAGTTTCAATGATTTCTCACTTCCTTCAACATTTAAATGGGAAGCATAAGTAATGGATTGTATAATGAAAAGGAACAAAGGCTGATGAAACAATAAGAGCTCATGCCATTTAACTGAACAGTGTGTACCCTGCCCCACACACGGTGCATGCTTATCAGAAAAAAAACTGCGTGTTCCAATTGTATAGTGTGTTATTATGAGTTCCGTGACACTTACCTGAAGTTATAGCATGTCACTTTTAACAAAAGTAAGGGATTTTAAACCAGTTTGAATTGGTTTGATTATGGTTTGTACACAGGCTCAAAACAGCTTATTAAGCAGAAACAAAGTTTTGATCATCCCTCCGAGGTCACAGCTGCACTCTGAGTTATGAAAAGCCAGTCACTCCCACATGGGTGTATTTGGGGTCACATGCCAAGCTAAACAGCTACAAGGTCAGGGAAGCAGGAGTGTTAAAATCCTTGCACAGTACTTGAATTTGGTGTTATGTTTGCATCCTATGGTTCCATTATATATATATTTTTATTTTTAATTGTTTATTTACAGATTACCAGATACTCATTTTTAATTCATCAATAAAAACACCCTGAACTGCAGCGTTGACACTAACACTTTGTTTTAATTAGGAAGATGTCCAAGAAACACTGTCTAGTGTCTTTAGACCTCCATCCAATTTACATTTTGCCGCTAAGGTTTTAGAGAAGGTGGGAGCTGGCCAACGCAATATATTTCTTGGTGATAACCAAGAACTTGAAAAGTTTCAATCAGGCTTTAGATCTGGTCACAGTACAGAGACTGCCCTAGTCAAAGTGCTGAATGATTTACTAATGAGCACAGACTCAGTCACATATTCATTCTGGTTCTGTTAGATCTAAGTGCAGCATTTGATACTATTGATCATGCTAGTTTAACTGATCGCCTTGAAAGTTGGATAGGGCTTTCAGGAAACTGTTTTAGACTTGGTCATATCTTACGGACAGGTAGAATTTTGTTTCAATAGCAGACTCTGTATCACAATTATCCACTATCTCCTGTGGTGACCCCAGGGCTCCATTCTTGTACCCTTACTATTCTCCTTATACATGCTACCATTGGGCATGATTATCTGTAAACACCATGTACATTTTCACTGTGATGCTGATGACACACAACTTTACATCTCTGTGAAACCTGGGGATATATCTGTTGTCTCCACCCTAATTGCATGTCTGTCGGAGGTGGAAAGCTGGATGTCCAACATTTTTTGCAGTTAAATTCAGGTAAGACTGAAGTTGGAGCAGAAATTGGAGTTGGTAAATTCTACAAAAACTAATTTAGGTAAATATAATTCAAATATAAATTCCAAAGCCAGAAACCTGGGATTTGTAATTGATTCTGATTTATGATTTGAGGGTCATATTCACAATACCACTAAAGTGTCATTTTATTATTTTTGTAACATTGCCAAGATTAGGTCTTTTTATCATTGCCTGATGCTGAGAAGCTAAATCATGTGTCTGTGCTGTGTATCTGTACTGTATGTTTGTCAGTGTGTCTGTGCTGTGTGTCTGTACTGTATGTGTGTCAGTGTGTCTGTGCTGTGTGTCTGTACTGTATGTGTGTCAGTGTGTCTGTGCTGTGTATCTGTACTGTATGTGTGTCAGTGTGTCTGTGCTGTGTGTCTGTACTGTATGTTTGTCAGTGTGTCTGTGCTGTGTGTCTGTACTGTATGTTTGTCAGTGTGTCTGTGCTGTGTGTCTGTACTGTATGTGTGTCAGTGTGTCTGTGCTGTGTGTCTGTACTGTATGTGTGTCAGTGTGTCTGTGCTGTGTGTCTGTACTGTATGTGTGTCAGTGTGTCTGTGCTGTGTGTCTGTACTGTATGTGTGTGAGTGTGTCTGTGCTGTGTGTCTGTACTGTATGTGTGTCAGTGTGTCTGAGCTGTGTGTCTGTACTGTATGTGTGTCAGTGTGTCTGTGCTGTGTGTCTGTACTGTATGTGTGTCAGTGTGTCTGTGCTGTGTGTCTGTACTGTATGTGTGTCAGTGTGTCTGTGCTGTGTGTCTGTACTGTATGTGTGTCAGTGTGTCTGCTGTGTGTGTCTGTAACAATGGTGTGTCAGTGTGTCTGTGCTGTGTGTCTGGACTGTGTGAAAAGCAGAGACACATGTGTGTCAAGATGTCTGTTTATTTGTGTCTGTACTGTATGTGTATCAGTGTGTCAAGAAGTGTGTCTGGCTGTGTGTGTCTGTACTGTCCTGAAAAAAAATGTGTGTGTCAGTGTGAAATGCTGTGTGTCTGTACATGTATGTGTGTCAGAGGTGTCTGTGCTGTGTGCCTGTACTGTATTTATTTGTCTGTGCTGTGTGTCTGTACTGTATGTGTCACTGTGTTCAAATGGTGTGTCTGTGACTGTCAGACCCCAGGCAAGTCTGTTAAAAGGATCTGCTGTGTGTCTGTTTGTATACTGATGGAGTCGCCTGTGTGTCTGTGCTGTGTGTTTGTCAATGTGTGTCAATGAAGAATGTGTCTGTGCTGTGTGATGATGTCACTGAAACAGTGTCAACATGTGTCTGTGCTGTTTAAAAAACTGTATGTGTGTCAGTGTGTCTGTGCTGTGTGTCACCCTGTGCGACTGGAGGAATGTGTGTAAAGGGTGTGTCTGTGATGTGTCTGTACAAATGTGCTGTGTGTCTGTGCTGTGTAGAAAAAATGTGTGCACCACAAATGTCTGTGCTGTATTTTCTATAATGTATGTGTTTTCAAAATGTGTCTGTGCGAAGATAGTCTGTAAACAAAACAAAACAGTGTGTTTAAAAGTTTATTTATTTACTGTATTGTGTTATTTGTGTTTGTGACACACACACACTGTACTGTATGTGACACACAGTGTGTCACACACACTGTGTATCTCTACACACACACACACAGGTGTGTCACACACTGTGTATCAGACACACACACACATGTGTGTTGGTGTGTCTGTGCACACACACACACACTATATGTGTGTCAGTGTCACACAGACTGTGTGTCTGTACACACATGTGTGTCAGTGTGTCTGTGCACACTGTGTCACACACACATGTGTGTCAGTGTGTCACACACACACACACACACAGTATGTGTGTCAGTGTGTCTGTGCACACACACACACACACTGTACACACACACAGTGTGTCACACAGTGTGTCAGACACAGACACATGACACACAGTGTGTCTGACACTGTGTGTCTGTACTGTACACACACAGACAGTGTGTCTGTGCTGTGTGTCTGTACACACACAGACACAGACACACAGTGTGTCTGTGCTGTGTGTCTGTACTGTATGTGTGTCAGTGACACTGTGACTGTGTGTGTGTGCACACACCAGTGGAACAGACACCCCAGACCCCAGCCCACTGAACAGACACACAGAACACAGAACACAGAGACACAGAGACACACATGTTTCCTATTTTATTTGTTTCTAGACTACATTAGAGGAATTGCAGTTCAACAAAAAGCCTCTGCTTTTAAACACTAAAAATAATTTGTAAATATGTAAGCGATTCTCCTCCTCTGCACTTCTCCTGAAAAAAAAAAAACAGCACAAGCTTGAAATAGAAGAATAACACTGATACATTATAAAATGCATTTAAGTAGAGGAGATTAGATGGATTTGAATGGCGTCTTCTGGATATGGTATTATTATTATTATGTATTTCTTAGCAGACGATCTGATCCGTATACATTATAAACTACATTCAAATACAAAGTCACATGAAGTCAGACCCCAGAACAATATCTGTTACAAGGATCTGCCCGCTTCCTAGAAAATATTTACATTGCTACTGATGGAGTCATAACTGAACTGGATATCTGAAGCCACGTTGCTGCTGTTTGTCAAAATGTTCACAATGAAGAATGTTACAGTTATCTGCAGTAGGATGATGTCACTGAAACAGCTGGAGCAACATGTGGGGACTGAGAACTCCATTTAAAAAAAGAACAAAAACCTGGACACTTTAAAAGGCGCACTCCTTCACCCTGCTCATAACTGGAGGAAGAATCAGGATAATGGGACCTCTTTGCACTTCAGATGATCTGATCCTACAAACAGCTGTGGAGGGCTATGGTGAAAAAAAATTGCACTACAAATTCATATCTATATTTTTAATAATTATTTTCGATGTTTTCAAAATGGAAAAATCCACCAAACGAAGATAGTCTTAAACAAAACAAAACAAAATTCTTAAGTTTATTTATTTCAAATGTTCTTACCTTTATTTGTTAATTTGCCAGACACACACACACGCACACACACACACACAGACACACACACAACAGACACACACACACACGGAGACACACACACAGACACACACTGACACACACATCACACACACACACACACACACACACAGAGATCACAGTAGTATTTTGTACACACTTTAATCACACATTTGGGGACACACACACACACACATAACACACAGACACACACACACACAGAGACACTCACACAGGCACACACACAAACACACATTGCCAGTCTTCACACACACACACACAGACACACACACAGACACACACACACACACACAAAAAAACACACACACAACAGACAGACAGAAACACACACACACAGACAGAGTTCAGAACACACACACAGGTCACACACACAGTCACAAAGTACAAGCACAGGCCTTTTGGAGACAGACACACAGCAATACTAAAGACACACTAAACTATACAGAAACACATCACACACACACATTTATAGTAATAACAGTCAATAAAACATCTTGATGCTTATTTTCTAAACACGGTGCAGTGGTTACAATTTAAACATATTAAGTGTTTAAAAACTAAACACTTTGTTTGAATATGTAAAAATAAAGTTTAAATTATACACCTGTTCAGACAGCACCTGTAAAACCTCACAGCTCTACCTCTCTGGACTACATGACACCCAAACTTGCATGTTCATTAACTCCCACTTATCTGCCTCCTGCCTTGCTGCTCCCTGCTATTGCTCTAGTTAGATCTGAATATAAATCCTGTATTTGAATTCACCTGCACTGGAACTGGATATCTGCAGTAGTATTTTGTATAGCGGCTGCTCCTCTACTGCACTTCCAGCACTCCTATCTGATCCTGCTCATAACTGGAACTGGATATCTGCAGTAGTATTTTTGTATAGCGGCTGCTCCTCTACTGCACTTCCAGCACTCCTATCTGATCCTGCTCATAACTGGAACTGGCTATCTGCAGTAGTATTTTGTATAGCGGCTGCTCCTCTACTGCACTTCCAGCACTCCTATCTGATCCTGCTCATAACTGGAACTGGATATCTGCAGTAGTATTTTTGTATAGCTCTTTAATCAACAGATTTGGGGTCTGTGTGGAATGCAGGTCTCCTGTAGATTTAAACACTTTAAATGACGTACCTCTTCCCTCATTATTGTTAATCAAAATAAATATATAGTGTAAATTTAATTTCAGTGAAAGTGGTGCAGGTGCTTTTGCGCTGCTGTTAGCCATTGTGAGGACTCCAGGAGGTTAGAGGAGGAGAAATACAGCTGTATCATTTACTAACATGTTTCACAAAATAAGTATATAATAGAAGTAAACCAAAGAAAATATACCCTTAGTATGTTACTTATATTTGCTTCAAAAAAATAATTTGTGGGATGGGGTCACCTTTTAAAATACCTTTTAATATAACTCAAAGAGTGTAACAACCAACAAGTTGCTTATGCACTGTATTTATTTGTGTTTTGATTTTAGGACAAAAAAAAAAAACTTCTGAACTGCTAATTGTTCCTCTGCCCCAACTAATCAACCGGTGCTACATCAAACAACACTATCAAGGGAGGGGGAAGGGTGTGAAGAGCTCATTGCATTTTAGTAAATTAAATGGCTGAATCTACTTGGTACTAATAGAAGAGCTAGCTTTTCTACAGCTGGACAATCAGATAAACTGTCTCGCACTGCAGGAAAAAAAGAGGCGATAACGTACAAAGCACCAGCACAATATTGCAATAAAACTAACTCACATCTCATGGATTGATATTTTTTCTCTGACCGGTTCACGTGGCCTCCCTTAATTTGCTCAGACAGCAGCACAGACTCACTGAAGGACTCATTTGGTTGCCAAAGTTGAACAGACCTGAGGCAGAGATGCAAAAACTAAATTGCTCTAAGGGGTAGATGTACTAAACTGGCTTAGTCGCAGTGCAAAGAAAGCGCAGTCTGCTTTCTCATTACAACAATTCACAAAGTATAAAAAATAAATGTTGATGAAGAGAGCCGCAATACTACTAATTTAAATACAGCATTGTGAGAGTTCCACGGCATTATTAAGAATAAATAGCAGCACTGATGATTTGAAACCGGGTCGATTTGAAAAGTTGACAAAAGTTAAACAAAAGAGTGCTGTAATGCCCGACACTGACAAGCATTGCAGCTGTTTAATAAATGGGCTACTACACTGTATGACTACTATGTACTTCAAATGTCACTCTAAGAACAATCAGTTCCTCTCAGAACTTTTATAGTTCTTTGGCTTGTCCCCCACACTTTTTTTTTTTTTGGTTCTTTACAGAATTCTAAATGAAAGTTCTCCAAACTTTACCTTCCAATCTAGGTATTTAAGAACCCAGATGAAACCTTTCCCTTAACATATTTATTTTTGCCATAGGGAAAAAAATCAAAAGACTACTAATGTATTCGATTTTATACAATTTACAAGTATGGCTTATTTGAACAAAATATTTGTTTCCTAGTGCTATTTTTACAGTGCAGGTATGAGTAAAAAAACAGTTGAAAGAAATGAGAAAAGAGTTAAACAGTGAGGAGTCTGAACACTGAATGAATGAATTCTCTTATGAGAAGTGCATTTTATAACGTATCGAAGCAGTATTTTCCTGACCCTGGTCGTGGGAACCCCCCTGTCTGCCTGTCTGTGTTTCTGCTGGTTTTTGTTCCAGCTGAGGAGCTGTTCTCAATGACTTCATTGAAAAACACTCCATTTGAATAAACGATTTGCTGACATTTTTTAAATAATTTTGCTGAATAAAAAGTTATTAAAAAGCTCTGATTATGCAAATTGTTTTCAATTAACGCTTCAATTAAGTCATTGAAAGCAGTTCCTTAGTTGGTACAAAAACCAGCAGAGACACAGACAGACAGACAGTGGGGTCCCCATGACCAGGGTTGAGAAACACTGTTTTAAGCTACTCAAGCAAACGGACTTGTAGTTTATGACATCACAGAAACCCTCAACGGAATTCTTTTCCAGTAAGCCAATTAAATGAGTAATAATAATAATAAGAGTAAATTATAAAATGCATTGAAATAGAGATTATATTGAGCGAATGGCATCTTCTCGCTGGTATACATTATAAACTACATTCAAATATAAAGTCACATGAAGTCAGACCCCAGGCAATTCTATGACAAACATCAGCCCGCTCAGATATACAGTATTTACATGATGAGATATGCTGGTGAGGTCACCTGTCTCATTGATGCAATGTTGCAGATATTTTGTCTTTTATGCAAATTCTTGCAAACAATTATGATAACAGAGTTCACTTCAGAGCCCCATTCCTGTATAAATACGGTTGCTTCTCTGCTCTGACTTCACCGACTTGAACAGCCCGAGACCAGCAGACAAGATGAAGACTCTGGTGCTAATTTCCGCCCTGGCTTTCCTCTGCAGCTGTGAGTACAATCCTACCATCTCTTTCTATATTCTTTCAAAGAATTGCACATTGATCCAAGATGTTTCTGCAGGGTAGCTCTGCTGCTGCTGTACCCTTGAGCAAGCAAGCAAGCAGGGACTTTACCTAGATTGCTCCAGTACCATCATGCGCTATTAATGGTACTATAATGCAACAGCCTACTGTAGCACCACCATGGGAATCCTAACGGGACTTTATTTGATTTCTAAAAGTAGTTTCACAACCGTGGTATCTATAATGTAATCCAACACTGTACCATCATGTTCCTATTTCTTTTACTATGGTAGTACTATTTCAATGCAGTTTCCATTATAGTGTTTACTGTATAAAAACTACAGTTAATATGATATCTTTACCTATAGTTTTAGCACTATAGTAGTTTAGTATTGCTGTTTCTCTTCTCCAAAAGGCCTTTGATTTGTACTTTTGTGACTAGTGTGAGTGTGACCTGTAGGAATGTGTTGTCGAACTCTCCAGAACAGTGCTGACACGTTTTCTGGCTTTGTTTCAGCTGTGGAGACGGCATTTTTTGTAGCTCCGAATAAGCTAAACACCTATA
>CM072681.1:14322725-14347237 GCA_036884735.1 Huso huso | reverse complement strand
CTAAAACAGTTCCTGAAAGCCCTATCCAACTTTCAAGGTGATCAGTTAAACTAGCATGATCAATAGTATCAAATGCTGCTCTTAGATCCAACAGAACCAGAATGGATATGTGACTGGAGTCTGCGCTCATTAGTAAATCATTCAGCACTTTGACTAGGGCAGTCTCTGTACTGTCACCAGATCTAAAGCCTGATTTAAACTTTTCAAGTATTTGGTTATCACCCAGAAATATATTGTGTTGGCCAGCTACCACCTTCTCTAAAACCTTAGTGGGAAAATGTAAATTGGAT
This sequence comes from Huso huso, assembly GCA_036884735.1. Taxonomy (NCBI): domain Eukaryota; kingdom Metazoa; phylum Chordata; class Actinopteri; order Acipenseriformes; family Acipenseridae; genus Huso; species Huso huso. The sequence continues at coordinate 14,346,947 of CM072681.1, read as the reverse complement.
GGAGGTCTAAAGACACTAGGCAGTGTTTCCTGGACATCTTCCCTAATTAAAACAAAGTGTTAGTGTCATCGCTGCAGTTCAGGGTGTTTTTATTGATGAATTAAAAATGAGTATCTGGTAATCTGTAAATAAACAATTAAGAAATATATATATATATATATAATGGAACCATAGGATGCAAACATGACACCAAATTCAAGTACTGTGTAAGGATTTTAAAACTCTTGCTTCCCTGACCTTGTAGCTGTTTAGCCTGGCATGTGACCCCAAATACACCCATGTGGGAGTGACTGGCTTTTCATAACTCAGAGTGCAGCTGTGACCTCGGAGGGATGATCAAAACTTTGTTTCTGCTTAATAAGCTGTTTTGAGCCTGTGTACAAACCATAATCAAACCAATTCAAACTGGTTTAAAATCCCTTACTTTTGTTAAAAGTGACATGCTATAACTTCAGGTAAGTGTCACGGAACTCATAATAACACACTATACAATTGGAACACGCAGTTTTTTTCTGATAAGCACGCACCGTGTGTGGGGCAGGGTACACACTGTTCCAGTTAAATGGCATGAGCTCTTATTATTTCATCAGCCTTTGTTCCTTTTCATTATACAATCTGTTACTTATGCTTCCCATTTAAATGTTGAAGGAAGTGAGAAATCATTGAAACTGTAAACATTGTGTGATTTTCCTGTGTAAGCTCTGAATCAACGCAGGGTTAATGAACTCTTAACATCGAGCTGTACATCAGGGTTTCCCAATCCTGGTCCTGGGGACCCACTGTGTCTGCTGGTTTTCATTCCAACTGAGCTCTGAATTACTTAACTAGACCCTTAATTGAGATGATAATTTGCTTAATTAGATCTTTTTAAATTGCTCTCAGCTCTCAAAGAGTTGCAGAGTTCAAGTTATTTATAAAATGTTATGGCGAACTTGAAATCTGCAAGTGTTTAAGCTGAAAACAAGTAAATATGTCTAAATAAGCAAATTATCAGTTCAATTAAGGGTTTAATTAAGTAATTAAGAACTCAGTTGGAATAAAAACCAGCAGACACAGTGGGTCCCCAGGACCAGGATTGGGAAACCCTGCTGTACATGGCTGGTTCACATCAGTAGTTTGCAATCACTTAGTCTTGTCGTTCAACCTTGTGATGCTGCCTGTGAGAATTGAGCAAAACCCACATCATTGTTCTTAAATGGAACTTCTTGTTATCTGGGTTTCTGCTGACATTGGCAAAGTGAAGAAGAAACGCTTTTAATGTTTAATGTTAACTTTTAATATGCTTTGTCTCACACCATGGATCATGCTAGGGAAATGAGACCAAATTTGGGCAAGGAAATTACATAAGCTAGCTTTATATCTGTGCTGTATGAAGTCGCTGTTTGACCCCTGACTCCACAGTGAGGGGCTCTGACTCAGAGCCGCTGTTTGACCCCTGATTCCACACTGAGGGGCTCTGACTCAGAGCCGCTGTTTGACCCCTGTCTCCACAGTGAGGGGCTCTGACTCAGAGCCGCTGTTTGACCCCTGATTCCACACTGAGGGGCTCTGACTCAGAGCCGCTGTTTGACCCCTGTCTCCACAGTGAGGGGCTCTGACTCAGAGCCGCTGTTTGACCCCTGTCTCCACAGTGAGGGGCTCTGACTCAGAGCCGCTGTTTGACCCCTGACTCCACAGTGAGGGGCTCTGACTCAGAGCCGCTGTTTGACCCCTGACTCCACAGTGAGGGGCTCTGACTCAGAGCCGCTGTTTGACCCCTGACTCCACAGTGAGGGGCTCTGACTCAGATCCGCTGTTTGACCCCTGAATCCACAGTGAGGGGCTCTGACTCAGAGCCGCTGTTTGACCCCTGACTCCACAGTGAGGGGCTCTGACTCAGATCCGCTGTTTGACCCCTGAATCCCACAGTGAGGGGCTCTGACTCAGAGCCGCTGTTTGACCCCTGACTCCACAGTGAGGGGCTCTGACTCAGAGCCGCTGTTTGACCCCTGACTCCACAGTGAGGGGCTCTGACTCAGATCCGCTGTTTGACCCCTGACTCCACAGTGAGGGGCTCTGACTCAGAGCCGCTGTTTGACCCCTGACTCCACAGTGAGGGGCTCTGACTCAGAGCCGCTGTTTGACCCTGACTCCACAGTGAGGGCTCTGACTCAGATCCGCTGTTTGACCCCTGAATCCACAGTGAGGGCTCTGACTCAGAGCCGCTGTTTTACCCCTGTCTCCACAGTGAGGGGCTCTGACTCAGAGCCGCTGTTTGACCCCTGTCTCCACAGTGAGGGGCTCTGACTCAGAGACGCTGTTTGACCCCTGTCTCCACAGTGAGGGGCTCTGACTCAGAGCCGCTGTTGCTGAGCACTGTGGCAGACATGCCGTCATGCAGCAGCCTCAGTTTTCCGACGAACTTGTCATGGCAGCAGTATTTCGAGAGAATCCGCCAGAGAGCGTGGCGGTTAACTGTGTCAAAGGCTTTCGTTAGGTCTATGAAGGCCAAGTACAATGGCTGCTTTTGTTCCCGGCGTTTCTCTTGTAGTTGGCGTGCTGTGACGATCACGTCTGCAGTACCTCTGGATGGGCGGAAACCACACTGCGATTCTGGGAGAACTTCTTCAGACAAGGGTAGAAGTACTTTGCCCGTGGTTGACAGGAGGGAGATGCCCCTGTGGTTCCCACAATCTGCCTTGTCTCCCTTTTTGAAGATTGTCACTATCAGGGCGTCCCTGAGCTCCGAGGGCAGTTCTTGTCACTATCAGAGCGTCCCTGAGCTCCGAGGGCAGTTCTTGTCACTATCAGAGCGTCCCTGAGCTCCGAGGGCAGTTCTTGTCACTATCAGGGCGTCCCTGAGCTCCGAGGGCAGTTCTTGTCACTATCAGAGCGTCCCTGAGCTCCGAGGGCAGTTCTTGTCACTATCAGGGCGTCCCTGAGCTCCGAGGGCAGTTCTTGTCACTATCAGGGCGTCCCTGAGCTGTGAGGGCAGTTCTTCCTTATCCCAGATCTTATCTTCCTTATCCCAGAACACACACACACACAGTTACTGACACACACAGGTACTGACACACACAGATACTGACACACACAAGTACTGACACTGACACACACACACACTGACACACAGGTACTGACACACACACACACACACAGGTACTGACACACACACACAAATGTTAAATCTAGCTAAGATTTAATATTGTAATATTGTGTTTAATCTTGTAACTCGATTTCTAAATGATATCTGAATGCACACATTTATAAAAAGCTGTATTTATTTTCTCCTCATTTCTGGCAGCCCATACTAACGGCGCTCGGAACTTTCGCATTTTTAAATCCTAACGGTCTCTGCTCAGCGGAGTGGAATGTTCAGGAGCCGGGTTGCCTAGCAGCGTCTCCGCCTCCTTCTCTGCCCCGCCCCTCTCTCCCTCTCTGTTCCAGCTAGAGTTCACATTCAGCTTCCTTAGATTATATAGCGCCATTCTTTACTAACTTTACAAATGAGCTTATTGGAGGCTTCGTGTTTTTAAGATGGTTCAGGTGCAGTCCGGGCAGACTGACTGGAGCATCATTACAGTATACCCGCACTTTCTTCGGCTTTGTGTGGAGGCTGATACACAAAATAATGAACGACTGGTAAAGAAATCACATGGATTGCTTTTTAATGCTAAATATGTATCTGGTATTCTAAGTATTACCTACAATTAATAACTCAGCTATATTCATATTCAGAATGTGATACAGTATTAAGACAGGGCGCAGTATTAGAAATAAATAAACACGCTTTAAGAGAAACAGCAGTGATGTTTATTGCCCATTCCCATCCATTCTCTATATGTTTCTACATTGTAGTTGCAATCCACAGGGACAAGGGACTCAGCAATGTTAAATAAAAAACTAGAATTAACCACAATTAACCAATATAGAAAGGAAGGGGGGAGAAATGTATTGCCTGCGTGTAGCACCTTCCACTTTCCTCTATTAAATTTCATTTGCCATGTGTCTGCCCAGTTCTGAATGTTGTCGAGATCATTTTGAATGACCTTTGCTGCTGCAACAGTGTTTGCCACTCCTCCTATTTTTGTGTTGTCTACAATTTTAACAAGTTTGCTTACTATACCAGAATCTAAATCATTAATGTAGATTAGGAATAGCAGAGGACCGAATACTGATCCCAATGTGCATTATAAATATCATATGGGAGATACTGAAATTGAAGAAGGAATCTATGAAAAAGACCTAGGAGTTTATGTTGACTCAGAAATGTCTTCATCTAGACAATGTGGGGAAGCTATAAAAAAAGGCCAACAAGATGCTCGGCTATATTGTGAGAAGTGTTGAATTTAAATCAAGGGAACTAATGTTAAAACTCTACAATGCATTAGTAAGACCTCACCTAGAATATTGTGTTCAGTTCTGGTCACCTCGTTACAAAAATGTTAAACTAGCTAAGAGATTTAAGATTTATTTAAATATTTAGCTAAATGTTAAATCTAGCTAAGAGATTTAAGATGTATTTAAATATTTAGCTAAACGTTAAATCTAGTTAAGAGATTTAAGGTATATTTAAATATTTAGCTAACTGTTAAATCTTGTAACTAGATTTCTAAATGATATCTGAATGCACACATTTATAAAAAGCTGTATTTATTTTCTCCTCATTTCTGGCAGCCCATACTAACGGCGCTCGGAACTTTCGCATTTTTAAATCCTAACGGTCTCTGCTCAGCGGAGTGGAATGTTCAGGAGCCGGTTGCCTAGCAGCGTCTCCGCCTCCTTCTCTGCCCCGCCCCCTCTCTCCCTCTCTCGTTGCTCCAGCTAGGAGTTCACATTCAGCTTCCTTAGATTATATAGCGCCATTCTTTACTAACTTTTACAAATGAGCTTATTGGAGGCTTCGTGTTTTTAAGATTGTTCAGGTGCAGTCCATAAAGACGAACACATAAACATAAACATAAACATGAACACGGCATTCTTTATATTCCCTTGTGTGATCGAGTGGGAATCTGCTCTGCAGCGCACTCCAGCACACACACAGCTCCCTGACCTGCACACCGCAGGGCAACTGCTGTACAAAGGCTGTTTTATCAGTCCCTGCTGTGGATTAAAATAGTATTGCTTTTAAGAATAAATAATTAAACTCACATGGGGAGGTGTCGAGTCGCAGGGCTTCCTGTGCTGTAAACCTGGTCGTCATGGAGACGTGCAGAACGCAGCTCTCGCTATTCCTTATACAATGCTGCCATCGTGTGGCCTTTTACTAGAACTGTTTGTTCTAATATATCTATCTATCTATCTATCTATCTATCTATCTATCTATCTATCTATCTATCTATCTATCTATCTATCAGCTCAGTTGCCCTTTGAAATCACTCGTAATAACCTTAACCCCTGTGCAAAAATAGACATTTCAGATACATTCTTAAAATACAGCAAAAACAATATTTACAGGATACGCAGGAGAGTACTGTGTGTATAAATAATAAAGTTTTCTGTAATTGCTCTTATTTGAAATCATTCTCTTGTATCTATCATGTTTACTGCCTGTTCTTACTAGACTCATATCAGCAAATAGTTACTATCAGGTTTAGCTGCTCTTAGTCGAATTCACTCTTATAATTTACTGTGTGCTTTATTATTTTGCTCTTACTTGAATTGATTTTATTGTACTTTCATATTTGCTCTTATCTGTATTATGATATTCTGTAATGTGATCTTTTATAATGTGATACTTTGTACTGTGATAACTCGTAACATTTGTATGCAGCCCTGGATGTCTGCTAAGAAATAAATAATAATAACAGTAGCAATGTCATTGTGAATTTTTACTTGTACTACCCATTGTAAACAGCAGAGGGCACCAGCAACCGCGTGTCACTGAGCTGTGCTCTGATAAAAAAAAAAAATATTAAATCCAACAGTTCTACTAAATGGCCACACGATGGCAGCATTGGATAAGGAATAGCGAGAGCTGCGTTCTGCTTTTAGTCGAATTTGCTCTTGTTTATAGTTTACTGTGTGCTTTATTATTTTGCTCTTACTTGAATTGATTTTATACTTTCATATCTGTATTATGATATTTTTTAATGTGATACTTTCTACTGAGAGAACTTGTAACAATTGCAAGTCACCCTGGATAACGGAGTCTGGATAAGGAAGTCTGCTAAGAAATAAACACGACTGCTACACAACGGTCAAGGGTCAAGTCTGGAAACAGCCACCCTGATTGAACTGATGAGGATGAAGAGCATGATGAGGATGAGGAGGAGGATGATAAACATGTACTGTGTATATATATATTTTTTTTATCACATTTGATGTAAGAGTGTTTCAGACTTTTGGTACAGATGGTAATTCAAAGTGATTTAGTTTTGCCTCTGCAACATGGTGAAAACAGCTAAACTCTTGGAGCTGTATAGAGACTCTCGGTCGTTTCAAACACGTTTTTCTAACTCCTCTCAATCCCATGACAAAAACATTGTCAATGTAAATAAACAAGTTAGAAAAACGCAACAGCCGTTTAAAGGGGTAATATCAAACACAAAAGCCCAAGTTAGGAGAAGCAATTAGGCCAATCTTGTCAAGCATCACAAATAGGCACACTTGGAAAGGTGCTGGGGCCCAAGATTCACACAATTCTTGCTTCTAACTTGGTGCCTTTTTTTGATCGCTTCGCTCCACTTTATCGCTCCACTTGAAATGCTCTTTGTATGACTTGAAGACACTGAGACTGAGACACACACACACACACACTGAGGCACACACACTGAGACACACACACACTGAGACTGCGACAGACACACACACACACACACACACACACACACTGAGATACACACTGAGACACACACACACTGAGAAACACTGAGACACACACACATAGAGACACAGAGACCCAAACACACAAAGAGAGACACACACACAGGTACTGACACATACACACAAATACTGACACGAACACACACACAGGTACTGACAAACAAACACACACACACACACACAGGTACTGACAATCACACACACACACACATACACACAAAGATACTGACACACACAGGTACTGACACACACACAAACACAACCACACACTGAGACACAAACACACACACACTGAGACACAAACACACACACACACCGAGAAACACACACTCACACACACAGGTGCTAACACACACACACAGAGGTACTGACCCGCACAAACCCATAGGTACTGACACACACACAAGTACTGACATGCACACACACAGGTACTGACAAAAACACACACGCACACACACAAACATATAATGACACGCACACACACACAGGTACTGACACACACACATATAATTAATCTTTAGTAAGCTGACTTTAGACTGGAATTAAAGGGTATCTTTTTATTTGGGAGATCAAATGCATGTTTTTTCCTCTAAATATTAAATGTTATACGTTTTCTATCTATTGATAATAGCAATATTTTCTGCTGATTTATCAAAGAATGGAAAAATGCACCTTTCACACAACACAGATTTCCCTGCAGGTACTGACAAACACACACACACACACACAGGTACTGACTGACACACACACACACACACACACACACACACGCACAAAGATACTGACACACACATACACACAAAGATACTGACACACACATACACACAAAGATACTGACACACACATACACACACACACTTATGCTATGCACTTATTTTATGCTAATTGATAAACATGCAAATTTCAACATTACAAGAGCCAATCAAATCGCGTGAAACGCTCATTTGCATACAAACTCCAGAGTTTGCTGCTACTTAAATATTTAGCTAAATGTTAAATCTAGCTAAGATTTAAGATGTATTTAAATATTTAGCTAACTGTTAAATGTTGTAACTAGATTTCTAAATGATATCTGAATGCACACATTTATAAAAAAGCTGTATTTATTTTCTCCTCATTTCTGGCAGCCCATACTAACGGGCGCTCGGAACTTTCGCATTTTTAAATCCTAACGGTCTCTGCTCAGCGGAGTGGAATGTTCAGGAGCCGGTTGCCTAGCAGCGTCTCCGCCTCCTTCTCTGCCCCGCCCCTCTCTCCCTCTCGTTGCTCCAGCTAGGAGTTCACATTCAGCTTCCTTAGATTATATAGCCATTCTTTACTAACTTTTACAAATGAGCTTATTGGAGGCTTCGTGTTTTTAATATGGTTCAGGTGCAGTCCGGGCAGACTGACTGCAGCATCATTACAGTATACCGCACTGCGCTCGGCTTTGTGTGGAGGCTGATACACAAAATAATGCACGACTGGTAAAGAAATCACATGGATTGCATTTTAAGGCTAAATGTGGATCTGGTATTCTGAGTATTACCTACAATTAATAACTCAGCTATATTCATATTCAGAATGTGATACAGTATTAAGTTCCTGGTTAACCTGCGATCTTTGAAATTGACAAGGAAATCAGTTTATGGGAAAAGAATCAAGCACTTTGTTTTTAAGGAAGTCTCTCGGAAGTGGTGTTTTGGGATTGCAATTAACCAATCGGTCTGGAGTAGAGACGGTCCGAATCTGTGGAGGAGTGAATTCCTGGGAATTCGCACTCCTCCAGGGAGCCGCCATCTTCCTCAGCGACATCGTCATCGGAATTATCACAAACGGACCGCTAAAGTGACCTGGAATACATGAACTCAGCTGCTCGCTTCTAGTTTTGTGAAATCGACAGACGTTGTGTCTCCTTTTAAGAAGTAGGAGTTCATAAAGGCTGGAGTTGAGGGTTTGAAAACGTGACCCAATGAGAAGTCTTGTTTTTGTTTGACAGCGTATAAAGATTTTACTGACAAAAAGGCCTGATATGTTACATTGGAAGTGCTTCGCCTGTAAAGAGTTTGATAGTATTTTTACTTGATTTCCATTTTTATCATTCAAATACTAAACAGGTAAGATGCTCCCTCTGCAGATTACAGATTCTCTTCAGATTTCCGCGGTTCTGTGCAGTTTGGGACGGCCTCTAGGCTTGAGGTTTGCAGACATGTGATAGACAGTCTCTGGGTTCGGGCAGCGATGCACATTTTAATTTGAGCTGCTGTGCTGTTATAGATTCATCTGATAGAGACACAGGGATATCTTCAGACGGCACGGTTCAGGTGTTTTGAGACTTGTGGAAAGGATGGAAGTTTTACAAATATTACAATTTTTTTTTTTTTTTTAATCAATAACTAGAGTAAATTATCAAAATCCGTTGTTCTGTATATGACTGGTTGTATGTTAACCTTACAGAGGATTCTATGAAGAGAAATGTAATAAATGAATTTTCAAATTTGACAGGCCCTCGATGTGCGTCTCTTGTTTTGTGTTTTGTTGTTCTTCAGAGCCGGGCTCGCTGACAGGTTTAAAACACAACGCGTCGCTTTCCCTGGCGTTCTGCTGCCTGGACTTATTCCTGCGATATCTTTATCAACACAATCGCCATGGTTTATGTTTTTATTAACATGTCCCTCGTCATGATTAGTTCTGAGAAGTTGAACGGAGCGCGGGAGGGGACTTGAGACAAAAAATATATCTCCCAGAGACACACAGGTACTGACGCTCGCATGCACACACACACACACACAGGTACTGACGCACGCATGCACACACACACACACACACAGGCATTGACCCACACCCACATACACACACACAGGTACTGACCTGCGCACACACAGGTACTGACAGACACACACACAGATAGTGACACACACACACAGGTAGTGACACGCACACACTGAGACACACACACTCACAGGTACTGTCACACACACACAGGTACACTTATGCTATGCACTTTAGCTGCCAGTTAAATATTTAACTAAATGTTAAATCTAGCTAAAAGATTTAAGATTTATTTAAATATTTGGCTAAATGTTAAATCTAGTTAAGAGATTTAAGATGTATTTAAATATTTAGCTAACTGTTAAATGTTGTAACTAGATTTCTAAATGATATCTGAATGCACACATTTATAAAAGCTGTATTTATTTTCTCCTCATTTCTGGCAGCCCATACTAACGGGCTTTCGGAACTTTGGCATTTTTAAATCCTAACGGTCTCTGCTCAGCGGAGTGGAATGTTCAGGAGCCGGTTGCCTAGCAGCGTCTCCGCCTCCTTCTCTGCCCCGCCCCTCTCTCCCCTCTCGTTGCTCCAGCTAGGAGTTCACATTCAGCTTCCTTAGATTATATAGCGCCATTCTTTACTAACTTTTACAAATGAGCTTATTGAGGCTTCGTGTTTTTAAGATGGTTCAGGTGCAGTCCGGGCAGACTGACTGGAGCATCATTACAGTATACCGCACTGCGCTCGGCTTTGTGTGGAGGCTGATACACAAAATAATGAACGACTGGTAAAGAAATCACATGGATTGCTTTTTAATGCTAAATGTGTATCTGGTATTCTAAGTATTACCTACAATTAATAACTCAGCTATATTCATATTCAGAATGTGATACAGTATTAAGACAGGGTCCAGTATTAGAAATAAATAAACACGCTTTAAGAGAAACAGCAGTGATGTTTATTGCCCATTCCCATCCATTCTCTATATGTTTCTACATTGTGGTTGCAATCCACAGGGACAAGGGACTCAGCGGTTAAATAAAAAACTAGAGCCCACTTTCCTCTATTAAATGTCATTTGCCATGTGTCTGCCCAGTTCTGAATGCTGTTGAGATCATTTTGAATGACCTTTGCTGCTGCAACAGTGTTTGCCACTCCTCCTATTTTTGTGTCGTCTACAAATTTAACGAGTTTGCTTGCTATACCAGAATCTAAATCATTAATGTAGATTAGGAATAGCAGAGGACCTAATACTGATCCCAATGTGCATTATAAATATCATATGGGAGATACTGAAATTGAAGAAGGAATCTATGAAAAAGACCTAGGAGTTTATGTTGACTCAGAAATGTCTTCATCTAGACAACGTGGGGAAGCTATAAAAAAAAAAGGCCAACAAGATGCTCGGATATATTATGAAAAGTATTGAAATTAAATCAAGGGAAGTAATATTAAAACTTTACAATGCATTAGTAAGACCTCATCTAGAATATTGTGTTCAGTTCTGGTCACCTTGTTACAAAAAGGATATTGTTGCTCTAGAAATAGTGCAAAGAAGAGCAACCAGAATTATCCCGGGTTTAAAAGGCATGTCACATGTAGACAGGCTAAAAGAATTGAATCTATTCAGTCTTGAACAAAGAAGACTACACGGCGATCTGATTCAAACATTCAAAATCCTAAAAGGTATTGACAATGTCGACCCAGGGGACTTCTTGGACCTTAAAAAAGAAACAAGGGGTCAGAAATGGAGATTAGATAAAGGGGCATTCAGAACAGAAAATAGGAGACACTTTTCAACCATCACAGACTAGCAGCTCTGCACACTCCTTTAACACTGCATGAGATCAAAGAACAGCCACATAAACTACAGCCAGGGAACTCCTGTGGGACAGACATGAGTAAGGATCCGCGCAAAGTGATGTGCGGTTTCAAACCCCCGTAAGAGTCTGTGTCGGTGTCGGGTCACGGGGCTTCCTGTGCAGTAAACCTGGTCGTCATGGAGATGGGCAGAACGCAGTTCTCGATATTCCTATTCCTTATACAATGCTGCCATCGTGTGGCCATTTACTAGAACTGTTTGTTATTATAAATCTATATCTATCTATCTATCAGCTCAGTTGCCCTTTGAAATGACTCGTATTCACCTTAACCCATGTGCAAAAATAGACATTTCAGATACATTCTTAAAATACAGCAAAAACAATATTTACAGGATAGCCAGGAGAGTACTGTGTGTAAATAATAACGTTTTCTGTAATTGCTCGTATTTGAAATCATTCTCTTGTATTTATCATGCTTACTGCCTGTTCTTACTGGACTCATATCAGCAAATAGTTACTATCAGGTTTAGCTGCTCTTAGTCGAATTCACTCTTATAATTTACTGTGTGCTTTATTATTTTGCTTTTACTTGATTTTATGGTACGTTCATATCTGCTCTTATCTGTATTATGATATTCTGTAATGTGATGTTTTATAATGTGATTCTTTGTACTGTGATCATTTGTAACAATTGTAAGCAGCCCTGGATGTCTGCTAAGAAATAAATAATAATAACAGTAGCAATGTCATTGTGAATTTCATCACCTGTACTACCCATTGTAAACAGCAGAGGGCACCAGCAACCGCTTGTCACTGAGCTGTGCTCTGATAAAAAAAAAAATTAATAATTAATAAACCAACAGTTCTTCTAAATGTCCACACGATGGCAGCATTGGATAAGGAATAGCGAGAGCTGCGTTCTGCTTTTAGTCGAATTTGCTCTTGTTTATAGTTTACTGTGTGCTTTATTATTTTGCTCTTACTTGAATTAATTTTATACTTTCATATCTGTATTATGATATTTTTTAATGTGTTACTTTGTACCGAGAGAACTTGTAACAATTGCAAGTCACCCTGGATAACGGAGTCTGGATAAGGAAGTCTGCTAAGAAATAAATACGACTGCTACACAACGGTCAAGGGTCAAGTCTGGAAACAGCCACCCTGATTGAACTGATGAGGATGAGGAGGATGATGAGGATGAGGAGGAGGATGATATACTTGTACTGTATATATATATATTTTTTATCACATTTGATGTAAGAGTGTTTCAGACTTTTGGTACAGATGGTAATTCTAAGTGATTTAGTTTTGCCGCTGCAACATGGTGAAAACAGCTAAACTCTTGGAGCTGTATAGAGACTCTCGGTCGTTTCAAACGCGTTTTTCTAACTCCTCTCAATCCCACGACAAAAACATTGTCAATGTAAAAAAACACGTTCGAAAAACGCAACAGCCGTTTAAAGGGGTGATATCAAACACAAAAGAACAAGTTAGGAGAAGCAATTAGGCCAATCTTGTCAAGCATCAAGCAAATAGGCACACTTGGAAAGGTGCTGGGACCCAAGATTCACACAATTCTTGCTTCTAACTTGGTGCCTTTTTTTGATCTCTTCGCTCCACTTTATCGCTCCACTTGAAATGCTCTTTGTATGACTTGAAGTGACTGAGACACACACACACACACACACACACAGGTACTGACACGCGCACACACACACACACACTGAGACACACACACACACACAGGTACTGACACACGCACACACAAATGTTAAATCTACTTAAGAGATTTAAGATTTATTTAAATATTTAGCTAAATGTTAAATCTAGCTAAGAGATTTAATATTTATTTAAATATTTAGCTAACTGTTAAATCTTGTAACTAGATTTCTAAATGATATCTGGCTTTGTGTGGAGGCTGATACACAAAATAATGAACGACTGGTAAAGAAATCACATGGATTGCTTTTTAATGGTAAATATGTATCTGGTATTCTAAGTATTACCTACAATTAATAACTCAGCTATATTCATATTCAGAATGTGATACAGTATTAAGACAGGGTCCAGTATTAGAAATAAATAAACACGCTTTAAGAGAAACAGCAGTGATGTTTATTGACCATTCCCATCCATTCTCTATATGTTTCTACATTGTGGTTGCAATCCACAGGGACAAGGGACTCAGCAATGTTAAATAAAAAACTAGAGCCCACAATTAACCAATATAGAAAGGAAGGGGGGAGAAATGTATTGCCTGCGTGCAGCACCTTCCACTTTCCTCTATTAAATGTCATTTGCCATGTGTCTGCCCAGTTCTGAATGCTGTCGAGATCATTTTGAATGTCCTTTGCTGCTGCAACAGTGTTTGCCACTCCTCCTGTTTGGAACTGCAAACACAAGTCAAAAAGGAAGTTAGAAAGGCCAACAGAGAGACAGAAATGAACATTGCTAAGGGGGCTAGAACCAATTCCAAAACGTTTTTCCAATATTACAACAGCAAGAGAACATTCAAAGAGGAGGTTAAATGTCTAAGAGACACAAATGGCAAAATCATAGATGAAGAAAAAAAATAGCAAAGATATTAAATGATTACTTTTAACAAGTTTTTACAAAGGAGGACACGGACAACATGACCGACATGTCGACCTGTTCCTATCCAGTTTTAAATAACTTTAGCATAACAGAGGCAGAACATAAGAAAGTTTACAAATGAGAGGAGGCCATTCAGCCCATCTTGCTCATTTGGTTGTTAGTAGCTTATTGATCCCAGAATCTCATCAAGCAGCTTCTTGAAGGATCCCAGGGTGTCCGCTTCAACAACATTACCGGGGAGTTGGTTCCAGACCATCACAATTCTCTGTGTAAAAAAGTGTCTCCTATTTTCTGTTCTGAATGCCCCTTTTTCTAATCTCCATTTGTGACCCCTGGTCCTTGTTTCTTTTTTCAGGTTGAAAAAGTCCCCTGGGTCGACATTGTCAATACCTTTTAGGATTTTGAATGTTTGAATCAGATCGCCGCGTAGTCTTCTTTGTTCAAGACTGAACAGATTAAATTCTTTTAGCCTGTCTGCATACGACATGCCTTTTAAACCCGGGATAATTCTGGTTGCTCTTCTTTGCACATTACTTCCCTTGATTTAAATTCAACACTTCTCACAATATATCCGAGCATCTCGTTGGCCTTTTTTTATAGCTTCCCCACATTTCCTCTGGTTGAACCTGTGATTAAAGGTATTGAAAGCGGTCTCTGTCTGGGGTTCCCCTGTATCAGTGGTGTGGGGTTTCCTCGTGTTGAAGCTGTGATTAAAGGTATTGAAAGAGGTCTCTCTCTGGGGTTCCCCTGTATCAGTGGTGTGGGGTTTCCTCGGGTTGAAGCTGTGATTAAAGGTATTGAAAGCGGTCTCTCTCTGGGGTCCCCTGTATCAGTGGTGTGGGGTTTCCTCGGGTTGAAGCTGTGATTAAAGGTATTGAAAGCGGTCTCTCTCTCTGGGGTTCCCCTGTATCAGTGGTGTGGGGTTTCCTCGGGTTGAAGCTGTGATTAAAGGTATTGAAAGGGGTCCCTACCCTGGAGTCCCACTCGTTGAGGGTCTTGACGTTGATGAAGGACACTTCCCCGTTGGCTCCGGTCATCACACCATCGTGTTCACAGCGAACGATCAGATCGATATCCTCCCCCAGCTTCCAACACCGGTACCTGAAACACAGAGACACACAGGGGTCAGCAAGGCTGAACACACACACACACACACACAGGGATCAACAAGGCTGAACAAACACACACACACACACACACACACACACACAGGGATCAACAAGGCTGAACACACACACACACACACAGGGGTCAACAAGGCTGAACACACACACACAACACACACACACACACACAGGAATCAACAAGGCTGAAACACACACACACACACACAAACACACACACACACACACACACACACACACAGGGGTCAACAAGGCTGAACACACACACACACACAGGGGTCAACAAGGCTGAACACACACACACACACACACACACACACACACAGGAATCAACAAGGCTGAACACAAACACACACACACAGGGGTCAGCAAGGCTGAGCACACACACAACACACACACACAGGGGTCAACAAGGCTGAACACACACACACAGGGTCAGCAAGGCTGAGCACACACACACACACAGGGGTCAACAAGGCTGAACACACGCACACAGGGGTCAGCAAGGCTGAGCACACACACACACAGGGGTCAACAAGGCTGAACACACGCACACAGGGGTCAGCAAGGCTGAGCACACACACACACACACACACACACAGGGGTCAACAAGGCTGAACAAACACACACACACACACACACACACACAGGGGTCAACAAGGCTGAACAAACGCACACACACACACACACACACACACAGGGGTCAACAAGGCTGAACAAACGCACACACACACACACACACACACACACAGGGGTCAACAAGGCTGAACACACACACACACACACACACACAGGGGTCAACAAGGCTGAAAAAACGCACACACACACACAGGTGTCAACAAGGCTGAACACACACAAGGGTCAACAAGGCTGAACATACACACACACACAGGGGTCAGCAAGGCTGAGCACACACACACAGGGGTCAGCAAGGCTGAACACACACACACACACACACACACACACACAGGGGTCAACAAGGCAGAACACACACACACACACACACAGGGGTCAACAAGGCTGAACAAACGCACAAACACACAGGTACTGACACGCACACACACACACACAGGTAGTGACTCACACACACAGATACACACACACACAGGTACACTTATGCTATGCACTTTAGCTGCCAGTTAAATATTTAACTAAATGTTAAATCTAGTTAAGAGATTTAATATTTATGTAAATATTTAGCTAACTGTTAAATCTTGTAACTAGATTTCTAAATGATATCTGAATGCACACATTTATAAAAAGCTGTATTTATTTTCTCCTCATTTCTGGCAGCCCATACTAACGGCGCTCGGAACTTTCGCATTTTTAAATCCTAACGGTCTCTGCTCAGCGGAGTGGAATGTTCAGGAGCCGGTTGCCTAGCAGCGTCTCCGCCTCCTTCTCTGCCCCGCCCCCCTCTCCCTCTCGTTGCTCCAGCTAGGAGTTCACATTCAGCTTCCTTAGATTATATAGCGCCATTCTTTACTAACTTTTACAAATGAGCTTATTGGAGGCTTCGTGTTTTTAAGATGGTTCAGGTGCAGTCCGGGCAGACTGACTGGAGCATCATTACAGTATACCGCACTGCGCTCGGCTTTGTGTGGAGGTTGATACACAAAATACACACTGAGACACAAACACACACTTAGACACACACACACAGGTACAATTATGTTATGCTAATTGTTAAATATTCAGATTTAGCGGCAAGTTAAATATTTAACTAAATGTTAAATCTAGCTAAGAGATTTAAGATTTACTTAAATATTTAGCTAAATGTTAAATCTAGTTAAGAGATTTAAGATTTATTTAAATATTTAGCTAACTGTTAAATCTAGTTAAGAGAGATTTAAGATTTATTTAAATATTTATCTAACTGTTAAATCTAGTTAAGAGAGATTTAAGATTTATTTAAATATTTAGCTATCAGTGACTTCACACACCTCCGTGATCTCACACACCTCAGTGATCTCACACATCAGTGACCTCACACACATCAGTGACCCACACACATCAGTGACCTCAGTGATCTCACACAGGTCTCAGCTGTTGGTGTTCTGAGCTGGCATCAGTGTAGATGTTATTTTCTGAGCTGAGCTGAGCTTTCATGGCATCGGAGATCTTGGTTTTTTTTTGAGCTGGCATGGCACAGAGATGTTAGTTTCTAAGCAAATAAATGACTTCATACAGCACAGATATACAGCAAGCTTACGTAATTTTCTTTGCTCAAATTTGGTCTCATTTCCCTAGCATGATACATGGTGTGAGACAAAGCATATTAAAAGTTAACATTAAACATTAAAAGCGTTTCTTCTTCACTTTACCAATGTCAGCAGAAACCCAGATAACAAGAAGTTCCATTTAAGAACAATGATGTGGGTTTTGCTCAATTCTCACAGGCAGCAAAGCGCTATACTCATGCATCACAAGGTTGAATGACAAGGCTGGTGATTGCAAACTACTGATGTACACCAGCTATGTACAGCTTGATGTTAAGAGTTCATTAACCCTGCGTTGATTCAGAGCTTAGACAGGAAAATCACACAATGTTTACACTTTCAATGATTTCTCACTTCCTTCAACATTTAAATAGGAAGCATAAGTAACGGATTGTATAATGAAAAGGAACAAAGGCTGATGAAATAATAAGAGCTCATGCCATTTAACTGGAACAGTGTGTACCCTGTCCCACACACGCGGTGCGTGCTTATCAGAAAAAAACTGCGTGTTCCAATTGTATAGTGTGTTATTATGAGTTCCGTGACACTTACCTGAAGTTATAGCATGTCACTTTTAACAAAAGTAAGGGATTTTAAACCAGTTTGAATTGGTTTGATTATGGTTTGTACACAGGCTCAAAACAGCTTATTAAGCAGAAACAAAGTTTTGATCATCCTCCGAGGTCACAGCTGCACTCTGAGTTATGAAAAGCCAGTCACTCCCACATGGGTGTATTTGGGGTCACATGCCAAGCTAAACAGCTACAAGGTCAGGGAAGCAGGAGTGTTAAAATCCTTACACAGTACTTGAATTTGGTGTTATGTTTGCATCCTATGGTTACATAATATATATATTTTTATTTTTTAATTGTTTATTTACAGATTACCAGATACTCATTTTCAATTCATCAATAAAAACACCCTGAACTGCAGCGATGACACTAACGCTTTGTTTTAATTAGGGAAGATGTCCAGGAAACACTGTCTAGTGTCTTTAGACCTCCATCCAATTTACATTTTCCCACTAAGGTTTTAGAGAAGGTGGGAGCTGGCCAACGCAATATATTTCTTGGTGATAACCAAGAACTTGAAAAGTTTCAATCAGGCTTTAGATCTGGTCACAGTACAGAGACTGCCCTAGTCAAAGTGCTGAATGATTTACTAATGAGCACAGACTCCAGTCACATATCCATTCTGGTTCTGTTAGATCTAAGTGCAGCATTTGATACTATTGATCATGCTAGTTTAACTGATCGCCTTGAAAGTTGGATAGGGCTTTCAGGAACTGTTTTAGACTGGCTTAGGTCATATCTTACAGACAGGCAGAATTGTGTTTCAATAGCAGACTCTGTATCACAATTATCCACTATCTCCTGTGGTGACCCCAGGGCTCCATTCTTGGCCCCTTACTATTCTCCTTATACATGCTACCATTGGGCATGATTATCTGTAAACACCATGTACATCTTCACTGTGATGCTGATGACACACAACTTTACATCTCTGTGAAACCTGGGGATATATTGGTTGTCTCCACCCTAATTGCATGTCTGTCGGAGGTGGAAAGCTGGATGTCCCAACATTTTTTGCAGTTAAATTCAGGTAAGACTGAAGTTGGAGCAGAAATTGGAGTTGGTAAATTCTATAAAAACTAATTTAGGTAAATATAATTCAAATATAAATTCCAAAGCCAGAAACCTGGGATTTGTAATTGATTCTGATTTATGATTTGAGGTCATATTCACAATACCACTAAAGTGTCCTTTTATTATTTATGTAACATTGCCAAGATTAGGTCTTTTTATCATTGCCTGATGCTGAGAAGCTAATTCATGTGTCTGTGCTGTGTATCTGTACGGTATGTGTGTCAGTGTGTCTGTGTTGTGTATCTGTACTGTATGTGTGTCAGTGTGTCTGTGCTGTGTGTCTGTACTGTATGTGTGTCAGTGTGTCTGTGCTGTGTATCTGTACTGTATGTGTGTCAGTGTGTCTGTGCTGTGTATCTGTACTGTATGTGTGTCAGTGTGTCTGTGCTGTGTATCTGTACTGTATGTGTGTCAGTGTGTCTGTGCTGTGTGTCTGTACTGTATGTGTGTCAGTGTGTCTGTACTGTGTGTCTGTACTGTATGTGTGTCAGTGTGTGTGTGCTGTGTGTCTGTGCTCTATGTGTGTCAGTGTGTCTGTGCTGTGTATCTGTGCTGTGCGTCTGTACTGTATGTGTGTCAGTGTGTCTGTGCTGTGTGTCTGTGCTCTATGTGTGTCAGTGTGTCTGTGCTGTGTGTCTGTGCTCTATGTGTGTCAGTGTGTCTGTGCTGTATCTGTGCTGTGTGTGTGTCAGTGTGTCTGTGCGTCTGTACTGTATGTGTGTCAGTGTGTCTGTGCTGTGTGTCTGTACTGTATGTGTGTCAGTGTTTCTGTGCTGTGTGTCTGTACTGTATGTGTGTCAGTGTGTCTGTGCTGTGTGTCTGTGCTGTGTGTGTGTCAGTGTGTCTGTGCTGTGTGTCTGTACTGTGTTGTGTCTGTGCTGTGTGTCTGTACTGTGTGTGTGTCAGTGTGTCTGTGCTGTGTGTCTGTGCTGTGTGTGTGTCAGTGTGTCTGTGCTGTGTGTCTGTGCTGTATGTGTGTCAGTGTGTCTGTGCTGTGTGTCTGTACTGTGTGTGTGTCAGTGTGTCTGTGCTGTGTCTGTACTGTGTGTCAGTGTGTCTGTGCTGTGTGTCTGTACTGTATGTGTGTCAGTGTGTCTGTGCTGTGTGTCTGTACTGTATGTGTGTCAGTGTGTCTGTGCTGTGTGTCTGTACTGTGTGTGTGTCAGTGTGTCTGTGCTGTGTGTCTGTACTGTGTATGTGTGTCAGTGTGTCTGTGCTGTGTGTCTGTACTGTATGTGTGTCAGTGTGTCTGTGCTGTGTGTCTGTACTGTATGTGTGTCAGTGTGTCTGTGCTGTGTGTCTGTGTGCATAACCAGTGGAACAGGCCCCGCCCCCAGCCCTGCTGAATTACACAGAATAAGAAGCAGAGACACAGAGAGGTAAGATGTTTCCTATTTTATTTGTTTCTAGACTACATTAGAGGAATTGCAGTTCCAACAAGAAGCCTCTGCTTTTAAACAGGCGAGCGATTCTCCTCCTCTACTGCACGCCTTCTCCTGAAAAAAAAAAAAAAAACACCACAAGCTTGAAATAGAAGAATAACACTGATATATTATAAAATGCATTGAAGTAGAGGAGATTATATGGAGCGAATGGCGTCTTCTGGCTGGTATTATTATTATTATTTATTTCTTAGCAGACGCATAAACGTATACATTATAAACTACATTCAAATACAAAGTCACATGAAGTCAGACCCCAGGCAAGTCTGTTACAAGGATCTGCCCGCTTCCTAGAAAATATTTACATTTCTACTGATGGAGTCGCCTGCCTCGCTGAAGCCACGTTGCTGCTGTTTGTCAAAATGTTCACAATGAAGAATGTTACAGTTGCAGGGATGATGTCACTGAAACAGCTGGAGCAACATGTGGGGACTGAGAACTCCATTTAAAAAAAAGAACAAAAACCCGGACACTTTAAAAGACGTACCTTCACCCTGTGCGACTGGAGGAAGAATCAGGATAATGGGACCTTTTGACGCAGATGAAAAGAAATACAAAGAGCTGTGAGGGCTATGTGGAGAAAAACTGGACTACAAATTCATATTCATATTTTTTATAATTATTTTCGTGTTTTCAAAATGGAAAATCCACCAAACGAAGATAGTCTTAAACAAAACAAAACAAAAATTCTTAAGTTTATTTATTTCAAATGTTCTTGCCTTATTTGTTAATTTGCCAGACACACACACACACACACAGAGACACACACACACTTACACACACACAGACACAGAGACACACACACACATACACACACTGACACACACACACAGACAGACAGAGACTGAGACACACAGAGACAGGCAGACACACAGAGACACACATACTGAGACACAGACAGACAAAGACAGACACACACACACAGAGACAAACACACACACACACTGACACACACACACTGACACACACTGAGACACAGACACACACTGACACACACAGACACACACACACAGAGACAGGCAGACACACACACACACAGACAGACACAGACACAGAGACACACACACACTGACCCACACGCACACACAGACACACTGAGACACAGACAGACACAAACACACACTGAGACACACACACACAAAGACAGAAACACACACACTGACACACACACACAAAGACAAAAACACACACACAGACACACGGACACACACAGGTACTGACAAACACACACTTATTCTAATGTTTAAATATGTTTAAAATGTTTAAAAATTTCAACATTACAAGAGCCAATCAAATCGCGTGAAAGCACAAAGTGGGCGGAGCTCATTTTCATACAAACTCCAGATTTAGCGGCCATTTAAACATTTAGCTAACTGTTAAATGTTGTAACTAGATTTCTAAATGATATCTGAATGCACACATTTATAAAAAGCTGTATTTATTTTCTCCTCATTTCTGGCAGCCCATACTAACGGCGCTCGGAACTTTGGCATTTTTAAATCCTAACGGTCTCTGCTCAGCGGAGTGGAATGTTCAGGAGCCGGTTGCCTAGCAGCGTCTCCCCCTCCTTCTCTGCCCCGCCCCCTCTCTCCCTCTCTCGTTGCTCCAGCTAGGAGTTCACATTCAGCTTCCTTAGATTATATAGCGCCATTCTTTACTAACTTTTACAAATGAGCTTATTGAGGCTTCGTGTTTTAAGATGGTTCAGGTGCAGTCCGGGCAGACTGACTGCAGCATCATTACAAGTATACCGCACTGCTTCGGCTTTGTGTGGAGGCTGATACACAAAATAATGAACGACTGGTAAAGAAATCACATGGATTGCTTTTTAATGCTAAATGTGTAACAAACCTAATCCTTAAGCAACGTCCATTAACACACACTGAGACACACACTGAGACATACAGGAAACGGGAGATTTTCAAACAGGAAATCGAACATTTCTAGTATCGAGCAGCCCCTTCAGGTTTTCAGTGAAAGCTGGTCAGGCTTGGATGTAAGCTTAAAAAAATGAATGCATTTCAACACCTGTGCAGCGGCGCAGCGGGCTAAGGTCGTGTGCGCTTCAAGAACGTCATGATGCGAGTTCAAACCACAGTATTTTTTGTTTTTCACTGCGATATGTGCTGTTTTAAAACATAAATACACTGTTTAATATAAATGGTGTGGATATCAAACTGCTTGCATTCCCTGGTTTGTTTTGACGTTGACCAGCATGTGGAATCACAGGATTGGTAGATGTCCTGTTATTTAGCTTTTCTGTTTGAAAAGTCGCTGCACACCCTTAAAAAGTAGACGGAAGAGGAAGATGAAGAAGGAGGAGAATAACAATTTGACCTTAGTTTGACGACTTATATCTCATTGTGTATAAGAGGTATTTACGGTTTTTTTTCACATTTGATGTAAGAGTGTTTCAGTCTTTTGGTACAGATGGTAATTCTAAGTGATTTCGTTTTGCCGCTGCAACATGGTGAAAACAGCTAAACTCTTGGAGCTGTATAGAGACTCTCGGTCGTTTCAAACACGTTTTTCTAACTCCTCTCAATCCCATGACAAAAACATTGTCAATGTAAAAAAAAACAAGAAAAACGCAACAGCCGTTAAAGGGGTGATATCAAACACAAAAAGCCCAAGTTAGGAGAAGTAATCAGGCCAATCTTGTCAAGCATCAAGCAAATAGGCACACTTGGAAAGGTGCTGGGGCCCAAGATTCACACAATTCTTGCTTCTAACTTGGATCCTTTTTTTGATCGCTTCGCTCCACTTTATCGCTCCACTTGAAATGCTCTTTGCATGACTTGAAGTGACTGAGACACAAACACACACTGAGACTGCGACAGACACACACACACACACACACTGAGAGACAGAGACACACACTGAGACACACACACACCGAGACACACACACACTGAGACACACACACACACTGAGACACACACACACTGAGACTGCGACTGAGACACACACTGAGACAGACACACACACACACACACACACACACACACAAACACTGAGACACACTCACTGAGACACACACACACTGACACAGGCACACTGAGACACACACACACACTGAGACACACACACACTAAGACACACACACTGAGACACACACACACACACTGAGACACACACAGACACACTGACACACACACACACACACACACGGAGACACACACTCACTGAGACACACACACTCACTGACACACATGCACACTGAGACGCACTCTGAGACACACACACACACACACACTAAGACACACACACACAGTGAGCCACACACTCAAACACTGAGACACACACACACTGAGACACACACACTGAGACACACAGACACACACACTCACACTGAGACACACACAGAAACTAAGACAAACACACACACTGAGACACACACACACTGACACAGACACTGAGACACACACACACACTGAGACACAGACACTGACAGACACTGAGACACAGACACTGAGACACACACACACTGAGACATACACAGATACTGACACACACACACTTATGCTATGCACTTCTGTTATGCTAATTGGTAAATATGCAAATGTAAACATTACAAGAGCCAATCAAATCGCGTGGAAGCACAAAGCGGGCAGAGCTAATTTGCATACAAACTCCAGATTTAGCTGCCAGTTAAATATTTAACTAAATGTTAAATCTAGCTAAGAGATTTAAGATTTATTTAAATATTTAGCTAACTGTTAAATGTTGTAACTAGATTTCTAAATGATATCTGAATGTACACATTTATAAAAAGCTGTATTTATTTTCTCCTCATTTCTGGCAGCCCATACTAA
>CM072681.1:14305737-14322225 GCA_036884735.1 Huso huso | reverse complement strand
TACCAGAATCTAAATCATTAATGTAGATTAGGAATAGCAGAGGACCTAATACTGATCCCTGTGGTACACCACTGGTTACCTCACTCCATTTTGAGGTTTCTCCTCCGATCAGTACTTTCTGTTTTCTACATGTTAACCACTCCCTAATCCATGTGCATGCATTTCCTTGAATCCCTACTGCGTTCAGTTTGAGAATTAATCTTTTATGTGGGACTTTGTCAAAAGCTTTCTGGAAATCTAAATAGACCATGTCGTATGCTTTGCAATTATCCATTGTCGATGTTGCATCCTCAAAAAAATCAAGCAGGTTAGTTAGACACGATCTCCCTTTCCTAAAACCATGCTGGCTGTCTCCCAGGATATTGTTACCATATAGGTCATTTTCCAATTTGGATCTTCATATAGTTTCCATAAGTTTACATATAATAGAAGTCAGGCTTATTGGTCTGTAGTTACCTGGTTCGGTTTTGTCTCCCTTTTTGTGGATCGGTATTACGTTTGCTATTTTCCAGTCTGTTGGTACAACCCCTGTGTCAAGAGACTGTTGCATGATCTTGGTTAGTGGTTTGTAAATAACTTTTCATTTCTTTGAGTACTATTGGGAGGATCTCATCCGGCCCAGGGGATTTGTTTATTTTAAGAGCTCCTAGTCCCTTTAACACTTCTGCCTCTGTTATGCTAAAGTTATTTAAAATTGGATAGGAACAGGTCGACATGTGGGGCATGTTGTCCGAGTCCCCTTTGTAAAAACTGTGAAAAGTAATCATTTAATATACTCGCTATTTTTTTTTTCCTTCGTCTGTGTTTTTTTGCCGTTTGTGTCTCTTAGACATTTAACCTCCTCTCTGCTGTTATAATATTGGAAAAACGTTTTGGAATTGGTTTTAGCCCCCTTAGCAATGTTCATTTCTGTCTCTCTGTTGGCCTTTCTAACTTCCTTTTTGACTTGTGTTTGCAGTTCCAAATAGGAGGAGTGGCAAACACTGTTGCAGCAGCAAAGGTCATTCAAAATGATCCTGACAGCATTCAGAACTGGGCAGACACATGGCAAATGACATTTAATAGAGGAAAGTGGAAGGTGCTGCACGCAGGCAATACATTTCTCCCCCCTTCCTTTCTATATTGGTTAATTGTGGGCTCTAGGTTTTTTATTTAACATCGCTGAGTCCCTTGTCCCTGTGGATTGCAACCACAATGTAGAAACATATAGAGAGTAGATGGGAATGGTCAATAAACATCACTGCTGTTTCTCTTAAAGCATGTTTATTTATTTCTAATACTGGACCCTGTCTTAATACTATATCACATTCTGAATATGAATATAGCTGAGTTATTAATTGTAGGTAATACTTAGAATACCAGATACACATTTACCATTAAAAGCAATCCATGTGATTTCTTTACCAGTCGTTCATTATTTTGTGTATCAGCCTCCACACAAAGCCGAGCGAGTCTTGTTATACTGTAATGATGCTGCAGTCAGTCTGCCCGGACTGCACCTGAACCATCTTAAAAACACGAAGCCTCCAATAAGCTCATTTGTAAAAGTTAGTAAAGAATGGCGCTATATAATCTAAGGAAGCTGAATGTGAACTCCTAGCTGGAGCAACGAGAGAGGGAGAGAGGGGGGGCAGAGAAGGAGGCGGAGATCGCTGCTAGGCAACCGGCTCCTGAACATTCCACTCCGCTGAGCAGAGACCGTTAGGATTTAAAAATGCCAAAGTTCCGGCGCCGTTAGTATGGGCTGCCAGAAATGAGGAGAAAATAAATACAGCTTTTTTATAAATGTGTGCATTCAGATATCATTTAGAAATCTAGTTACAACATTTAACAGTTAGCTAAATGTTTAAATGGTCGCAAATCTGGAGTTTGTATGAAAATGAGCTCCGCCCACTTTGTGCTTTCACGATTTGATTGGCTCTTGTAATGTTGAAATTTTAAACATTTTAAACATATTTAAACATTAGAATAAGTGTGTGTTTGTCAGTACCTGTGTGTCCGTGTGTCTGTGTGTGTGTGTTTTGTCTTTGTGTGTGTGTGTCAGTGTGTGTGTTTCTGTCTTTGTGTGTGTGTGTCTCAGTGTGTGTTTGTGTCTGTCTGTGTCTCAGTGTGTCTGTGTGTGTGTGTGGGTCAGTGTGTGTGTCTCTGTGTCTGTGTCTGTCTGTGTGTGTGTGTGTCTGCCTGTCTCTGTGTGTGTGTGTCTGTGTGTGTCAGTGTGTGTCTGTGTCTCAGTGTGTGTGTCAGTGTGTGTGTGTCAGTGTGTGTGTGTGTTTGTCTCTGTGTGTGTGTGTCTGTCTTTGTCTGTCTGTGTCTCAGTATGTGTGTCTCTGTGTGTCTGCCTGTCTCTGTGTGTCTCAGTCTCTGTCTGTCTGTGTGTGTGTGTCAGTGTGTGTGTGTGTGTGTGTGTGTCTGTGTGTCTGTGTGTGTGTGTGTGTGTGTGTCTCTGTGTGTGTGTGTGTGTCTGGCAAATTAACAAATAAGGCAAGAACATTTGAAATAAATAAACTTAAGAATTTTTTGTTTTGTTTAAGACTATCTTCGTTTGGTGGATTTTCCATTTTGAAAACACGAAAATAATTATAAAAAATATGCATATGAATTTGTAGTCCAGTTTTTCTCCACATAGCCCTCACAGCTCTTTGTATTTCTTTTCATCTGCGTCAAAGGTCCCATTATCCTGATTCTTCCTCCAGTCGCACAGGGTGAAGGTACGTCTTTTAAAGTGTCACGGTTTTTGTTCTTTTTTTTAAATGGAGTTCTCAGTCCCCACATGTTGCTCCAGCTGTTTCAGTGACATCATCCCTGCAACTGTAACATTCTTCATTGTGAACATTTTGACAAACAGCAGCAACGTGGCTTCAGCGAGGCAGGCGACTCCATCAGTAGAAATGTAAATATTTTCTAGGAAGCGGGCAGATCCTTGTAACAGACTTGCCTGGGGTCTGACTTCATGTGACTTTGTATTTGAATGTAGTTTATAATGTATACGTTTGCGTCTGCTAAGAAATAAATAATAATAATAATACCAGCCAGAAGGCGCCATTCCTCCATATAATCTCCTCTACTTCAATGCATTTTATAATATATCAGTGTTATTCTTCTATTTCAAGCTTGTGGTGTTTTTTTTTTTTTTTTTTTTTTTTTCAGAAGGCGTGCAGTAGAGGAGGAGAATCGCCATGTTTAAAAGCAGAGGCTTCTTGTTGGAACTGCAATTCCTCTAATGTAGTCTAGAAACAAATAAAATAGGAAACATCTTACCTCTCTGTGTCTCTGCTTCTTATTCTGTGTAATTCAGCAGGGCTGGGGCGGGCCTGTTCCACTGGTTATGCACACAGACACACAGCACAGACACACCCACACTGGACACACATACAGTACAGACACACAGCACAGACACACTGGACACATACAGTACAGACACACAGCACAGACACACTGACACACATACAGTACAGACACACAGCACAGACACACTGACACACACAGTACAGACACACAGCACAGACACACTGACACATACAGTACAGACACACAGCACAGACACACTGACACACATACAGTACAGACACACAGCACAGACACACTGACACACATACAGTACAGACACACAGCACAGACACACATACAGTACAGACACACAGCACAGACACTGACACACACAGCACAGACACACAGCACAGACACACTGACACACATACAGCACAGACACACAGCACAGACACACTGACACACATACAGTACAGACACAGCACAGACACACTGACACACATACAGTACAGACACACAGCACAGACACACTGACACACACACAGCACAGACACACAGCACAGACACACTGACACACATACAGTACAGACACACAGCACAGAAACACTGACACACATACAGTACAGACACACAGCACAGACACACTGACACACATACAGTACAGACCTTTAGACACACTGACACACACACAGCACAGATACAGCACACACACTGACACACATAGAGCACAGACACAGCACAGACACACTGACACACATAGAGCACAGACACACAGCACAGACACACTGACACACATACAGTACAGACGCACAGCACAGATACACAGCACAGACACACTGACACACATAGAGCACAGACACACACAGACAGACACAGACACACATACAGTACAGACACTGACACACTGACACACACAGTACAGACACACAGCACAGACACACTGACACACATACAGTACAGATACACAGCACAGACACACTGACACACATACAGTACAGATACACAGCACAGACACACTGACACACATACAGTACAGATACACAGCACAGACACACTGACACACATACAGTACAGACACACAGCACAGACACACTGACACACATACAGTACAGATACACAACACAGACACACTGACACACATACCGTACAGATACACAGCACAGACACATGAATTAGCTTCTCAGCATCAGGCAATGATAAAAAAGACCTAATCTTGGCAATGTTACATAAATAATAAAAGGACACTTTAGTGGTATTGTGAATATGACCCTCAAATCATAAATCAGAATCAATTACAAATCCCAGGTTTCTGGCTTTGGAATTTATATTTGAATTATATTTACCTAAATTAGTTTTTATAGAATTTACCAACTCAATTTCTGCTCCAACTTCAGTCTTACCTGAATTTAACTGCAAAAAATGTTGGGACATCCAGCTTTCCACCTCCGACAGACATGCAATTAGGGTGGAGACAACCAATATATCCCCAGGTTTCACAGAGATGTAAAGTTGTGTGTCATCAGCATCACAGTGAAGATGTACATGGTGTTTACAGATAATCATGCCCAATGGTAGCATGTATAAGGAGAATAGTAAGGGGCCAAGAATGGAGCCCTGGGGTCACCACAGGAGATAGTGGATAATTGTGATACAGAGTCTGCTATTGAAACACAATTCTGCCTGTCTGTAAGATATGACCTAAGCCAGTCTAAAACAGTTCCTGAAAGCCCTATCCAACTTTCAAGGCGATCAGTTAAACTAGCATGATCAATAGTATCAAATGCTGCACTTAGATCTAACAGAACCAGAATGGATATGTGACTGGAGTCTGTGCTCATTAGTAAATCATTCAGCACTTTGACTAGGGCAGTCTCTGTACTGTGACCAGATCTAAAGCCTGATTGAAACTTTTTTTCAAGTTCTTGGTTATCACCAAGAAATATATTGCGTTGGCCAGCTCCCACCTTCTCTAAAACCTTAGTGGGAAAATGTAAATTGGATGGAGGTCTAAAGACACTAGACAGTGTTTCCTGGACATCTTCCCTAATTAAAACAAAGCGTTAGTGTCATCGCTGCAGTTCAGGGTGTTTTTATTGATGAATTGAAAATGAGTATCTGGTAATCTGTAAATAAACAATTAAAAAATAAAAATATATATATTATGTAACCATAGGATGCAAACATAACACCAAATTCAAGTACTGTGTAAGGATTTTAACACTCCTGCTTCCCTGACCTTGTAGCTGTTTAGCTTGGCATGTGACCCCAAATACACCCATGTGGGAGTGACTGGCTTTTCATAACTCAGAGTGCAGCTGTGACCTCGGAGGGATGATCAAAACTTTGTTTCTGCTTAATAAGCTGTTTTGAGCCTGTGTACAAACCATAATCAAACCAATTCAAACTGGTTTAAAATCCCTTACTTTTGTTAAAAGTGACATGCTATAACTTCAGGTAAGTGTCACGGAACTCATAATAACACACTATACAATTGGAACACGCAGTTTTTTTTTTTCTGATAAGCACGCACCGCGTGTGTGGGACAGGGTACACACTGTTCCAGTTAAATGGCATGAGCTCTTATTATTTCATCAGCCTTTGTTCCTTTTCATTATACAATCCGTTACTTATGCTTCCTATTTAAATGTTGAAGGAAGTGAGAAATCATTGAAAGTGTAAACATTGTGTGATTTTCCTGTCTAAGCTCTGAATCAACGCAGGGTTAATGAACTCTTAACATCAAGCTGTACATAGCTGGTGTACATCAGTAGTTTGCAATCACCAGCCTTGTCATTCAACCTTGTGATGCATGAGTATAGCGCTTTGCTGCCTCAGAGAATTGAGCAAAACCCACATCATTGTTCTTAAATGGAACTTCTTGTTATCTGGGTTTCTGCTGACATTGGTAAAGTGAAGAAGAAACGCTTTTAATGTTTAATGTTAACTTTTAATATGCTTTGTCTCACACCATGTATCATGCTAGGGAAATGAGACCAAATTTGAGCAAAGAAAATTACGTAAGCTTGCTGTATATCTGTGCTGTATGAAGTCATTTATTTGCTTAGAAACTAACATCTGTGCCATGCCAGCTCAAAAAAAAAACCAAGATCTCCGATGCCATGAAAGCTCAGCTCAGCTCAGAAAATAACATCTACACTGATGCCAGCTCAGAACACCAACAGCTGAGACCTGTGTGTGAGGTCACTGATGTGTGTGAGGTCACTGATGTGTGTGAGATCACTGATGTGTGTGAGATCACTGAGGTGTGTGAGATCACGGAGGTGTGTGAAGTCACTGATAGCTAAATATTTAAATAAATCTTAAATCTCTCTTAACTAGATTTAACAGTTAGATAAATATTTAAATAAATCTTAAATCTCTCTTAACTAGATTTAACAGTTAGCTAAATATTTAAATAAATCTTAAATCTCTTAACTAGATTTAACATTTAGCTAAATATTTAAGTAAATCTTAAATCTCTTAGCTAGATTTAACATTTAGTTAAATATTTAACTTGCCGCTAAATCTGAATATTTAACAATTAGCATAACATAATTGTACCTGTGTGTGTGTGTCTAAGTGTGTGTTTGTGTCTCAGTGTGTATTTTGTGTATCAACCTCCACACAAAAAAGCCGAGCTTGCGGTATACTGTAATGATGCTCCAGTCAGTCTGCCCGGACTGCACCTGAACCATCTTAAAAAACACGAAGCCTCCAATAAGCTCATTTGTAAAGTTAGTAAAGAATGGCGCTATATAATCTAAGGAAGAATGTGAACTCCTAGCTGGAGCAACGAGAGGGAGAGAGAGGGGCAAGGCAGAGAAGGAGGCGGAGATGCTGCTAGGCAACCGGCTCCTGAACATTCCACTCCGCTGAGCAGAGACCGTTAGGATTTAAAATGCCAAAGTTCCTAGCCGTTAGTATGGGCTGCCAGAAATGAGGAGAAAATAAATACAGCTTTTTATAAATGTGTGTGCATTCAGATATCATTTAGAAATCTAGTTACAAGATTTAACAGTTAGCTAAATATTTACATAAATATTAAATCTCTTAACTAGATTTAACATTTAGTTAAATATTTAACTGGCAGCTAAAGTGCATAGCATAAGTGTACCTGTGTGTGTGTGTATCTGTGTGTGTGAGTCACTACCTGTGTGTGTGTGTGTGCGTGTCAGTACCTGTGTGTTTGTGCGTTTGTTCAGCCTTGTTGACCCCTGTGTGTGTGTGTGTGTGTTCTGCCTTGTTGACCCCTGTGTGTGTGTGTGTGTGTGTGTGTGTGTGTGTTCAGCCTTGCTGACCCCTGTGTGTGTGTGCTCAGCCTTGCTGACCCCTGTGTGTGTGTGTATGTTCAGCCTTGTTGACCCTTGTGTGTGTTCAGCCTTGTTGACACCTGTGTGTGTGTGTGTCGTTTTTCAGCCTTGTTGACCCCTGTGTGTGTGTGTGTGTGTGTGTGTTCAGCCTTGTTGACCCCTGTGTGTGTGTGTGTGTGTGTGTGTGTGTTTTGTTCAGCCTTGTTGACCCCTGTGTGTGTGTGTGTGTGTGTGTGTGTTTGTTCAGCCTTGTTGACCCCTGTGTGTGTGTGTGTGTGTGTGTGCGTTTGTTCAGCCTTGTTGACCCCTGTGTGTGTGTGTGTGTGTGTGCTCAGCCTTGCTGACCCCTGTGTGCGTGTGTTCAGCCTTGTTGACCCCTGTGTGTGTGTGCTCAGCCTTGCTGACCCCTGTGTGCGTGTGTGTTCAGCCTTGTTGACCCCTGTGTGTGTGTGTGTGCTCAGCCTTGCTGACCCCTGTGTGTGTGTTCAGCCTTGTTGACCCCTGTGTGTGTGTGTGTGTGTGTGTCAGCCTTGCCCCTGTGTGTGTGTGTTTGTGTTCAGCCTTGTTGATTCCTGTGTGTGTGTGTGTGTGTGTGTGTGTGTGTGTGTGTTCCTTGTTGACCCCTGTGTGTGTGTGTGTGTGTTCAGCCTTGTTGACCCCTGTGTGTGTGTGTGTGTGTGTGTGTGTGTGTGTGTGTGTGTGTGTGTGTGTGTCAGCCTTGTTGATTCCTGTGTGTGTGTGTGTGTGTTGTGTGTGTGTGTGTGTTCAGCCTTGTTGACCCCTGTGTGTGTGTGTGTGTGTGTTCAGCCTTGTTGATCCCTGTGTGTGTGTGTGTGTGTGTGTGTGTGTGTTGTTGTTCAGCCTTGTTGATCCCTGTGTGTGTGTGTGTGTGTGTTCAGCCTTGCTGACCCCTGTGTGTGTCTCTGTGTTTCAGGTACCGGTGTTGGAAGCTGGGGGAGGATATCGATCTGATCGTTCGCTGTGAACACGATGGTGTGATGACCGGAGCCAACGGGGAAGTGTCCTTCATCAACGTCAAGACCCTCAACGAGTGGGACTCCAGGGTAGGGACCCCTTTCAATACCTTTAATCACAGCTTCAACCCGAGGAAACCCCACACCACTGATACAGGGGAACCCCAGAGAGAGAGACCGCTTTCAATACCTTTAATCACAGCTTCAACCCGAGGAAACCCCACACCACTGATACAGGGGAACCCCAGAGAGAGAGACCAATACCTTTAATCACAGCTTCAAACCCGAGGAAACCCCCACCCACTGATACAGGGAACCCCAGAGAGACCTCTTTCAATACCTTTAATCACAGCTTCAACACGAGGAAACCCCACACCACTGATACAGGGGAACCCCAGACAGAGACCGCTTTCAATACCTTTAATCACAGCTTCAACCAGAGGAAATGTGGGGAAGCTATAAAAAAGGCCAACAAGATGCTCGGATATATTGTGAGAAGTGTTGAATTTAAATCAAGGGAAGTAATGTGCAAAGAAGAGCAACCAGAATTATCCTGGTTTAAAAGGCATGTCGATGCAGACAGGCTAAAAGAATTTAATCTGTTCAGTCTTGAACAAAGAAGACTACGCGCGATCTGATTCAAACATTCAAAATCCTAAAAGGTATTGACAATGTCGACCCAGGGGACTTTTCAACCTGAAAAAAAGAAACAAGGACCAGGGGTCACAAATGGAGATTAGAAAAAGGGCATTCAGAACAGAAAATAGGAGACACTTTTTACACAGAGAATTGTGATGGTCTGGAACCAACTCCCCGGTAATGTTGTTGAAGCGACACCCTGGGATCCTTCAAGAAGCTGCTTGATGAGATTCTGGGATCAATAAGTTACTAACAACCAAATGAGCAAGATGGGCTGAATGGCCTCCTCTCATTTGTAAACTTTCTTATGTTCTGCCTCTGTTATGCTAAAGTTATTTAAAACTGATAGGAACAGGTCGACATGTCGGTCATGTTGTCCGTGTCCTCCTTTGTAAAACTTGTTAAAAGTAATCATTTAATATCTTTGCTATTTTTTTCTTCATCTATGATTTTGCCATTTGTGTCTCTTAGACATTTAACCTCCTCTTTGAATGTTCTCTTGCTGTTGTAATATTGGAAAACGTTTTGGAATTGGTTTTAGCCCCTTAGCAATGTTCATTTCTGTCTCTGTTGGCCTTCTAACTTCCTTTTTTGACTTGTGTTTGCAGTTCCAAACAGGAGGAGGTGGCAAACACTGTTGCAGCAGCAAAGGACATTCAAAATGATCTCGACAGCATTCAGAACTGGGCAGACACATGGCAAATGACATTTAATAGAGGAAAGTGGAAGGTGCTGCACGCAGGCAATACATTTCTCCCCTTCCTTTCTATATTGGTTAATTGTGGGCTCTAGTTTTTATTTTAACATTGCTGAGTCCCTTGTCCCTGTGGATTGCAACCACAATGTAGAAACATATAGAGAATGGATGGGAATGGTCAATAAACATCACTGCTGTTTCTCTTAAAGCGTGTTTATTTATTTCTAATACTGGACCCTGTCTTAATACTGTATCACATTCTGAATATGAATATAGCTGAGTTATTAATTGTAGGTAATACTTAGAATACCAGATACATATTTACCATTAAAAAAGCAATCCATGTGATTTCTTTACCAGTCGTTCATTATTTTGTGTATCAGCCTCCACACAAAGCCAGATATCATTTAGAAATCTAGTTACAAGATTTAACAGTTAGCTAAATATTTAAATAAATATTAAATCTCTTAGCTAGATTTAACATTTAGCTAAATATTTAAATAAATCTTAAATCTCTTAAGTAGATTTAACATTTGTGTGTGCGTGTGTCAGTACCTGTGTGTGTGTGTGTCTCAGTGTGTGTGTGTGTGCGTGTCAGTACCTGTGTGTGTGTGTGTGTGTGTGTGTCTCAGTCACTTCAAGTCATACAAAAGAGCATTTCAAGTGGAGCGATAAAGTGGAGCGAAGAGATCAAAAAAAAGGCGCCAAGTTAGAAGCAAGAATTGTGTGAATCTTGGGCCCCAGCACCTTCCAAGTGTGCCTATTTGCTTGATGCTTGACAAGATTGGCCTAATTGCTTCTCCTAACTTGTTCTTTTGTGTTTGATATCACCCTTTAAACGGGTTGTTGCGTTTTTCGAACGTGTTTTTTTTACATTGACAATGTTTTTGTCGGGGATTGAGAGGAGTTAGAAAAACGCGTTTGAAACGACCGAGAGTCTCTATACAGCTCCAAGAGTTTAGCTGTTTTCACCATGTTGCAGCGGCAAAACTAAATCACTTAGAATTACCATCTGTACCAAAAGTCTGAAACACTCTTACATCAAATGTGATAAAAAATATATATATATACAGTACAAGTATATCATCCTCCTCCTCATCCTCATCATCCTCCTCATCCTCATCAGTTCAATCAGGGTGGCTGTTTCAGACTTGACCCTTGACCGCTGTGTAGCAGTCGTATTTATTTCTTTAGCAGACTTCCTTATCCAGACTCCGTTATCCAGGGTGACTTGCAATTGTTACAAGTTCTCTCGGTACAAAGTAACACATTAAAAAATATCATAATACAGATATGAAAGTATAAAATCAATTCAAGTAAGAGCAAAATAATAAAGCACACAGTAAACTATAAACAAGAGCAAATTCGACTAAAAGCAGAACGCAGCTCTCGCTATTCCTTATCCAATGCTGCCATCGTGTGGCCATTTAGAAGAACTGTTGGTTTATTAATTATTAATTTTTTTTTTTATCAGAGCACAGCTCAATGACATGCGGTTGCTGGTGCCCTCTGCTGTTTACAATGGGTAGTACAGGTGATGAAATTCACAATGACATTGCTACTGTTATTATTATTTATTTCTTAGCAGACATCCAGGGCTGCTTACAATTGTTACAAATGATCACAGTACAAAGAATCACATTATAAAACATCACATTACAGAATATCATAATACAGATAAGAGCAGATATGAACGTATTCATAAAATCAAGTAAAAGCAAAATAATAAAGCACACAGTAAATTATAAGAGTGAATTCGACTAAGAGCAGCTAAACCTGATAGTAACTATTTGCTGATATGAGTCCAGTAAGAACAGGCAGTAAGCATGATAAATACAAGAGAATGATTTCAAAACGAGCAATTACAGAAAACGTTATTATTTACACACAGTACTCTCCTGGCTATCCTGTAAATATTGTTTTTGCTGTATTTTAAGAATGTATCTGAAATGTCTATTTTTGCACATGGGTTAAGGTGAATACGAGTCATTTCAAAGGGCAACTGAGCTGATAGATAGATAGATATAGATTTATAATAACAAACAGTTCTAGTAAATGGCCACACGATGGCAGCATTGTATAAGGAATAGGAATATCGAGAACTGCGTTCTGCCCATCTCCATGACGACCAGGTTTACTGCACAGGAAGCCCCGTGACCCGACACCGACACAGACTCTTACGGGGGTTTGAAACCGCACATCACTTTGCGCGGATCCTTACTCATGTCTGTCCCACAGGAGTTCCCTGGCTGTAGTTTATGTGGCTGTTCTTTGATCTCATGCAGTGTTAAAGGAGTGTGCAGAGCTGCTAGTCTGTGATGGTTGAAAAGTGTCTCCTATTTTCTGTTCTGAATGCCCCTTTATCTAATCTCCATTTCTGACCCCTTGTTTCTTTTTTAAGGTCCAAGAAGTCCCCTGGGTCGACATTGTCAATACCTTTTAGGATTTTGAATGTTTGAATCAGATCGCCGTGTAGTCTTCTTTGTTCAAGACTGAATAGATTCAATTCTTTTTAGCCTGTCTACATGTGACATGCCTTTTAAACCCGGGATAATTCTGGTTGCTCTTCTTTGCACTATTTCTAGAGCAACAATATCCTTTTTGTAACAAGGTGACCAGAACTGAACACAATATTCTAGATGAGGTCTTACTAATGCATTGTAAAGTTTTAATATTACTTCCCTGATTTAATTTCAATACTTTTCATAATATATCCGAGCATCTTGTTGGCCTTTTTTTTTTTTATAGCTTCCCACGTTGTCTAGATGAAGACATTTCTGAGTCAACATAAACTCCTAGGTCTTTTTTCATAGATTCCTTCTTCAATTTCAGTATCTCCCATATGATATTTATAATGCACATTGGGATCAGTATTAGGTCCTCTGCTATTCCTAATCTACATTAATGATTTAGATTCTGGTATAGCAAACAAACTCGTTAAATTTGTAGACGACACAAAAATAGGAGGAGTGGCAAACACTGTTGCAGCAGCAAAGGTCATTCAAAATGATCTCAACAGCATTCAGAACTGGGCAGACACATGGCAAATGACATTTAATAGAGGAAAAGTGGGCTCTAGTTTTTTTATTTAACTGCTGAGTCCCTTGTCCCTGTGGATTGCAAACCACAATGTAGAAACATATAGAGAATGGATGGAATGGGCAATAAACATCACTGCTGTTTCTCTTAAAGCGTGTTTATTTATTTCTAATACTGGACCCTGTGTTAATACTGTATCACATTCTGAATATGAATATAGCTGAGTTATTAATTGTAGGTAATACTTAGAATACCAGATACATTTAGCATTAAAAAGCAATCCATGTGATTTCTTTACCAGTCGTTCATTATTTTGTGTATCAGCCTCCACACAAAGCCGAAATGAAAAACGGTATACTGTAATGATGCTCCAGTCAGTCTGCCCGGACTGCACCTGAACCATCTTAAAAACAAACCTCCAATAAGCTCATTTGTAAAAGTTAGTAAAGAATGGCGCTATATAATCTAAGGAAGCTGAATGTGAACTCCTAGCTGGAGCAACGAGAGAGGGAGAGGGGCGGGCAGAGAAGGAGGCGGAGACGCTGCTAGGCAACCCGGCTCCTGAACATTCCACTCCGCTGAGCAGAGACCGTTAGGATTTAAAAAATGCCAAAGTTCCGAGCGCCGTTAGTATGGGCTGCCAGAAATGAGGAGAAAATAAATACAGCTTTTTATAAATGTGTGCATTCAGATATCATTTAGAAATCTAGTTACAACATTTAACAGTTGGGTAAATATTTAAATAAATCCCAAATCTTTAGCTAGATTTAACAGTTAGCTAAATATTTAAATACATCTTAAATCTTTAACTAGATTTAACATTTAAAAACATTTAAATAAATCTTAAATCTTTAGCTAGATTTTAACATTTAGTTAAATATTTAACTGGTAGCTAAAGTGCATAGCATAAGTGTACCTGTGTGTGTGTGTCCTGTGAGTGTGTGTGTCGTGTCACTACCTGTGTGTGTGTGTCACTATCTGTGTGTGTGTCTGTCAGTACCTGTGTGTGCGCAGGTCAGTACCTGTGTGTGTGTGTGTGGGTGTGGGTCAGTGCCTGTGTGTGTGTGTGTGTGTGTGTGCAAAGCGTCAGTACCTGTGTGTGTGTGTGTGTGCATGCGAGCGTCAGTACCTGTGTGTCTCTGGGAGATATATTTTTTGTCTCAAGTCCCCTCCCGCGCTCCGTTCAACTTCTCAGAACTAATCATGACGAGGGACATGTTAATAAAAACATAAACCATGGCGATTGTGTTGATAAAGATATCGCAGGAATAAGTCCAGGCAGCAGAACGCCAGGGAAAGCGACGCGTTGTGTTTTAAACCTGTCAGCGAGCCCGGCTCTGAAGAACAACAAAACACAAAACAAGAGACGCACATCGAGGGCCTGTCAAATTTGAAAATTCATTTATTACATTTCTCTTCATAGAATCCTCTGTAAGGTTAACATACAACCAGTCATATACAGAACAACGGATTTTGATAATTTACTCTAGTTATTGATTAAAAAAAAAAAATTGTAATATTTGTAAAACTTCCATCCTTTCCACAAGTCTCAAAAACACCTGAACTGCCCGCCTGAAGATATCCCTGTGTCTCTATCAGATGAATCTATAACAGCACAGCAGCTCAAATTAAAATGTGCATCGCTGCCCGAACCCAGAGACTGTCTATCACATGTCTGCAAACCTCAAGCCTAGAGGCCGTCCCAAACTGCACAGAACCGCTGAAATTGAAGAGAATCTGTAATCTGCAGAGGGAGCATCTTACCTGTTTAGTATTTGAATGATAAAATGGAAATCAAGTAAAAATACTATCAAACTCTTTACAGGCTAAGCACTTCCAATGTAACATATCAGGCCTTTTGTCAGTAAAATCTTTATACGCTGTCAAACAAAAACAAGACTTCTCATTGGGTCACGTTTTCAAACCCTCAACTCCAGCCTTTATGAACTCCTACTTAAAAGGAGACACAACGTCTGTCGATTTCACAAAACTAGAAGCGAGCAGCTGAGTTCATGTATTCCAGGTCACTTTAGCGGTCCGTTTGTGATAATTCCGATGACGATGTCGCTGAGGAAGATGGCGGCTCCCTGGAGGAGTGCAATTCCCAGGAATTCACTCCTCCACAGATTCGACCGCTCTCTACTCCAGACCGATTGGTTAATTGCAATCCCAAAACACCACTTCCGAGAGACTTCCTTAAAAACAAAGTGCTTGATTCTTTTCCCATAAACTGATTTCCTTTGTCAATTTCAAAGATCGCAGGTTAACCAGGAACTTAATACTGTATCACATTCTGAATATGAATATAGCTGAGTTATTAATTGTAGGTAATACTCAGAATACCAGATCCACATTTAGCCTTAAAAATGCAATCCATGTGATTTCTTTACCAGTCGTGCATTATTTTGTGTATCAGCCTCCACACAAAGCCGAGCGCAGTCTTGCATTATACTGTAATGATGCTGCAGTCAGTCTGCCCGGACTGCACCTGAACCATATTAAAAACACGAAGCCTCCAATAAGCTCATTTGTAAAAGTTAGTAAAGAATGGCGCTATATAATCTAAGGAAGCTGAATGTGAACTCTAGCTGGAGCAACGAGAGGGAGAGAGGGGCGGGGCAGAGAAGGAGGCGGAGACGCTGCTAGGCAACCGGCTCCTGAACATTCCACTCCGCTGAGCAGAGAC
Source organism: Huso huso (assembly GCA_036884735.1). Taxonomy (NCBI): domain Eukaryota; kingdom Metazoa; phylum Chordata; class Actinopteri; order Acipenseriformes; family Acipenseridae; genus Huso; species Huso huso. Next base: position 14,306,613 of record CM072681.1, on the reverse strand, counting down.
CGTTAGGATTTAAAAATGCGAAAGTTCCGAGCGCCGTTAGTATGGGCTGCCAGAAATGAGGAGAAAATAAATACAGCTTTTTATAAATGTGTGCATTCAGATATCATTTAGAAATCTAGTTACAACATTTAACAGTTAGCTAAATATTTAAATACATCTTAAATCTCTTAACTAGATTTAACATTTAGCTAAATATTTAAATAAATCTTAAATCTCTTAGCTAGTTTAACATTTTTGTAACGAGGTGACCAGAACTGAACACAATATTCTAGGTGAGGTCTTACTAATGCATTGTAGAGTTTTAACATTAGTTCCCTTGATTTAAATTCAACACTTCTCACAATATAGCCGAGCATCTTGTTGGCCTTTTTTTATAGCTTCCCCACATTGTCTAGATGAAGACATTTCTGAGTCAACATAAACTCCTGGGTCTTTTTCATAGATTCCTTCTTCAATTTCAGTATCTCCCATATGATATTTATAATGCACATTGGGATCAGTATTCGGTCCTCTGCTATTCCTAATCTACATTAATGATTTAGATTCTGGTATAGTAAGCAAACTTGTTAAAATTGTAGACAACACAAAAATAGGAGGAGGGCAAACACTGTTGCAGCAGCAAAGGTCATTCAAAATGATCTCGACAACATTCAGAACTGGGCAGACACATGGCAAATGAAATTTAATAGAGGAAAGTGGAAGGTGCTACACGCAGGCAATACATTTCTCCCCCCTTCCTTTCTATATTGGTTAATTGTGGTTAATTCTAGTTTTTATTTAACATTGCCAGGAGTCCTTGTCCCTGTGGATTGCAACTACAATGTAGAAACATATAGAGAATGGATGGGAATGGGCAATAAACATCACTGCTGTTTC
>CM072681.1:14273648-14303727 GCA_036884735.1 Huso huso | reverse complement strand
CAGTACAATTAATCTCTGTTATTTACACAGATTAAAAAGGGCTGTTCCCTTGCTTTCAATTCAGTAGATCTCTTTTCCATGACTCATTTCTGACTGTTTCTTAAGTGAACAGTACTATGCAAGTTATTGCTCTGCACACAGAGGTGTCCTCAGATCAATACTATGCAAGTTACTGCTCTGCACACAGAGGTGTCCTCAGATCAATACTATGCAAGTTATTGCTCTGCACACAGAGGTGCCTTAAATCAATACTATGCAAGTTATTGCTGTACACACAGAGGTGTCTCAAATCAATACTATGCAAGTTATTGCTGTACACACAGAGGTGCCTCAAATCAATACTATGCAAGTTATTGCTCTGCACACAGAGGTGTCCTCAGATCAATACTATGCAAGTTACTGCTCTGCACACAGAGGTGTCCTCAGATCAATACTATGCAAGTTGCTCTGCACAGGTGTCCTCAGATCAATACTATGCAAGTTATTGCTCTGCACAGAGGTGTCCTCAGATCAATACTATGCAAGTTATTGCTCTGCACACAGAGGTGTCCTCAAATCAATACTATGCAAGTTATTGCTCTGCACACAGAGGTGTCTCAAATCAATACTATGCAAGTTATTGCTCTGCACACAGAGGTGCCTCAAATCAATACTATGCAAGTTATTGCTGTGCACACAGAGGTGCCTCAAATCAATACTATGCAAGGTTCAAATCAATTGCTGCTCACACACAGAGGTGCCTCAAATCAATACTATGCAAGTTATTGCTCTGCCCACAGAGGTGTCCTCAAATCAATACTGTGCAAGTTATTGCTCTGCACACAGAGGTGTCCTCAAATCAATACTATGCAAGTTATTGCTTTGCACATGTCCTAAATATCAATAATAATGGAAGTAACAATATAAACAGTTTTTTTTTCATAAAAAAATAGGTATAACTAAATTAAATGCCATGCTAACTAATGTATAAAAAGCAAACCCCTAACTCAGTTTTTTGGCACAGATAAATCATTTATAATGCCTGATAAAATGTAGATTTATAATGTATAAAAAGCAAACCCTAACTCAATGGCACAGATAAATCATTTACTTAATGCCTGATAATATGTAGATTTATAATGTATACAAAGCAAACCCTAACTCAATGGCACAGATAAATCATTTACTTAATGCCTGATAATATGTAGATTTATAATGTATAAAAAGCAAACCCTAACTCAATGGCACAGATAAATCAGCTACATAATACATTTAACACTGATTTGCACTTAACCTTTTCTCCATAATAAATGAAAGTATTGTTTGAAATGTAACGTGTGTGCAAAAGCAACCAGGACCATCTTTCATACTTTACAGCATGACGGGAATTCACATCGTTTTTTGGTTGTATATTAAATAAAATTGAAAAGAACAAGGCTGCCGTTTTCTGTCAGTAAATTACACGTGTGTGTAAGAAAGTCTGAGTTAACAGTATGTGCAATCAGTTATGGGATATAATGCAATCAGCTGTGATAAAAATGAAAACAAAAAAAATAAAAATAAAAAAATCACCAACCGGTGCTTCACTGAGTTGGATTGTCTGCCATTCATTTAATACAAGTGTTGAAATATGTGAGAGGCAGAGAGGGAAAAGAGAAAAGTCCTACTGTACCCCAAATACACTCGAGATGTGCAATACACTGAAGATTGAAAGCAAAATTAAATAAGGGGTTGAATTTGCCAGATTGGAGGACGCTAGTCAAAACACTTTCCTAAATGTACAGTGCAGTTCAGCCCCTGTGCGTGCTGCTCATGTGTCGTTCTTTCTGTTCAGGTGCACTTCGTATGTAATGTACAGTGCAGTTCAGCCCCTGTGCGTGCTGCTGTGTCGTTCTTTCTGTTCAGGTGCGCCGTATGTAATGTACAGTGCAGTTCAGCCCCTGTGTGTGCTGCTCCTGTGTCGTTCTTTCTGTTCAGGTGCATTCGTGCATGTAATGTAATGTACAGTGCAGTTCAGCCCCTGTGCGTGCTGCTCATGTGTCGTTCTTTCTGTTCAGGTGCACTTTATGTAATGTAATGTACAGTGCAGTTCAGCCCCTGTATTGCTGCTGCTGTGTCGTTCTTCTGTTCAGGTGCGCCAGATGTAATGTAATGTACAGTGCAGTTCAGCCAGTGCTGCTCATGTGTAATTCTTTCTGTTCCCTGTGTGTGCTGCCTGTGCGTGCTGCTCATGTGTCGTTCTTTCTGTTCAGGTGCGCTTAGGTATGTATCGTATGTAATGTACAGTGCAGTTCAGCCCCTGTGCAATTTAGTTGTGCTGCTCTCCTGTGTCGTTCTTTCTGTTCAGGTGCACTTATGTATGTAATGTAATGTACAGTGCAGTTCAGCCCCTGTGCGTGCTGCTCTGTGTCGTTCTTTTCTGTTCAGGTGCGCCGTATGTAATGTAATATACAGTGCAGTTCAGCCCCTGTGCGTGCTGCTCATGTGTCGTTCTTCCTGTTCAGGTGCGCCGTATGTAATGTATTAATGGCACAGTGCAGTTCAGCCTGTGCGTGCTGCTCATGTGTCGTTCTTTCTGTTCAGGTGCGCCCGTATGTAATGTAATACAGTGCAGTTCAGCCCCTGTGCGTGCTGCTCCTGTGTCGTTCTTTCTGTTCAGGTGCACGCCGTATATGTAATGTACAGTGCAGTTCAGCCCTGTCGCGTGCTGCAGTTTCTGTTCAGGTGCCGTCATGTAATGTACAGTACAGTGCAGTTGCCCCTGTGCGTGCTGCTCATGTGTCGTTCTTTCTGTTCAGGTGCGCCTTCGTATGTAATGTACAGTGCAGTTCAGTTCCCCCCTGTGCGTGCTGCTCATGTGTCGTTCTTTCTGTTCAGGTGCACGCCATTATGTAATGTACAGTGCAGTTTCGTGCCCCTGTGTCGTTCTTCCTGTTCAGGTGCGCCATGTAATGTAATGTACAGTGCAGTTCAGCCCCTGTGCGTGCTGCTCCATGTGTCGTTCTTCCTGTTCAGGTGCGCCCGTATGTAATGTACAGTGCAGTTCAGCCCCTGTGCGTGCTGCTCATGTGTCGTTCTTTCTGTTCAGGTGCACTTCGTATGTAATGTACAGTACAGTGCAGTTCAGCCCCTGTGCGTGCTGCTCATGTGTCGTTGTTTCTGTTCAGGTGCACTTCGTATGTAATGTACAGTACAGTGCAGTTCAGCCCCTGTGCGTGCTGCTCATGTGTCGTTCTTTCTGTTCAGGTGCGCCTTCATGTAATGTAATGTACAGTGCAGTTCAGCCCCTGTGTGCTGCTCTGTGTCGTTGTTTTCTGTTCAGGTGCGCCGTGTGCAATGTACAGTACAGTGCAGTTCAGCCCCTGGGCGTGCTGCTCATGTGTCGTTCTTTCTGTTCAGGTGCACTTCGTATGTAATGTACAGTGCAGTTCAGCCCCTGTGCGTGCTGCTCATGTGTCGTTCTTTCTGTTCAGGTGCGCTTCGTATGTAATGTAATGTACAGTGCAGTTCAGCCCCTGTGCGTGCTGTTCAGTTCCCTGTTCAGGTGCGTGTACAGTGCAGTTCTGTGCTGCCTGTGTCGTTCTTTCTGTTCAGGTGCGCCGTATGTAATGTACAGTGCAGTTCAGCCCCTGCGTGCTGGTGTGTCGTTCTTTCTGTTATGTAATGTACAGTACAGTGCAGTTCAGCCCCTGTGTGCTGCTCTGCGTTCTTTCTGTTCGTACAGTGCAGTTCTTTGCTGCTTCTGTGGTTCTTCCTGTTCAGGTGCACTTAGGTAATGTAATGTACAGTGCAGTTCAGCCCCTGTGCGTGCTGCTCATGTGTCGCGTTCTTTCTGTTCAGGTGCACCGTATGTAATGTACAGTGCAGTTCAGCCCCTGTGCGTGCTGCTCATGTGTCGTTGTTTCTGTTCAGGTGCACTTCGTATGTAATGTAATATACAGTGCAGTTCAGCCCCTGTGCGTGCTGCTCCTGTGTCGTTCTTCCTGTTCAGGTGCACTTCGTATGTAATGTACAGTGCAGTTCAGCCCCTGTGCGTGCTGCCATGTGTCGTTCTTCCTGTTCAGGTGCGCCGTATGTAATGTACAGTGCAGTTCAGCCCCTGTGCGTGCTGCTCATGTGTCGTTCTTTCTGTTCAGGTGCACTTCGTATGTAATGTACAGTACAGTGCAGTTCAGCCCCTGTGCGTGCTGCTCATGTGTCGTTGTTTCTGTTCAGGTGCGCCGTGCGCCGTTGTAATGTACAGTACAGTGCAGTTCAGCCCCTGTGCGTGCTGCTCATGTGTCGTTCTTTCTGTTCAGGTGCGCCCGTATGTAATGTAATGTACAGTGCAGTTCAGCCCCTGTGTGTGCTGCTCCTGTGTCGTTCTTTCTGTTCAGGTGCGCCGTATGTAATGTTACAGTGCAGTTCAGCCCCTGTGCGTGCTGCTCTGTGTCGTTCTTTCTGTTCAGGTGCACGCCGTATGTAATGTACAGTGCAGTTCAGCCCCTGTGCGTGCTGCTCCTGTGTCGTTCTTTCTGTTCAGGTGCGCCGTATGTATGTAATGTACAGTGCAGTTCAGCCCCTGTGCGTGCTGCTCATGTGTCGTTCTTTCTGTTCAGGTGCACGCCGTATGTAATGTAATGTACAGTGCAGTTCAGCCCCTGTGCGTGCTGCTCATGTGTCGTTCTTTCTGTTCAGGTGCGCCGTATATGTAATGTACAGTGCAGTGCAGTTCAGCCCCCTGTGTTTTTTTCTGCTCATCCTGTGTTCTTTCTGTTCGTTTTTCTGTTCAGGTGCTGCCATGTAATGTTCAATGTAATGTACAGTGCAGTTCAGCCCCTGTGCGTGCTGCTCATGTGTCGTTCTTCTGTTCAGGTGTTCGTAGGTGTACAGTGCAGTTCAGCCCCTGTGCGTGCTGCTCATGTGTCGTTCTTTCTGTTCAGGTGCACGCCATTATGTAATGTACAGTGCAGTTCAGCCCCTGTGTGTGCTGCTCATGTGTCGTTCTTTCTGTTCAGGTGCACTACAGTGCAGTTCAGTAATGTAATGTACAGTGCTGTTCAGCCCCTGTGTAATGTGCTGCAGTTCCTGTGTCGTGCTTTCTGTTCAGGTTCTTCCTGTTCAGGTGTAATGTACAGTGCAGTTCAGCCCCTGTGCGTGCTGCTCCATGTGTCGTTCTTTCTGTTCAGGTGCACTTCGTATGTAATGTAATGTACAGTGCAGTTCAGCCCCCTGTGCGTGCTGCTCATGTGTCGTTCTTTCTGTTCAGGTGCACTTCGTATGTAATGTAATGTACAGTGCAGTTCAGCCCCTGTGCGTGCTGCTCATGTGTCGTTCTTTCTGTTCAGGTGCACTTCAGATGTAATGTAGTGTGCAGTTCACAGTGTGCTGTTCAGCCGTTCTTTCTGTTCAGGTGCTCATATGTAATGTAATGTACAGTGCTGTTCAGGTGCGTGCTGCTCTCATGTGTCGTTCTTTCTGTTCAGGTGTACATGTAATAATGCAGTTGCAGTTCAGCCCCTGTGCGTGCTGCTCTGTGTCGTTCTTTCTGTTCAGGTGCACTTCGTATGTAATGTAATGTACAGTGCAGTTCAGCCCTGTGCGTGCTGCTCATGTGTCGTTCTTTCTGTTCAGGTGCGCCGTATGTAATGTACAGTGCAGTTCAGCCCCTGTGCGTGCTGCTCCTGTGTTCGTTCTTCCTGTTCAGGTACGCCATGTAATGTAATGTAATGTACAGTGCAGTTCAGCCCCTGTGCGTGCTGCTCATGTGTCGTTCTTTCTGTTCAGGTGCACCGTATGTAATGTAATGTACAGTGCAGTTCAGCCCCTGTGCGTGCTGCTCATGTGTCGTTCTTTCTGTTCAGGTGCACCAGATGTAATGTAATGTACAGTGCAGTTCAGCCCCTGTCGTGCTGCTCATGCTCGATTCTTTTCGTTCAGGTGCGCTTTTCTGTTCAGGTGCAGTTCAGCCCAATAGTGCTGCTCATGTGTCGTTCTTCCTGTTCAGGTGCACAGTATGTAATGTACAGTGCAGTTCCCCTGCCCCGTGTGCTGCTCATGTGTCGTTCTTTCTGTTCAGGTGCGCCGTATGTAATGTAATGTACAGTGCAGTTCAGCCCCTGTGCGTGCTGCTCATGTGTCGTTCTTTCTGTTCAGGTGCGCCGTATGTAATGTACAGTGCAGTTCAGCCCCTGTGCGTGCTGCTCATGTGTCGTTCTTTCTGTTCAGGTGCACTTCGTATGTAATGTACAGTGCAGTTCAGCCCCTGTGCGTGCTGCTCCTGTGTGTCGTTCTTTCTGTTCAGGTGCGCCGTATGTAATGTAATGTACAGTGCAGTTCAGCCCCTGTGCGTGCTGCTCCTGTGTCGTTCTTTCTGTTCAGGTGCACTTCGTATGTAATGTAATGTACAGTGCAGTTCAGCCCCTGTGTGCTGCTGCTGTGTCGTTCTTTCTGTTCAGGTGCACTTCCATATGTAATGTAATGTACAGTGCAGTTCAGCCCCTGTGCGTGCTGCTCCTGTGTCGTTCTTTCTGTTCAGGTGCGCTTATGTAATGTAATGTACAGTGCAGTTCAGCCCCTGTGCGTGCTGCTCATGTGTCGTTCTTTCTGTTCAGGTGCGCCGTATGTAATGTACAGTGCAGTTCAGTTCAGTGCTGCTCTGTGTCGTTCTTTCTGTTCAGGTGCTGCTATGTGTACAGTGCAGTTCTGTTCGTGCTGCTGTGTCGTTCTTTCTGTTCAGGGTGTAATGTAATGTACAGTGCAGTTCAGCCCCTGTGCGTGCTGCTCATGTGTCGTTCTTTCTGTTCAGGTGCGCCGTATGTAATGTAATGTACAGTGCAGTTCAGCCCCTGTGCGTGCTGCTCATGTGTCGTTCTTTCTGTTCAGGTGCGCCGTATGTTATGTAATGTACAGTTCACAGTGCAGTTCAGCCCCTGTGCGTGCTGCTCATGTGTGCAGTTCAGCCCTTTCTGTTCAGGTGCACCTTTCTGTTCAGGTGTAATGTAATGTACAGTGCAGTTCAGCCCCTGTGCGTGCTGCTCATGTGTCGTTCTTTCTGTTCAGGTGCACTTCGTATGTAATGTACAGTGCAGTTCAGCCCCTGTGCGTGCTGCTCATGTGTCGTTCTTTCTGTTCAGGTGCGCTATGTAATGTAATGTACAGTGCAGTTCAGCCCCTGTGCGTGCTGCTCCTGTGTCGTTCTTTCTGTTCAGGTGTGCACTTCGTATGTAATGTAATGTACAGTGCAGTTCAGCCCCTGTGTGCTGCTCCTGTGTCGTTCTTTCTGTTCAGGTGCGCCAGATTAATGTAATGTACAGGGTGCAGTTCAGCCCCTGTGTGTGCTGCTCCTGTGTCGTTCTTTCTGTTCAGGTGCACTTCAGATGTAATGTAATGTACAGTGCAGTTCAGCCCCTGTGCGTGCTGCTCATGTGTCGTTCTTTCTGTTCAGGTGCGCCGTATGTAATGTAATGTAATGTACAGTGCAGTTCAGCCCCTGTGCGTGCTGCTCATGTGTCGTTTTTCTTTCTGTTCAGGTGTAATGTTATGTAATGTACAGTGCAGTTCAGCCCCTGTGCGTGCTGCTCATGTGTCGTTCAGGTTCTTTCTGTTCAGGTGCGCCAGTATGTAATGTAACATGTACAGTGCAGTTCAGCCCCTGTGTGTGCTGCTCATGTGTCGTTCTTTCTGTTCAGGTGCGCCAGTATGTAATGTACAGTGCAGTTCAGCCCCTGTGCGTGCTGCTCCTGTGTCGTTCTTTCTGTTCAGGTGCACCAGTGCAGTTCAGATGTAATGTATGTAATGTACGTTCTTTCAGTTCAGCCCTGTTAATGCGTGCTGCAGTTCTGCTCCTGTGTCGTTCTTTCTGTTCAGGTGCGCCATTATGTAATGTACAGTGCAGTTCAGCCCCTGTGTGTGCTGCTCCTGTGTCGTTCTTTCTGTTCAGGTGCACCTGTAATGTAATGTAATGTACAGTGCAGTTCAGCCTGTGCGTGCTGCTCATGTGTCGTTCTTTCTGTTCAGGTGCGCTTCGTATGTAATGTACAGTGCAGTTCAGTTCAGCCCCTGTGCGTGCTGCTCCTGTGTCGTTCTTTCTGTTCAGGTGCACTTCGTATGTAATGTATTGTAATGTACAGTACAGTTCAGCCCCTGTGTGTGCTGCTCCTGTGTCGTTCTTTCTGTTCAGGTGCACCATTATGTATGTAATGTACAGTGCAGTTCAGCCCCTGCGTGCTGCTCCTGTGTCGTTCTTTCTGTTCAGGTGCGCCGTATGTAATGTACAGTGCAGTTCAGCCCCTGTGTGTGCTGCTCCTGTGTCGTTCTTTCTGTTCAGGTGCCATTATGTAATGTTACAGTGCAGTTCAGCCCCTGTGTGCTGCTCTTTCTGTTCGTTTCTTTCTGTTCAGGTGCAGTTCGTATGTAATGTACAGTGCAGTTCAGCCCCTGTGTGTGCTGCTCTGTGTCGTTCTTTCTGTTCAGGTGCACTTCCATGTAATGTAATGTACAGTGCAGTTCAGCCCCTGTGCGTGCTGCTCATGTGTCGTTCTTTCTGTTCAGGTGCACCGTATGTAATGTAATATACAGTGCAGTTCAGCCCCTGTGCGTGCTGCTCCTGTGTCGTTCTTTCTGTTCAGGTGCACTTCAGATGTAATGTAATGTACAGTGCAGTTCAGCCCCTGTGCGTGCTGCTCCTGTGTCGTTCTTTCTGTTCTGTTCTGTTCAGGTGCAGTTCAGCCCCTGTGTGTGCTGCTCATGTGTCGTTCTTTCTGTTCAGGTACAGTGCAGTTCAGTTCCCTGTGTGTGCTGCTCCTGTGTCGTTCTTTCTGTTCAGGTGCGCCCGTATGTAATGTACAGTGCAGTGCAGTTCAGCCCCTGTGCGTGCTGCTTTCTGTGTCGTTCTTTCTGTTCAGGTGTGCGTTCTTTCTGTTCATGTAATTATGTAATGTACAGTGCAGTTCAGCCCCTGTGCGTGCTGCTCCTGTGTCGTTCTTTCTGTTCAGGTGCGCCATTATGTAATCAATGTACAGTGCAGTTCAGCCCCTGTGCGTGCTGCTCATGTGTCGTTCTTTCTGTTCAGGTGCACCAGTTCATGTAATGTAATGTAATGTACAGTGCAGTTCAGCCCCCTGTGCGTGCTGCTCCATGTGTCGTTCTTTCTGTTCAGGTCGTTAATTAATGTACAGTGCAGTTCAGGTGCGTGCTGCTCATGTGTCGTTCTTTCTGTTCAATGTAATGTAATGTACAGTGCAGTTCAGCCCCTAATGCGTGCTGCTCATGTGTCGTTCTTTCTGTTCAGGTGCATTTGTATGTAATGTAATGTACAGTGCAGTTCAGCCCCTGTGCGTGCTGCTCCTGTCGTCGTTCTTTCTGTTCAGGTGCAGTGCAGTTCAGCCCTCTGTATGTAATAGTAAGTGCAGTTCAGCCCCAGTTGCGTGCTGCTCATGTGTCGTTCTTTCTGTTCAGGTGCACTTATGTAATGTACAGTGCAGTTCAGCCCATGCGTGTGCTGCTCATGTGTCGTTCTTCTGTTCAGGTGCGCCAGTATGTAATGTACAGTGCAGTCAGCCCCCGTATCTTTCTGTTCATGTATGTAATGTACAGTGCAGTTCAGCCCCTGTGCGTGCTGCTCTGTGTCGTTCTTTCTGTTCAGGTGCGCCAGATGTAATGTACAGTACAGTGCAGTTCAGCCCCTGTGCGTGCTGCTCATGTGTCGTTCTTTCTGTTCAGGTGCACTGTTCAGATGTAATGTAATGTACAGTGCAGTTCAGCCTGTGTGTGCTGCTCATGTGTCGTTCTTTCTGTTCAGGTGCACCGTATGTAATGTAACAGTACAGTGCAGTTCAGCCCCTGTGTGCGTGCTGCTCATGTGTCGTTCTTTCTGTTCAGGTGCACGCCGTATGTAATGTAATGTACAGTGCAGTTCAGCCCCAGTGCGTGCTGCTCCTGTGTCGTTCTTTCTGTTCAGGTGCGCCCTTATGTAAATGTAATGTACAGTGCAGTTCAGCCCCCTGTGCGTGCTGCTCATGTGTCGTTCTTTCTGTTCAGGTGCGCCCGTATGTAATGTACAGTACAGTGCAGTTCAGCCCCTGTGCGTGCTGCTCATGTGTCGTTCTTTCTGTTCAGGTGCACTCAGATGTAATGTAACAGTACAGTTCAGTTCAGCCCCTGTGCGTGCTGCTCATGTGTCGTTCTTTCTGTTCAGGTGCACTTATGTAATGTAATGTACAGTGCAGTTCAGCCCCTGTGCGTGCTGCTCATGTGTCGTTCTTTCTGTTCAGGTGCGCCCGTATGTAATGTAATGTACAGTGCAGTTCAGCCCCTGTGCGTGCTGCTCATGTGTCGTTCTTTCTGTTCAGGTGCACCGTATGTAATGTATGTACAGTGCAGTTCAGCCCCTGTGCGTGCTGCTCATGTGTCGTTCTTTCTGTTCAGGTGCGCCGTATGTAATGTAATGTACAGTGCAGTTCAGCCCCTGTGCGTGCTGCTCATGTGTCGTTCTTTCTGTTCAGGTGCACGCCGTAATGTAATGTACAGTACAGTGCAGTTCAGCCCCTGTGCGTGCTGCTCCTGTGTCGTTCTTCTGTTCAGGTCTTAATGTTCAGTGCAGTGCTGCTCATGTGTCGTTCTTTCTGTTCAGGTACATGTAATGTACAGTGCAGTTCAGCCCCTGTGCGTGCTGCTCATGTGTCGTTCTTTCTGTTCAGGTGCACCGTATGTAATGTGTACAGTGCAGTTCAGCCCCTGTGCGTGCTGCTCATGTGTCGTTCTTTCTGTTCAGGTGCGCCCGTATGTAATGTAACAGTACAGTGCAGTTCAGCCCCTGTGCGTGCTGCTCCTGTGTCGTTCTTCCTGTTCAGGTGCACTTCGTATGTAATGTAATGTACAGTGCAGTTCAGCCCCTGTGCGTGCTGCTCATGTGTCGTTCTTTCTGTTCAGGTGCGCCGTATGTAATGTAATGTACAGTGCAGTTCAGCCCCTGTGCGTGCTGCTCCTGTGTCGTTCTTTGTTCAGGTGCACTTCGTATGTAATGTAATATACAGTGCAGTTCAGCCCCTGTGCGTGCTGCTCCTGTGTCGTTCTTTCTGTTCAGGTGCGCCATTATGTAATGTAATGTACAGTGCAGTTCAGCCCCTGTGCGTGCTGCTCATGTGTCGTTCTTTCTGTTCAGGTGCACTTCGTATGTAATGTACAGTACAGTGCAGTTCAGCCCCTGTGCGTGCTGCTCATGTGTCGTTCTTTCTGTTCAGGTGCGCCCACTTCGTATGTAATGTACAGTGCAGTTCAGCCCCTGTGCGTGCTGCTCATGTGTCGTTCTTTCTGTTCAGGTGCGCCAGATGTAATGTAATGTACAGTGCAGTTCAGCCCCTGTGCGTGCTGCTCATGTGTCGTTCTTTCTGTTCAGGTGCGCTTCGTATGTAATGTACAGTGCAGTTCAGCCCCTGTGCGTGCTGCTCCTGTGTCGTTCTTCCTGTTCAGGTGCGCCGTATGTAATGTACAGTGCAGTTCAGTTCAGCCCCTGTTCAGGTGCTGCTCCTGTGTCGTTCTTTCCTGTTCAGGTGCGTTCTGTAATGTAATGTACAGTGCAGTTCAGCCCCTGTGCGTGCTGCTCATGTGTCGTTCTTTCTGTTCAGGTGCGCCGATGTAATGTAATGTACAGTGCAGTTCAGTTCAGGTGCGCCGTATGTAATGTGCTGCTCAGTGCAGTTGTGCTGTCCTGTTCGTTCTTTCTGTTCAGGTGCACCGTGATGTAATGTACAGTGCAGTTCAGCCCCCCTGTGCGTGCTGCTCATGTGTCGTTCTTTCTGTTCAGGTGCGCCAGATGTAATGTAATGTACAGTGCAGTTCAGCCCCCTGTGCGTGCTGCTCCTGTGTCGTTCTTTCTGTTCAGGTGCGCCGTATGTAATGTAATGTACAGTGCAGTTCAGCCCCCTGTGCGTGCTGCTCATGTGTCGTTCTTTCTGTTCAGGTGCGCCCGTATGTAATGTACAGTGCAGTTCAGCCCCTGTGTGCTGCTCTGTGTCGTTCTTTCTGTTCAGGGTGCGCCTGGGATGTATGTAATGTACAGTGCAGTTCAGCCCCCTGTGCGTGCTGCTCCTGTGTCGTTCTTTCTGTTCAGGTGCGCCGTATGTAATGTACAGTGCAGTTCAGCCCCTGTGCGTGCTGCTCCTGTGTCGTTCTTTCTGTTCAGGTGCACCATTATGTAATGTAATGTACAGTGCAGTTCAGCCCCTGTGCGTGCTGCTCATGTGTCGTTCTTTCTGTTCAGGTGCGCCAGATGTAATGTAATGTACAGTGCAGTTCAGCCCCTGTGCGTGCTGCTCATGTGTCGTTCTTTCTGTTCAGGTGCGCTCATTCGTTGTAATGTAATGTACAGTGCAGTTCAGCCCCTGTGCGTGCTGCTCATGTGTCGTTCTTTCTGTTCAGGTGCGCCAGATGTAATGTACAGTGTAGTTCAGCCCCTGTGCGTGCTGCTCCTGTGTCGTTCTTTCTGTTCAGGTGCACTTCGTATGTAATGTAATGTACAGTGCAGTTCAGCCCCCCCTGCTGCGTGCTGCTCATGTGTCGTTGTTTCTGTTCAGGTGCGTGCTGCTCCTGATGTAATGTAAGTACAGTGCAGTTCAGCCCCTGTGCGTGCTGCTCATGTGTCGTTCTTTCTGTTCAGGTGCACCGTATGTAATGTAATGTACAGTGCAGTTCAGCCCCTGTGCGTGCTGCTCATGTGTCGTTCTTTCTGTTCAGGTGCGCCGTATGTAATGTACAGTGCAGTTCAGCCCCTGTGCGTGCTGCTCATGTGTCGTTCTTTCTGTTCAGGTGCACGCCGTATGTATTGTAATGTACAGTGCAGTTCAGCCCCTGTGTGTGCTGCTCATGTGTCGTTCTTTCTGTTCAGGTGCACTTCGTAATGTAATGTACAGTGCAGTTCAATGTAATGTACAGTGCAGTTCAGCCCCTGTGTGTGCTGCTCATGTGTCGTTCTTTCTGTTCAGGTGCGCCATTGTGATGTAATGTACAGTGCAGTTCAGCCCCCTGTGCGTGCTGCTCATGTGTCGTTCTTTCTGTTCAGGTGCGCCGTATGTAAATGTACAGTGCAGTTCAGCCCCTGTGCGTGCTGCTCCTGTGTCGTTCTTTCTGTTCAGGTGCACCCCGTATGTAATGTACAGTGCAGTTCAGCCCCCTATGTGTGCTGCTCATGTGTCGTTCTTTCTGTTCAGCCCAGTTCAGCCCCTGTGTGTGCTGCTCCTGTGTCGTTCTTTCTGTTCAGGTGCGCCGTATGTAATGTAATGTACAGTGCAGTTCAGCCCCTGTGCGTGCTGCTCATGTGTCCCATGCTCGTTCTTTCTGTTCAGGTGCACCATTTATGTAATGTAATGTACAGTGCAGTTCAGCCCCTGTGCGTGCTGCTCATGTGTCGTTCTTTCTGTTCAGGTGCACCATGTATGTAATGTACAGTGCAGTTCAGCCCCTGTGCGTGCTGCTCCTGTGTCGTTCTTTCTGTTCAGGTGCGCCATGTATGTAATGTACAGTGCAGTTCAGCCCCTGTGTGTGCTGCTCCTGTGTCGTTCTTTCTGTTCAGGTGCGCCGTATGTAATGTAATGTACAGTGCAGTTCAGCCCCTGTGCGTGCTGCTCCTGTGTCGTTCTTTCTGTTCAGGTGCGCCATGTAATGTAATGTAATGTACAGTGCAGTTCAGCCCCTGTGTGTGCTGCTCCTGTGTCGTTCTTTCTGTTCAGGTGCACGCCATGTAATGTAATGTACAGTGCAGTTCAGCCCCTGTGCGTGCTGCTCCTGTGTCGTTCTTTCTGTTCAGGTGCGCCGTATGTAATGTAATGTACAGTGCAGTTCAGCCCCTGTGCGTGCTGCTCATGTGTCGTTCTTTCTGTTCAGGTGCGCCGTATGTATGTATGTAATGTACAGTGCAGTTCAGCCCCTGTGCGTGCTGCTCATGTGTCGTTCTTTCTGTTCAGGTGCACCGTATGTAATGTAATGTACAGTGCAGTTCCCCCCTGTGCGTGCTGCTCCTGTGTCGTTCTTTCTGTTCAGGTGCACTTTATGCGTTCTTATGTAATGTAATGTACAGTGCAGTTCCCCCCTGTGCGTGCTGCTCCTGTGTCGTTCTTTCTGTTCAGGTGCGCCGTAATGTAATGTAATGTACAGTGCAGTTCAGCCCCTGTGTGTGCTGCTCCTGTGTCGTTCTTTCTGTTCAGGTGCACTTCGTATGTAATGTAATGTAATGTACAGTGCAGTTCAGCCCCTGTGCGTGCTGCTCATGTGTCGTTCTTTCTGTTCAGGTGCACTTCGTATGTAATGTAATGTACAGTGCAGTTCAGCCCCTGTGCGTGCTGCTCATGTGTCGTTCTTTCTGTTCAGGTGCACTTCGTATGTAATGTAATGTACAGTGCAGTTCAGCCCCTGTGTGTGCTGCTCCTGTGTCGTTCTTTCTGTTCAGGTGCACTTCGTATGTAATGTACAGTGCAGTGCAGTTCAGCCCCTGTGCGTGCTGCTCCTGTGTCGTTCTTTCTGTTCAGGTGCGCCTATGTATGTAATGTACAGTGCAGTTCAGCCCCTGTGCGTGCTGCTCATGTGTCGTTCTTTCTGTTCAGGTGCGTATTCAGGTGCAATGTTGTACAGTGCAGTTCAGCCCCTGCGTGTGCTGCTCATGTGTCGTTCTTTCTGTTCAGGTGCACTTTGTATGTAATGTAATGTACAGTGCAGTTCAGCCCCTGTGCGTGCTGCTCATGTGTCGTTCTTTCTGTTCAGGTGCACCCGTATGTAATGTACAGTGCAGTTCAGCCCCTGTGCGTGCTGCTCATGTGTCGTTCTTTCTGTTCAGGTGCGCTCAGTATGTAATGTAATGTACAGTGCAGTTCAGCCCCTGTGTGCTGCTGCTCATGTGTCGTTCTTTCTGTTCAGGTGCGCCGTATGTATGTAATGTACAGTGCAGTTCAGCCCCTGTGTGCTGCTCCTGTGTCGTTCTTTCTGTTCAGGTGCGCCGTATGTAATGTACAGTACAGTGCAGTTCAGCCCCTGTGCGTGCTGCTCATGTGTCGTTCTTTCTGTTCAGGTGCGCCTGTATGTATGTAATGTACAGTGCAGTTCAGCCCCCCCCTTTGTTCGTGCTGCTCCTGTGTCGTTCTTTCTGTTCAGGTGCACTTTCTGTATGTAATGTAATGTACAGTGCAGTTCAGCCCCTGTGTGTGCTGCTCATGTGTCGTTCTTTCTGTTCAGGTGCACTTCATATGTAATGTAATGTAATGTACAGTGCAGTTCAGCCCCTGTGTGTGCTGCTCCTGTGTCGTTCTTTCTGTTCAGGTGCGCCGTATGTAATGTAATGTACAGTGCAGTTCAGCCCCTGTGCGTGCTGCTCTGTGTCGTTCTTTCTGTTCAGGTTTCGTATGTAATGTACAGTGCAGTTCAGCCCCTGTGTGTGCTGCTCATGTGTCGTTCTTTCTGTTCAGGTGCAATGTAATGTAATGTACAGTGCAGTTCAGCCCCCTGTGCGTGCTGCTCATGTGTCGTTCTTTCTGTTCAGGTGCACGCCGTATGTAATGTAATGTACAGTGCAGTTCAGCCCCTGTGTGTGCTGCTCATGTGTCGTTCTTTCTGTTCAGGTGCACCAGATGTAATGTAATGTACAGTGCAGTTCAGCCCCTGTGCGTGCTGCTCCTGTGTCGTTCTTTCTGTTCAGGTGCACCGTATGTAATGTACAGTGCAGTTCAGCCCCTGTGTGTGCTGCTCCTGTGTCGTTCTTTCTGTTCAGGTGCACTTCGTATGTAATGTAATGTACAGTGCAGTTCAGCCCCTGTGTGTGCTGCTCCTGTGTCGTTCTTTCTGTTCAGGTGCACTTCGTATGTAATGTACAGTACAGTGCAGTTCAGCCCCTGTGCGTGCTGCTCCTGTGTCGTTCTTTCTGTTCAGGTGCACTTCGTATGTAATGTAATGTACAGTGCAGTTCAGCCCCTGTGCGTGCTGCTCCTGTGTCGTTCTTTCTGTTCAGGTGCCTCGTATGTAATGTAATGTACAGTGCAGTTCAGCCCCTGTGCGTGCTGCTCCTGTGTCGTTCTTTCTGTTCAGGTGCGCTTCGTATGTAATGTAATGTACAGTGCAGTTCAGCCCCTGTGCGTGCTGCTCCTGTGTCGTTCTTTCTGTTCAGGTGCACTTCGTATGTAATGTAATGTACAGTGCAGTTCAGCCCCTGTGCGTGCTGCTCCTGTGTCGTTCTTTCTGTTCAGGTGCACTTCGTATGTAATGTACAGTGCAGTTCAGCCCCTGTGCGTGCTGCTCATGTGTCGTTCTTTCTGTTCAGGTGCGCCGTATGTAATGTAATGTACAGTGCAGTTCAGCCCATGTGTGTGTGCTGCTCCTGTGTCGTTCTTTCTGTTCAGGTGCACTTCGTATGATGTAATGTACAGTGCAGTTCAGCCCCAGCGTGCTGCTCATGTGTCGTTCTTTCTGTTCAGGTGCGCCATGTAATGTAATGTACAGTGCAGTTCAGCCCCTGTGTGTGCTGCTCATGTGTCGTTCTTTCTGTTCAGGTGCACCGTATGTAATGTAATGTACAGTGCAGTTCAGCCCCTGTGCGTGCTGCTCATGTGTGTTCTTTCTGTTCAGGTGCGCCAGATGTAATGTACAGTGCAGTTCAGCCCCTGTGCGTGCTGCTCATGTGTCGTTCTTTCTGTTCAGGTGCGCCTTTATGTAATGTACAGTGCAGTTCAGCCCCTGTGTGTGCTGCTCTGTGTCGTTCTTTCTGTTCAGGTGCGCAGTATGTAATGTAATGTACAGTGCAGTTCAGCCCCTGTGTGTGCTGCTCCTGTGTCGTTCTTTTCTGTTCAGGTGCGCCATTATGTAATGTACAGTGCAGTTCAGCCCCTGTGCGTGCTGCTCATGTGTCGTTCTTTTCTTTTCAGGTGCACCCGTATGTAATGTACAGTGCAGTTCAGCCCCTGTGCGTGCTGCTCCTGTGTCGTTCTTTCTGTTCAGGTGCACTTCGTATGTAATGTACAGTGCAGTTCAGCCCCTGTGTGTGCTGCTCCTGTGTCGTTCTTTCTGTTCAGGTGCACTTCGTATGTAATGTACAGTGCAGTTCAGCCCCTGTGCGTGCTGCTCCGTATGTAATGTACAGTGCAGTTCAGTTCTTTCTGTTCAGGTGCGCCGTATGTAATGTACAGTGCAGTTCAGCCCCTGTGCGTGCTGCTCATGTGTCGTTCTTTCTGTTCAGGTGCGCCGTATGTAATGTAATGTGCGTGTTCAGTGCAGTTCAGCCCCCGTTTCTTTCTGTTCAGGTGTTCAGGTGCCGTATGTAATGTACAGTGCAGTTCAGCCCCTGTGCGTGCTGCTCCTGTGTCGTTCTTTCTGTTCAGGTGCACTTCGTATGTAATGTAATGTACAGTGCAGTTCAGCCCCTGTGTGTGCTGCTCATGTGTCGTTCTTTCTGTTCAGGTGCACTTCGTATGTAATGTACAGTGCAGTTCAGCCCCTGTGTGTGCTGCTCATGTGTCGTTCTTTCTGTTCAGGTGCGCCGTATGTAATGTACAGTGCAGTTCAGCCCCTGTGTGTGCTGCTCATGTGTCGTTCTTTCTGTTCAGGTGCGCCTTATGTAATGTAATGTACAGTGCAGTTCAGCCCCTGTGTGCTGCTCCTGTGTCGTTCTTTCCAGTATGTAATGTAATGTACAGTGCAGTTCAGCCCCTGTGCGTGCTGCTCCTGTGTCGTTCTTTCTGTTCAGGTGCGCCTTTGTATGTAATGTAATGTACAGTGCAGTTCAGCCCCTGTGTGTGCTGCTCATGTGTCGTTCTTTCTGTTCAGGTGCACTTCGTATGTAATGTACAGTGCAGTTCAGCCCCTGTGTGTGCTGCTCCTGTGTCGTTCTTTCTGTTCAGGTGCACTTCGTATGTAATGTAATGTAATGTACAGTGCAGTTCAGCCCCTGTGTGTGCTGCTCCTGTGTCGTTCTTTGTGTTCAGGTGCACTTCGTATGTAATGTAATGTAATGTACAGTGCAGTTCAGCCCCTGTGTGTGCTGCTCATGTGTCGTTCTTTCTGTTCAGGTGCACTTCGTATGTAATGTACAGTGCAGTTCAGCCCCTGTGCGTGCTGCTCCTGTGTCGTTCTTTCTGTTCAGGTGCACTTCGTATGTAATGTAATGTACAGTATTCTTTCTTAAGCAGTTAAACGTTGAATGTGTGCAGGCAAACACTTTTTTTAAACAAAGTGAAAAAAAATAAATAAATAAAAACTCCTGCTGTTTCCTAAACCGATGCTTTAGTTCAAGTCAGCCTTCATTTATACAAAACCTGCACGTAAACAAACAAACCCCTTCCAGGACTTTTGTTTTAATATTTACTGTGGTTTATAAAAGTCACTCATTTTAGACTGCGTTGAGCCTTTATCAGGTTAAACAAATCGACCTGTTCCATCGAGGTAAGGCATTTGTTTTTATCCATTACAATGTCTCTAATTGTCCTTCGATTAACAGTGTGTGCCTCACTTAGGTGAGAAAACATTTGTGATGTCTTGCTGACTTGCTTTCTTATTTTCAGACGCAGACATGCAGATTTGTTTCTTTGCTCTGGTGTTAAATGTAGGGTCGACTCGCCATGTTTTATTTTCTGTTTTGCTTTGGGAGCGGGAGTGTTGATGACGTTGGTATGAACATTCAGTGAACAACGAATTAGGAAAGCGAGTCAAAGGTAACTGCATGACTTAGTTGTTTTAATTGGCCATGATTATTTCGCTGGCGCTACAATGAGGGAAACTACAATGCTTATATTTGCGTTTGCTTGGTTGGGAAGTTGGTGGGTGGTGATATACCGGGTACAAATAGCAGTGTTTTTATATTGGTGACATTTGTTCAGCGTGAATAGCTGGTGGTATGCGAGGGGGGCGGTATAACACGGGACAACTCTAGTATTTTTTCTTTTTTTTTAGTATACAAACCCCACCCCCACTTCCTTCCTAGCGCGCATGGAAGCATGTATTTCAGTGGAATGTGGGGGTGGTGTTGTCTGGCTGTAATTCAATGAAACTGCGTCTGTGTTTACATCACAGCTCCTGGATGTAAACAAACCTGGGATTCATTTTTGTATATATAGACAATGTCACAGAATCGTTTTGATTTGAGAGAAATTAGAAGCATTTGCCCTGGCAACAAGGGCAACAAGGATTTGCCAACAACAATGGAGGTGCTGCTGTTTCCCCACAAAAGCACTCTCCTGCAGAGTCACGCAATACAAATGGTAAAGTTATTATTATTATTATTATTATTATTATTATTATTATTATTATTATTATTATTTTATTTTATGTAGCTGACACTACGTAATGTCCAGGAGCCACTTGCAAGTTCAATGAGGAGGATCTCTATCCTTTTATGTTTTCAGTTAAATACGGTGTTTCTGCTGTGCAGATGTTTGATATGATGCTCGAGAATAAAACTTTTGAGTTGTATCCGATAGTTTGTCTTTCATTTTCACATAGAAGCTGTTTAAAAATGTAAACGTCAAATTGACATGCACGACGGTTCTAGTGTTAAAGTTAGTAAATTGACAATACCCAAGTATGTAACCTATTTAAAAAGTGTGATTCATAAGATGTGAAACACTGAAACATGGATTGCGTTTTGCTGTTTTCTCTGTCAGTTGCCAGCTGTAATATTTGTTTTTTACAGTGTGTAATGGATAAACAGGATGTGAGTATTAATAATCATATACAGGGGCGGATCTAGGCTTGTAGCTTGACTGGTTCACTAAATTCTTAAATCCCTGTGACTCCTCCCCACCTCAACACATTTATAACATGCTTTGAGGAAATGTTTCTTTCAGTGCACTTTGGAACACATCTGCATGTACATTTAAATAACATACTAAGAGTAAAACTATAATAAGCAATACCTGGAGTTACTAAAATACAGAAATAGTTTAACATTTTTGTAAAGCTTCTGGCTGTTTTGTATTCACCTTTTCTCTATAAACTGAATTCAGCTGAATATCAAGAAAACGTCAATACAAAAGGCTTACTTCAGATTGGCCTTGTCCAATGCGAATGTAGAGGCCTACAGTGTGTATCCTAGCAACGCGCTAATCTACCGTACTAGCACTAAAAGAAGCGCACTCTCACACACTCAAGGTTTTAATGCAAACCGGCAACAGGAGGCTTCAAACTGGGTTCTGATTTGATGCATCGATTCACCAATATGTAATCGAAGCTCAGGAAATTCAAGGACAGGTGATCAATATAATCGATGCATATATACACACGCACGCACGCACGCACACACACTGTTTCGGTTTTATATTATGATTGTGTTATTATATACAGTTATTTTAATGGCTTCAAAGTTGCTACTGCTTCAATGAATTGAAGGAAAAAAGTCGCAGTTTTTCTGTGTGGAAATCTGTTAACCTGTCCTTGCAATCAATCAATCAATCAATCAATCTTTATTTCTCATATAGCGCCTTTCACGATAAATCTCCTCAAAGCGCTTGTGACGGGGTACACCTCGCCCCTGTGTGCACATTTATTATTTTGTATGTGTTGTATTATTATTATTATTATGATTTAAATGTACTGTTTTGTGTATTTAAAAACACACTGTTTTTTATTGTTATTGTCTACAGCCTGGATGGGGGTAAAATGCCCCATCCTGGGGCTCCTGTGTAAAGTTGCTCCTCGTGGAGTGCAGGATGCGCTCTATAGTATGAACGTCGCGAGTTTGAGTCCAGGCTGACCGAGGACGGGAGCTCCTAGGGGGTGGCACATAATTGGCAGAGCGTCGCCCGGGGGGAGGGAGGGTTAGGTTGGCCAGGGTGTCCTCGGCTCACCACGCACCAGCGCCCCCTGTAGTTTGGCCAGGCGTCTGCAGGCTTGAGAGCTGTGTTGTCCTCCGACGCTGTAGCTCTCGGGTGACTGCACGGTGAGTCCGCAGTGTGAAAAAAAGCGGTCGGCTGACGGCACACGCTTCGGAGGACAGTGTGTGTTCGTCTTTGCCCTCCCGAGTCAGCGCAGGGGTGGTAGCGGTGAGCTGAGCTTCAAATAATAATTGTCCATTCCAAATTGGGAGAAAATAATAAAAATAATTGGCAACGACTAAATTTATAAAAAATAAATTAATTAAAAAAAAATGCCCCATCCAGGTAAATGGTGAGAATGCATGGTGAGCAGCGAGTGATTATTGACAGACTGGCTGTTGACCACGCGTATGAGAAACCCTGTGCAGAGTGTGACAGAGGGATAAACTAGGTCATGATAGCCAGGTAATCCCTCGGCCACAACATAAGAACAAGCAGCTGTGGCTGTGTGTGGAGTGTGTGTTCAGAGGCGGAACGAGTGAGCTGCCAGACAAGAGAGTCGACAGTATTAGAAAACAGTTGCTACCTGTGATGCTTTACTGCTTCGTGTCTGTTTTTGTATCTGTTTATTTTGGCCACTGTTTTGTTTCTGTTTAAACCTCATTTCCATTAAATCTGCACACCAGCGTATTCATTCATACCTCAGCACTGTGTCTGTCTCCTCCCTGGCGCACCAGCGTATTCATTCATACCTCAGCACTGTGTCTGTCTTCTCCCTGGCGCACCAGCGTATTCATTCATACCTCAGCACTGTGTCTGTCTTCTCCCTGGCGCACCAGCGTATTCATTCATACCTCAGCACTGTGTCTGTCTTCTCCCTGGCGCACCAGCGCGTATTCATTCATACCTCAGCACTGTGTCTGTCTTCTCCTGGCGCACCAGCGTATTCATTCATACCTCAGCACTGTGTCTGTCTTCTCCCTGGCGCACCAGCGTATTCATTCATACCTCAGCACTGTGTCTGTCTCCTCCCTGGCGCACCAGCATATTCATTCATACCTCAGCACTGTGTCTGTCTCCTCCCTGGCGCACCAGCATATTCATTCATACCTCAGCACTGTGTCTGTCTCCTCCCTGGCGCACCAGCGTATTCATTCATACCTCAGCACTGTGTCTGTCTCCTCCCTGGCGCACCAGCGTATTCATTCATACCCTGCAGCACTGTGTCTGTCTCCCTGAGCACCAGCGTATTCATTCATGCCTCTGCACTGTCTGTGTCTGTCTCCTCCTGAGCACCAGCGTATTCATTCATGCCTCTGCACTGTCTGTGTCTGTCTCCTCCCTGGCGCACCAGCATATTCATTCATACCTCTGCACTGTCTGTGTCTGTCTCCTCCCTGGCGCACCAGCGTATTCATTCATGCCTCTGCACTGTCTGTGTCTGTCTCCTCCCTGGCGCACCAGCGTATTCATTCATGCCTCTGCACTGTCTGTGTCTGTCTCCTCCCTGAGCACCAGCGTATTCATTCATGCCTCTGCACTGTCTGTGTCTGTCTCCTCCCTGAGCACCAGCGTATTCATTCATGCCTCTGCACTGTCTGTGTCTGTCTCCTCCCTGAGCACCAGCGTATTCATTCATGCCTCTGCACTGTCTGTGTCTGTCTCCTCCCTGGCGCACCAGCGTATTCATTCATGCCTCTGCACTGTCTGTGTCTGTCTCCTCCCTGGCGCACCAGCGTATTCATTCATGCCTCTGCACTGTCTGTGTCTGTCTCCTCCTGAGCACCAGCACTGTCTGTTCATTCATGCCTCTGCACTGTCTGTGTCTGTCTCCTCCCTGGCGCACCAGCGTATTCATTCATACCTCTGCACTGTCTGTGTCTGTCTCCTCCCTGAGCACCAGCGTATTCATTCATACCTCTGCACTGTCTGTGTCTGTCTCCTCCCTGAGCACCAGCGTATTCATTCATACCTCTGCACTGTCTGTGTCTGTCTCCTTCCTGAGCACCAGCGTATTCATTCATACCTCTGCACTGTCTGTGTCTGTCTCCTCCCTGAGCACCAGCGTATTCATTCATGCCTCTGCACTGTCTGTGTCTGTCTCCTCCCTGGTCTCGCGTCACCCACCAAGCCAAATGACACGCAGTGAAGCAGCTAAGCAAGTCATTTAATAAATTACTTTCAGAAGCAGTGATACGAATCAGGAGTGTAAAATACACCGATGGAAATAAGCGGCAGAAAATAGGATGTTAAAATTATCCCTTTAAATTACCTCTGCTAAATGATATATATAAAAAAACTTTAATCCTGAATTTAAAAGCAGCAAGAGATGGTGCCTCCCTTCCAAATCGAGGCAGATCATTCCACACCTGTGGGGCTCTGAAGCTGAACGCTCTGCCACCTGCCTGCTTTCTCTGTGTCCTTGGAATACTTGTCATGGGCAAGAAAATACATGGGAGTTACTGTTTACATTTCCATGTGAGACGAGTTGTCAGACTGAGGTGTAAATGAAGACAATAACACCTTTTTCTTGAAACATCTGATTTGCACGTTTTCAATGCTCCGCTCCATTTCTGATGACAGAATGAAATCTTAATTGGCACGGAACGACCACCTTGGAGTAGAAACACACGAGTGAAAGGCTTGCTGTTGTTGTCACTTCTGCCTCTGTGTTCTGGGAGGGGAAATGTTTTCACACAAGGCGTGGTTGATATGATGTCATCGGGCACGCACTGCAGTTCAGGGGCTATGTGTGCGCATACAGGGTCAAAGCCAGCCTAGGACTGTGCTCAAGTGTAAACTGGGGCTGAAATGATAAGAATCTTTTAATCTGATCAAACTTATGCCAGTTCAGGTCCGAATCATAAGTGTAAACACACCAAAAGAGAACAGATCATAATACTAATTTTATTTTCTGTTTTCAGGACTGCTTTATCCTGGTGAAAGCCAAGGAACAAAAATGGAGTCTGTTTACATTAAACAGGAGGTGGTTCTGGAATTGGTACCTGTGTGCATTAAACAAGAAATGCCTGAACTGGAGCCTGTCCACATTAAAGAAGAGACTGAACTGGAGCCTGTCCACATTAAAGAAGAGACTGAACTGGAGCCTGTCCACATTAAAGAGGAAGAGACTGAACTGGAGCCTGTCCACATTAAAGAGGAAGAGACTGAACTGGAGCCTGTCCACATTAAAGAAGAGACTGAACTGGAGCCTGTCCACATTAAAGAAGAGACTGAACTGGAGCCTGTCCACATTAAAGAAGAGACTGAACTGGAGCCTGTCCACATTAAAGAGGAAGAGACTGAACTGGAGCCTGTCCACATTAAAGAAGAGACCGAACTGGAGCCTGTCCACATTAAAGAAGAGACCGAACTGGAGCCTGTCCACATTAAAGAAGAGGAGACTGAACTGGAGCCTGTCCACATGAAAGAAGAGACTGAACTGGAGCCTGTCCACATGAAAGAAGAGACTGAACTGGAGCCTGTCCACATGAAAGAAGAGACTGAACTGGAGCCTGTCCACATGAAAGAAGAGACTGAACTGGAGCCTGTCCACATTAAAGAAGAGACTGAACTGGAGCCTGTCCACATTAAAGAAGAGACTGAACTGGAGCCTGTCCACATTAAAGAAGAGATTGAACTGGAGCCTGTCCACATTAAAGAAGAGACTGAACTGGAGCCTATCTACATTGAAGAGGAGTCTATTCACTTGTTGTTTAAGGGTTCAGAAAATATATACCGGCCAAAGATATCACATCAATGTACTGGATATGAAAAGAGCTTCAGTCAGTCAGGAAACCTAAAAATACACCAGCGAATTCACACTGGAGAGAAGCCGTATCACTGTAGTGAATGTGGGGTGAGCTTCACGGTGTCAGGAAGCCTAAAAATACATCAGCGAATTCACACTGGAGAGAAGCCATATCACTGTACTAAATGTGGGGTGAGCTTCAGTCAGATTGGAAGCCTAAAAGCACACCAGCGAATTCACACTGGAGAAAAGCCTCGTCACTGTTCTGAATGTGGAAAGAGCTTCAGTCAATTAGGACACCTAAAATCACATCAGCGAATTCACACAGGAGAGAAGCCATATCACTGTAATGAATGTGGGCAGAGCTTCAATCAGTTAGGAGTCCTAAAGAGACACCAGCGAATTCACACTGGAGAGAAGCCATATTACTGTTCTGAATGTGGGAAGAGCTTCCGTCAGTCAGGAGACCTAAAAGCACATCAGCGAATTCACACTGGAGAGAAGCTGTATCACTGTACTGAATGTGGGGAACGCTTCAGTAGGTTAAGAGACCTTAAAAAACACCAGCAAATTCACACTGGAGAGAAGCCGTATCACAGTACTGAATGTGGGGAGAGCTTCAATCAGTTAGGTGACCTAAAAGCACATCAGCGAATTCACACTGGAGAGAAGCTGTATCACTGTACTGAATGTGGGGAACGCTTCAGTAGGTTAAGAGACCTTAAAAAACACCAGCAAATTCACACTGGAGAGAAGCCGTGATCACAGTACTGAATGTGGGAGAGCTTCAATCAGTTAGGTGACCTAAAAAGCACATCAGCGAATCACACTGGAGAGAAGCTGTATCACTGTACTGAATGTGGGGAACGCTTCAGTAGGTTAAGAGACCTTAAAAAACACCAGCAAATTCACACTGGAGAGAAGCCGTATCACAGTACTGAATGTGGGGAGAGCTTCAATCAGTTAGGTGACCTAAAAGCACATCAGCGAATTCACACTGGAGAGAAGCTGTATCACTGTACTGAATGTGGGGAACGCTTCAGTAGGTTAAGAGACCTTAAAAAACACCAGCAAATTCACACTGGAGAGAAGCCGTATCACAGTACTGAATGTGTGGAGAGCTTCAATCAGTTAGGTGACCTAAAAAGACACCAGCGAATTCACACTGGAGAGAAGCTGTATCACTGTACTGAATGTGGGGAACGCTTCAGTAGGTTAAGAGACCTTAAAAAACACCAGCAAATTCACACTGGAGAGAAGCCGTATCACAGTACTGAATGTGGGGAGAGCTTCAATCAGTTAGGTGACCTAAAAAGACACCAGCGAATTCACACTGGAGAGAAACCATATCACTGTACTAAATATGGGGTGAGCTTCAGTCAGATTGGAAGCCTAAAAGCACACCAGCGAATTCACACTGGAGAAAAGCCTCGTCACTGCACTGAATGTGGAAAGAGCTTCAGTCAATTAGGACACCTAAAAGACCACCAGCGAATTCACACAGGAGAGAAGCCATATCACTGTAATGAATGTGGGCAGAGCTTCAATCAGTTAGGAGTCCTAAAGAGACACCAGCGAATTCACACTGGAGAGAAGCCATATTACTGTTCTGAATGTGGGAAGAGCTTCCGTCAGTCAGGAGACCTAAAAGCACATCAGCGAATTCACACTGGAGAGAAGCTGTATCACTGTACTGAATGTGGGGAACGCTTCAGTAGGTTAAGAGACCTTAAAAAACACCAGCAAATTCACACTGGAGAGAAGCCGTATCACAGTACTGAATGTGGTAAGAGCTTCAGTCAGTTAGGAAGCCTACATATACACAAGCGAAATCACACTGGAGCCAGCCTCCCTCCCTCTCAGTCCCTCACCTCTCCACCCTGCTTGTTTGAGTGTGTGGAGAGCTGACTGATTCCTTGTCTCTCTCTCACCCTGCAGTAAATGAAAGGGGTCCCCAGGAGTGAGAGCCAGCCTGAATCCAGAGACACTGAGAAGGGGAGCGTGTCAAACTGAAGGAGACAGACCCATTCTTTCAGAATGAACTGGAGAGCCCTGGGATTCAGCTCCACTCCTGCCCCTGAATTGGAAATGAATCTCACTCATCATGCTGTGAGGATTTAGGACAGTTACAGGGTCATTCTACTTAAGGGACACAGTGGAAATATGCCAAGCTTTTTCTTTGAACAATTATATGTGTGATATAAACCCAACACATTACACTCAGCTGCCAATAACATTTATGATATTTTTAAAATGTAATTTGAGCTATAAATGGCATTACTGTTCCAATGTCAGTGATTACAGTATACAATACATAAGTGAATTGTTTAAAAACACCCAAAACTAAGAATATCTTCATGGGTGTGGCAGCAATGTGTGCTTCATCTAACTAGTATGGCCTCTAAGCTCTTGCACCAGTGCAGACACAAGCTGAAGCAACCTTGTGTTTTTTGTTTTTATTTTAGGTGGTGCAAACTTTGCACTGGAGCAAAAGCTGTTTTGGTTTTGTGTGAATTTGAATGAATGAATCTGCTTTGAGTGTTTAAATACTGAGAAACTCCAAGCTTACTGTCTACTGGAGCCCTGCTTCAGTGCAATGAGATTGAAATACAATGTGTAGATTGTTGTATATCCAATTATTGTGACAGACCACAATATTAGAGCTGTATAAATATAATACTGTAAAACATGAAAGGTTAGCAAGCAAACAATTTTCACTAATGTTACATTTGTTACAAATCTGCAGAACCTACATACTGCAACATTACCATCATTACTACATTCATAGTTATACAGTTTATGAATAATTGATCGAAACAATCTGCAGAATGAAGTTGCCTCAGACTGTTTGACAGTAACAGAGCTGGTGCATTTGTGGAATCACCATTATCTGTTTTATTCTTTTTGGCTTGTTTGTTTTGTATTTTGTATCAGTATGCTATCATTAGAGTGATAAGACCTGATACATCCTGAGGCAGGCTTAGCTATTTAGAAAGGGTTTCATTAAAATTGAATTTCCTGTACATTTTCCAGTATCTCTGTATATAAAGGGCACATGTTTCCATTACCTCTGTATGTAAAAGGTTTCTCATTTTTAAACTGTCAATGATTCCTGAGAGAGATCTGCAGTGGAACTGAACAAACTCAAGGGAGACATTGAAAAATACAAGCTTGTCAAAGGGGGAGATGCTGCTGCAGGTTTGATCATACTGGCTTCATGAAATGAGAAATGGAATTCCTTTGCTAGTGTCTCATGATGTCAGCCCTGGAGTGTGGGCTCAGTCTTCATGAAATGAGAAATGGAATTCCTTTGCTAGTGTCTCATGATGTCAGCCCTGGAGTGTGGGCTCAGTCTTCATGAAATGAGAAATGGAATTCCTTTGCTAGTGTCTCATGATGTAAGCCCTGGAGTGTGGGCTCAGTCTTCTGGAGAAATGGAATTCCTTTGCTAGGCTCATGATGTAAGCCCTGGAGTGTGGGCTCAGTTCTCATGAAATGAGAAATGGAATTCCTTTGCTAGTGTCTCATGATGTAAGCCCTGGAGTGTGGGCTCAGTCTTCATGAAATGAGAAATGGAATTCCTTTGCTAGTGTCTCATGATGTAAGCCCTGGAGTGTGGGCTCAGTCTTCATGAAATGAGAAATGGAATTCCTTTGCTAGTGTATCATGATGTAAGCCCTGGAGTGTGGGCTCAGTCTTCATGAAATGAGAAATGGAATTCCTTTGCTAGTGTCTCATGATGTAAGCCCTGGAGTGTGGGCTCAGTCTTCATGAAATGAGAAATGGAATTCCTTTGCTAGTGTCTCATGATGTAAGTCCTGGAGTGTGGGCTCAGTTCTCATGAAATGAGAAATGGGCTTTCTAGTGTCTCATGATGTAAGCCCTGGGTGTGGGCTCAGTCTTCATGAAATGAGAAATGGAATTCCTTTGCTAGTGTCTCATGATGTAAAGCTCCCTGAAATGAGAAATGGGCTCAGTCAGTCTTCATGAAATGAGAAATGGAATTCCTTTGCTAGTGTCTCATGATGTAAGCCCTGGAGTGTGGGCTCAGTCTTCATGAAAATGAAATGGAATTCCTTTGCTAGTGTCTCATGATGTAAGCCCTGGAATGTGGGCTCAGAAATGAGAAATGGAATTCCTTTGCTAGTGTCTCATGATGTAAGCCCTGGAGTGTGGGCTCAGTCTTCATGAAATGAGAAATGGAATTCCTTTGCTAGTGTCTCATGATGTAAGCCCTGGAGTGTGGGCTCAGTCTTCATGAAATGAGAAATGGGGTCTCATGATGTAAGCCCTGGAGTGTGGGCTCAGTCTTCATGAAATGAGAAATGGAATTCCTTTGCTAGTGTCTCATGATGTAAGCCCTGGAGTGTGGGCTCAGTCTTCATGAAATGAGAAATGGAATTCCTTTGCTAGTGTCTCATGATGTAAGCCCTGGAGTGTGGGCTCAGTCTTCATGAAATGAGAAATGGAATTCCTTTGCTAGTGTCTCATGATGTAAGCCCTGGAGTGTGGGCTCAGTCTTCTCTGCTGCCTGCTTGTTCTCAGTGTGTGAGTTCAGCTGCATTTCCAGTGTCCTGAGCTGGGCTTTGAACACACTGGGGACGCAGCTGAGAACAAGCCAGACCCACGACTCAGGGGTTTTGTTTTAGATCAGATAACAAGATGAGAAACATTATATGCTTAACTCTGTTTTATTGTTTTTATTGAATTTTTTTCTATGAATTTTATTAGGACTCAGAATCTCTTTGCATTCATTGTGTTGCAATTTAGACATTTTCACTTTACATATTAAAAAGCACAGATAAGTCTATTAGAAATAGACTACAACTCTGGCTAAAGGTTTTGCCTCACTCTGTGGAATGAACTAATTTTGCTTCATAAATTCGAATGAAATCTGCTGAATAATGTTACATGAACACATTGAATTACACACTGCTTTGTAGTTTTCCATATATTGAATGAAAAAGTGACATTTTTAAATCTATGATGTACTGTACTACTATTATGGCATCCAGTAGACTTTTGTGATATCCTTGTGTAGTTTCTTTGATTACACAATGTTAAATAAAAGTTCTGAATTATGTTCATATAGTTGTTTTTTTTTTGTTTTGTTTTTAATTATACCAACAAATTCTAGGTGATGCTAAACTTTTGTCCGAGCTGTACATATACATCAGCACTGCCATTAAAATAGAATGTTTAAAGCTTTATATATTGTGTATCAATTGCATTCTATAAGACAGTGTGAAGTGTAGATGATGCTATTAAAAGAGAACACCTTTACACATTTCACTATTCAGAAGCCACTAATAAACTTTGCATTGATTTTACACTGAACTGTTGTGAAGTGCTTTTTCTTTATTGCTTTGCTGCTCAGCTCCACTATTTGTGCTGCCTGTCTAGGAGAAGAGAAGTCTATTAATCCAAACAGCATGCAGATTGATTTAGATTGGATCAGGAGCAATGGATCCTCAAACAGGTTTGCACTGTACAGGGATGTCATGCATGCGGAAATGGGAAAAACGACAAACAAAATCCAGCATTACTTTAAAACATTAAGGTCACAGAAAATGACACCACTGCAGAGGTG
>CM072681.1:14247054-14273148 GCA_036884735.1 Huso huso | reverse complement strand
TGGAAGGCATTGCTGTCCACACTTTACGATGGAAGGCTGCTCTGCACACAGAGGTGTTCAAATCAATACTATGTGTTATTGCTCTATTAATAATAGGTGCCTCAAATCAATACTATGTTATTGTTGTACACACACAGAGGTGGCCTCAGATCAATACTATGTGTTATTGCTCTGCACACAGAGGTGTCCTCAATCACTTGGCGTGTTATTGCTCGCACAGAGGTGTCTCAAATCAATACTATGCAAGTTATTGCACACACAGTGCCCCCAATTAATACTATGCGTTACTGCTCTACACATGAGTGTCCTCAAATCAATACTATGTGTTATTGCTCTGCACACAGAGGTGCTCAAATCAATACTGTGTGTTATTACCTGCACAGAGGTGCCTCAAATCAATACTATGCAAGTTATTGCTGTACACACAGAGGTGTCCTCAAATCAATACTATGCAAGTTATTGCTCTACACACAGAAAGTACCTCAAATCAATACTATACAAGTTATTGCTCTTACACACAGAGGTGTACTCAAATCAGCCTGCTTACAGTTATTGCTCTGCACACAGAGGTGCCTCCAAATCAATATATACCAAGTTATTGCTGTACAGTGTCACTCAAATCAAAGAAATCAATACATGCAGAGTTATTGCTCTACAGAGGTACCTCAAATCAATACTACAAGTTATTGCTCTACACACAGAGGTGCCTCAAATCAATACTATACAAGTTATTGCTCTGCACACAGAGGTGCCTCAAATCAATACTATGCAAGTTGTGCTCTGCACAGAGGTGCCTCAAATCAATACTGTCTGGATTATTTGCTCTGCACACAGAGGTGCCTCAAATCAATATTATGCAAGTTATGCTCTGCACTTTGAGGTGTCCTTCAAATCAATACTATGTGTTATTGCTGCACACAGAGGTTGCCTCAAATCAATACTATACAAGTTATTGTACTCTGCACACAGAGGTGTCCTCAAATCAGTACTGTGCAAGTTATTTATACACACAGAGGTGTCTCAAATCAATACTATACAAGTTATTGCTCTGCACACAGAGGTGTCCTCAAATCAATACTATACGAAGTTGACCTTGGCCTCGAACACAGAGGTCCCTCAAATCAATACTAGTGTTAAGTTATAGCTCTGCACACAGAGGTGCCTCAAATCCAATACCTGCAGTTATTGCTCTGCACAGAGGTGCCTCAAATCAATACTATGCAAGTTATTGCTCTACACACAGAGGTGCTCAAATCTATTACTATACAGTTATTATACTGCACACAAGGTGTCTCAAATCACTACCCCATGCAGGTTATTTAAACACAGATGTGCCTCAAATCAATACTAAAGTTATTTATACTGCACAGAGAGGCCTCAAATCAATACTATTGCAAGTTATTGCCTTGGGCACACAGAGTGTCTCAAATCAATACTATGTGTTATTGCCTGCACACAGAGGTGTCCTCAAATCAATACTATGCAAGTTATTGCTCTGCACACAGAGGTACCAAATCAATACTATGTGTTATTGCTCTGCACACAGAGGTGCCTCAAATCAATACTATGCAAGTTATTCTCTGCACAAGAGGTGTGTCTCAAATCAATACTATACAAGTTATTACTCTACCCTTTTTTTACACAGAGGTGTCTCAAAATCACTATGCAAGTTATTGATCTTGCACAGAGGTGCTCAAATCAATACTTTTTATGCAAGTTATTGCTATTGCACATGAGGTGTCCTCAAATCAACTTACTATGCAAGTTATTGCTCTACACAGAGGTTTTCAATCAGCTCTTATACAAGTTATTTTCTGCACAGAGTTGCCTCAAAATCAATACTATGCAAGTTATTGCTGTACGCACAGAAGGGTGTCTCAAATCCAAGTTACTCTGCACAGTTATTGCTCTACACACAGAGGTGTCTCCAAATCAATACTTGTAAGTTATTGTCTGCACACAGAGGTGCCTCAAATCAATACTATGCAGTTATTGCTCTACACAGGAGTGTCTCAAATCAATACTATGCAATTGTTTGCACACAGAGGTAGTCCTCAAATCTGCAAGTTATTGCTCTGCACACAAGTGTCCTCAAATCAATACTATGCAAAATTTATTGCTTTCTGCACACAGAGGGTTACTCAAATCAATCATGCAAGTTATTGCTCTGCACACAGAGGTGCCTCAAATCAATACTATGCAAGTTGTGCTCTGCACACAGAGGTGTCTCAAATCAATACTATACAGTTATGGCTCTGCACACAGAGGTGCCGCCTCAAATCAATACTATGCAGTTGTGCTCTTGCCGCACAGAGGTACTCAATCAATACTATGCAAGTTGTTGCTCACTTTTAGGGTGTCTCCAAATCAATACTATGCAAGTTATTGCTCTGCACACAGAGGTGCCTCAAATCAATACTACCAAGTTATAGCTCTGCACAGAGGT
Source organism: Huso huso (assembly GCA_036884735.1). NCBI lineage: Eukaryota > Metazoa > Chordata > Actinopteri > Acipenseriformes > Acipenseridae > Huso > Huso huso. Next base: position 14,270,702 of record CM072681.1, on the reverse strand, counting down.
GCCTCAAATCAATACTATACAAGTTATTGCTCTGCACACAGAGGTGCCTCAAATCAATACTATACACAAGTTGCCTGCACACAGAGTCCTCAAATCAATACAATACTATGTTGTTATTGCACAGAGGTACTCAAATCAATACCAATACGAGTTATAGTTATTGCACAGAGGTGCCTCAAATCAATACTATACAGAGTTATAGCTCTTTTAAGAGGTATATAAATCAATACTATGCAAGTTATAGCTCTTGCACACAGAGGTGTCTCAAATCAATACTATAAAGTTTATAGCTCTGCACAGAATTGTCTCAAATCAATACTATGCAAGTTGTACTCTGCACACAGAGGTGCCTCAAATCAATACTATGCAAGTTATGTCCTCTCAATACTAGAGGTGTCTCAAATCAATACTATATGTGTTGTGCTGCACAGAGGTGCCTCAATCAATACTATGCGAAGTTATTTGTCTGCACACAGAGGTGCCCTCAAATCAATACTATGCAAGTTATTGCTCTGCACACAGAGGTGTCCTCAATCAATATACATGCAAGTTATTGCTTTTGTAGAGGTGCCTCAAATCAATACTATACAAGTTATAGCTCTGCACACAGAGGTGCCTCAAATCAATACTATGCAAGTTATTGCTCAACCACACAGGTACCTCAAATCAACACTATACAGGTTATATAGCTCTGGCACACAGAGGTGTCTCAAATCAATACTATACAGCTATTGCTCTGCACAGAGTGTCTCAAATCCAATACTATACAGAGGTGCCTTGTTGCTCTGCACACAGAGGTGCCTCAAATCAATACTATGCAAGTTATTGCTCCACACAGAGTGCCTCAAATCAATACTAACTATGAAGTTGTTACTCTGCACACAGAGGTGCCTCAAATACTATGTACTATGCAGCACACAGCTCTGCACCAGAGGTGCCCTGCAATCAATACTATACAAGTTATTATAGCTCACTGCACATGCAAGTTATTGTTGTACACACAGGTAAGCCTCAAATCAATACTATGCAAGTTATTGCTGTACACACAGAGGTGTCTCCGTCAATACTATACAAGTTATACTCTCCACAGAGAAGATTTTCAATCCAATATACTGCAAAGTTTACTCTGCACACAGAGGAATTACTCAAATCATACTATACAAGTTATTGCTCTGCACCTAGAGGTGCCTCCAATCATTCATGTGTTATTTGCTGCACACAGAGGTACTCAAATCAATACCTTTTTTTTGCCCCTCAAATCTCTGCACAGTTAAATTGGCACACAAGGTGCCTAAAATCAATTAAAGTTGTTACTCTGCACACACAGAGTACCTCAAATCAATACTATGTTATTATTGCACACACAGGGTGCCTCAAATCAATACAAGGCGTAATTATTGCCGGCACACAGAGTGCCTCAAATCTAATACTATGCAAGTTATTGCTCTGCACTTTTTTTTTACAAATCAATTTATGTCTCAAAGAGGTGCCTTAAACAGAGTTATTTGCTCTGCACACAGAGGTGCCTCAAATCAATGCCTGCAGTTATTATACACAGAGGTGCCTCAAATCAGTACTATGCAAGTTATTACCTTGCACAGAGGTGCCTCAAATATTACATGCACAGTTATTGTTGCACAGGTGTCCTCCAAATCAATTTTATACAGTTATTGTTTGCACACAGAGGTGCCTCAAATCAATACTATGCAAGTTATTGTTTGCACACAGAGGTGTACTCAAATCAATACTATACCCAAGTTATTGCTTCACACACAAGGGGCCTCAAATCATTACTATGCAAGTTATTGCTCTGCTTTATTGAGGTGCCTCAAATCAATACTATGTGTTATTGCTCACACAGAGGTGTCTCAATCAATACTATGAGATTACTCTGCACACAGAGGTGCCTCAAATCAATACTATGTGTTATTGCTCTCTGAGGTCTCAAATCATGCTATGCAGTTATTGCTCTGCACACACAGAGGTGTCTCAATCAATACCCCATGCAGATTGTTGCTCCTGCACAGAGGTGTCTCAAATCAATACTATACCAAGTTATTATGCACACAGAGGTACCTCAAATCAATACTAGCAGTTATTTGCTCTGCACACAGAGGTGCCTCAAATCAATACTATGCAAGTTATTGCTGTACACACAGAGGGGCCTCAAATCAATACTATACAGAAGTTATTGCTGTACACAGAGGTGCCTCAAATCAATACTATGCAAGTTATTGCTCTGCACACAAGGTGTCTCAAATCAATACTATACAGGTTATTGCTCTGCACACAGAGGTGCCTCAAATCAATACTATGCAAGTTATTGCTCTGCACAGACAAACACTATGTTATTGCTGTGCCTCAAATCAATACTATGCAAGGTTCAAATTAGTTATTGCGCAACAGAATTGTCCTCAAATCAATACTATGTGTGTTATTGCTTTCTGCACACAGAGGTACCTCAAACTATGCCAGTTATTGCTGTACACAAGAGGTGCCTCAAATCAATACTATACAGCAAGTTATTGCTGTACACACAGAGGTGCCTCAAATCATTACTATGTGTTGTGCTCTGCACACAGAGGTGCCTCAAATCAATATTGCTATACAGAGGTGCTCTGCACAGAGGAGTCATCTCAATCAATACTATGTTATTGTTTATGCACAGAGGTGCCTCAAATCAATACTATGCAGGTGTACTGTACACACACAGAGGGGTCAAGTCAATACTATGCAAGTTATTGCTCTGCACACAGAGGTGTCTCAAAATCAATACTACAAGTTATTGCTGTACAATAAGGAGAGGTCCCTCAAATCAATACTATGCAGTATTGTTCTGCACACAGAGGTGCCTCAAATCAATACTATGCAGTTATTTATGTACACTGAAGGTGCCTCAAATCAATACTATGGTTATTGTTTGCACAAGTTATTAAATCTATGTACAGCAGAGGTGCCTCAAATCAATACTATGCAGTTATTGCAGGCGCACAGAGGGTACCTCAAATCAATACTATGCATGTTGCTTATTCTGCACTTCACAGAGGTGCTCAAATCAATACTATGCAGTTGTTGCTGCGGTTGCCAGAGGTGCCTCCAAATCATTACCTATACAGTTATTGCTCTGCACACAGAGGTGTCTCCGTCAATACTATGTGTTATTGCTGTACACACAGGGTGCCTCAATCCAATACTATGTGTTATTGTGCTGGCCACACAGAGGTGCCTCAAATCAATACTATGCAAGTTATTGCTCTGCACACACAGAGGTGCCTCAAATCAACCACTATGCAAGTTATTGCTCTGCACACAGAGGTGTCTCAAATCAATACTATGCAAGTTGTTATTGCTTTGCACACAGAGGTGCCTCAAATCAATACTATACAGTTATTGCTCTGCACAGAGGCCTCAAATCAATACTATACAAGTTATTGCTCTGCACACAGAGGCTGATGCAAGGTGTCTCAAATCCAATCACTATACAAGTTATTGCTCTGGCACACAGGAGTGTGTCTCAAATCAATGCCTATGCAGAAGTTGCTTTGCACATGTCCTAAATATCAATAATAATGGAATTAACAATATAAACAGTTAACATTGTTTTTTTTTTTATAAAAAAAATAGGTATAACTAAATTAAATGCCATGCTAACTAATGTATAAAAGCAAACCCTAACTCAATGGCACAGATAAATCATTTACTTAATGCCTGATAATATTTAGATTTATAATGTATACAAAGCAAACCCTAACTCAATAAGCACAGATAAATCAGCTACATAATACATTTTAACACTGATTTGCGCTTAACCTTTCTCCGCAATAAATGTAAGTATTTGTTTGAAATGTAGCGTGTGCAAAAGGGACCAGGACCATCTTTCCATACTTTACAGCATGAAGGAAATTCCATCGTTTTTTTTGGTTGTATATTAAATAAAATTGAAAAAACAAGGCTACCGTTATCTGTCAGTAAATTACACGTGTGTGTAAGAAAGTTAACAGTATGTGCAATCAGTTATGGATATAATACAATCAGCTGTGATAAAAAAAAAAAAAAAAATAAAAAAAAAATCGCCAACCATTACTTCCACTGAGTTGGATTGTCTGCCATTCATTTAATACAAGTGTGAAATATGGAGAGGCAGAGGGAAAGAAAAGTCCACTGTGCCCCAAATACCTTTAGAGATGTGCAATACACTGAAGATTGAAAGCAAAATTAAATAAGGGTTGAATTTGCCAGATTGGAGGCCTTCAGTCAAAACACTTTCTAAATGTGGTTAGTACAGTTCAGCCCCTGTGCGTATGCTGTATGTGTCGTTCTTTCTGTTCAGGTGCACGCCGCCTGTAATGTAATGTATAGTGCAGTTCAACCCTATGCGTGCTGCTCATGTGTCGTTCTTTCTGTTCAGGTGCACTTGCATGTAATGTACGGTGCAGTTCCGCCCCTGTGTGCTGCTGCATGTGTGCGTTCTTTCTGTTCAGGTGCGCCATTATGTATTGTAATTGCAGTTCAGCCCCTGTGAGTGCTGCTCATGTGTCGTTCTTTCTGTTCAGATACACCGTGATGTAATGTACAGTACAGTTCAGCCCTGTGTGACGCTGCTCATGTGTCGCAATGGATTCTTTCCATTCCAGGTGCACTTAAGTATGTAATATAATGTTTTTGGTGCAGTTCAGCCCCTATTATTGCCTTGCTCATGTGTCCCGTTCTTTTGCAATTTCAGGTGCGCCATTATATGTACAATTGTCAGTTTCAGCCCCAATGTGTGCTGCTCATGTGGATTCTTTCTGTTCAGGTGCACTGTGAGGATAACCCACAGTGCAGTTCAGCCCCTGTCGCGTGCTGCTCATGTGTCGTTCTTTCTGTTCAGATGCACTTTATGTAATGTACAGTACAGTTCAGCCCCTGTGTGCTGCTCGTAATGCGTTCTTTCTATTCAGGTGCGCCAAGTATGTAATGTAATGTACGGTGCAGTTCAGCAGCCCCTGTGTGTGCTGCTCATGTGTCGTTCATTTCTGTTCAGGTGCACGCCATTATGCTGTACGCGGTGCGGTTCAGCCCCTCGTTGCTGCTCATGTAATGATTCTTTCTGTTCCAGATGCGCCACGACCCTTAATGCATAGCGGTACGGTTCAGCTAATGCGTGCTTTGCTCCTGTTAAGCATTCTTTCTGTTCAGGTGCACTTCGTATGTAATGTAATGTACAGATTACAGTTCAGCCCCAATGGCGTGCTGCTCATGTGTTTGTTCTTTCTGTTCAGGTGCACTTAGGCATGTAATGTAATGTACAGTGCAGTTCAGCCCCTGTGTGTGCTGCGCTCATGTGTCGTTCTTTCTGTTCAGGCGCACGTGTATGTAATGTACAGTGCAGTTCTGCCCCTGTGCGTGCTGCTCGTAATGTCGTTCTTTCTGTTCAGGTACACTGTATGTAATGTACAGTGCAGTTCCAGCCCCCCCCCAATGCGTGCTGCTCGTATTAATGGATTCTTTTCTGTTCAGGTGCACTGTATGTAATGTACATTGCAAGTTCAGCCCCCTAATGCGATTACTTTGCTCATGTGTCGTTCTTTCTGTTCATTTGGCGCCGTGATGTAATGTAATGTACAGTGCAGTTCCAGCCCCTGTATTATTGCTGCTCATGTGTCGTTCTTTTCTGTTCAGGTGCATTGCGCCGTATGTAATGCGCAGTGCAGTTCAGCCCTGTCGTGCTGCTCATGTGTTGTTGTTCTTTCTGTTCAGGTGCGCCGTATGTAATGTACAGTGCAGTTCAGCCCCCAATGCGCACTGCTCATGTCGTTCTTTCTGTTCAGGTGCGCCACGGTATGTAATGTAATGTACAGTGCCAGTTCAGCCCCTGTGCATGCTGCTCATGTCGCTCTTTCTGTTCAGGTGCACTAGGATGCAATGTACAGTGCAGTTCAGCCCCTGTGCGTGCTGCTCATGTGTCGTTCTTTCTGTTCAGGTGCGCCGGTATGTAATATAATGTACAGTCACCGGTTCAGTCCTGTGCGTGCTGCTCATGTGTCGTTCTTTCTGTTCAGTTGCGCCTTGTGATAGTAATGCAGTTGCAGTTCAGCCCCTGTGTGTGCTGCCCTGTGTCGTTCTTCCTGTTCAGGTGCACTTATGTAATGTACAGTGCAGTTCAGCCTGTGTGTGCTGCTCGTATTGTCGTTCTTCCTGTTCAGGTGCACGCCCATTATGTAATGTACAGTGCAGTTCAGCCCCTGTGCGTGCTGCTCATGTTGTTCTTTCTGTTCCGGTGCACTTTTATGTAATGTACAGTGCGGTTCAGCCCTGTCGTGCTGCTCATGTGTTGTTCTTTCTGTTCAGGTGCACGCCCGTGATGTAATGTACAGTGCAGTTCAGCCCCTGTGCGTGCTGCTCCTGTGTCGTTCTTCCTGTTCAGGTGCACTTGCCATTATGTAATGTACAGTGCAGTTCAGCCCCTGAAACGGTGTGCTGCTGCTCATGTGTCGTTCTTCCTGTTCAGGTGCCATTATGTAATGTACAGTGCAGTTCAGCCTGTCGCGTGCTGCTCGTGTGTTGTGCTTTCTGTTCAGTGCACTTCGTATGTAATGTAATGTACAATTACAGTTCAGCCCTGTGTGTGCTTTCTCATGTGTCGTTCTTCCTGTTCAGGTTTATAGGTATGTAATGTACAGTGCAGTTCCAGCCCTGTGTGCTGCTCATGTGTTGTTCTTTTCTGTTCAGTGCACTTCATTATGTAATGTACAGTGCAGTTCAGCCCTGTGCGTCTGCTCATGTGTTGTTCTTTTCTGTTCAGATTGCGCTTCGTATGTAATGTACAGTGCAGTTCAGCCCTAATGCGTGCTGCTCATGTGTCGTTCTTTTCTGTTCAGGTACGCCGGTATGTAATGTAATGTACGGTGCAGTTCAGCCCTGTGCGTTGCTGCTCATGTGTCATTCTTTCTGTTCAGGGTGCGCTTAGGCGTGTTATGTAATGTACAGTATTCTTTCTTAAGCAGTTAAAAAAACGTTGAATATGTACAGGCAAACACTTTTTTTAAACAAAGTGAAAAAAATAAATAAATAAAACTTCTGCTGTTTCCTAAACCAATGCTTTAGTTTAAGTCCATTCATTTGTGCAAAACGTGCGTAAACAAAACAAACCTCTTCAGGACTTTTTTAACATTTACTGTGGTTTATAAAAGTCCTTATTTTAGACTGCGTCAAGCCTTTTTCAGGTTAAACAAATCGACCCGTTCCATCAAGGTAAGGCATTTGTTTTTTATCCATACAATGTCTCTAATTGTCCTTCGATTAACAGTATGTGCCTCACTTAGGTGAGAAAACATTGCAATGTCTTGCTGACTTGCTTTCTTGTTTTCAGACGCATACATACAGATTTGTTTCTTTTGCTCTGGTGTTAAATGGTGGTCGACTCGCCATGTTGTACTTTTCTGTTTTGCTTTGGGATCGGGGAGTGTTGATGACATTGGTATGAGCGTTCGTTAACAACAATTAGGAAAGCGGGTCAAATGATAACTACATGACTTTGTTTTTAATTTGGCCATGATTATTTAAGCTGAAGCTACAGGGAAACTACAATGCTTATATTTGCGTTTGCTTGGCTTGGGAAGTTGGTGGGGTGATATAACAATTTTAAATAGCACTGTTTTTTATATTGGTGACATTTGTTCAGAGTGAATAGCTAATGGTGGTATGCGAGGGGCGGTATAACACGGGACAACTCTAGTATTTTTTTTTTTTTTTTTAGTATACAAACCCCACCCCCACTTCCTTCCTAGCGCACATGGAAGCATGTATTTCCAGTGGAATGTGGGGGTGGTGTGGTCTGTAATTCCCAATGAAATTGTCTGTGTTTACATCACAGCTCCTGGATGTAAAACAAACCTGGGATTCATTTTTTGTATATATAGACAATGTCACAGAATCGTTTTTGATTTGAGAGAAATTAGAAGCATTTGCCCTGGCAACAAGGGGCAACAAGGTTTGCCAACAACAATGGAATTGCTGCTGTTTCCCCACAGAAGCACTCTCCTGCAGAATCATATTACAAAAATGGTAAAGTTATTATTATTATTATTATATTATATTTTGGTAGCTGACACTACATAATATCCAGGAGCCACTTGCAAGTTCAATGAGGAGGATCTGTATCCTTTTATGTTTCCAGTTAAATACGGTGTTTCTGCTGTGCAAATGTTAGATATGATGCTTTCGTGAATAAAACTTTTGAGTTGTATCCGATAGTTTGTCTTTCATTTCACATAGACTGCATTTTAAAAATAATAGCGTCAAATTGACATGCACGGCGGTTCTAGTGTTAAAGTTAGTAAATTGACAATACCAAGTATGTAACCTATTTAAAAAGTGTGATTCATAAGATGTAGAAACACTGAAACATGGATTGTTTTTGTGTTTTTCTCTGTCAGTTGCCAGCTGTAATATTTGTTTTTTTACAGTGTGAAATGGATAAACAGGATGTAGTATTAATAATCATATATAAGGGCGGATCTAGGCTTGTAACTTGACTGGTTCACTAAATTCTTAAATCCCTGTGACTCCTCCCCCCCTCAACACATTTATAACATGCTTTGAGGAAATGTTTCTTTCAGTGCACTTTGGAACACACATCTGCATGTACATTTAAATAACATACTGTCACAAAGCGGCGGAGTGGGTGGTGTCAGACCAGATGCAGGAAATAAACAGACAGAGAATTTGAGTTTTGGTGAAGTTGAGCGTGATCGCGCTCAGCATTTAATAATTAACACAGAACAGAAAATAAAAAGGGTTGAACAAACAGAAAACACAGGGCACGGCACTATCGCCAAAATAAAACAGATAAACAAAAGCGGACTAGACAGACAAACAAACACGGTGAGCAGATACTTATTTACTTTACTTGGTTTTTACTTTCTCCTCTCTCTCTCCCGTTCTCCACTCAACGAACACCACCCGACTGAATGAAATGTGCATCTATATATGCAGTTGTACCGAGACTTCGACTGCTAATCAATCATTCAATTGAGTCGCGGTACAACTGCATTGAATCAATAAAGTTGCAATTCCCGTGCTCACATATTACATTTTACTTGCGTGAAGTGCTGTGCCATCCCGTGCCTAAATACAAATATACATTTTAAACACTCGTGTTACACAGACCAGTTTATATCCCGTGTACCAAGGACTATACACCAACATTTACACACAACCGTAACATATAACATACACAGGGGGCACTTTGCCACATACTACTAAGTAAAAACTATAATAAACAATACCTGGAGTTACTAAAATATGGAAATAGTTTAACATTTTTGTGAAGCTTCTGGCTGTTTTGTATTCACCTTTTTTCTACTAAAACTGAATTCAGCTGAATATCAAGAAAACGTGAATACAAAAAGGCTTACTCCAGATTGGGCTTGTCCAATGCGAATGTAGAGGCCTACAGTGTGTATCCTAGCAAAAGCTAAATCCACCGCATTAGCACTAAAAAGTGCACGCCACACACTCAAGGTTTTTTTAATGCAAACCGGCAACAGGAGACTTCAAACTGGGTTCTGATTTGATGCATCGATTCACCAATATGTAATCGGCCCGGAAATTTAAGGACAGGTGATCAATAATCAATGCATATATGACGCAAGACATATTATCACACCGCACGCACGCCTGCCGCGCATCTATTTACACACACACACTGTTTTGGTTTTATATTATGATTGTGTTATTATATACAGTTATTTTAATGGCTTCAGAGTTGCTACTGCTTCAATGAATTGAAGGAAAAAAATTACAGTTTTTCTGTGTGGAAATCTGTTAACCTGTCCTTGCAATCAATCAATCAATCTTTATTTCTCATATAAGTTTCTTTCGATAAATCTCCTCCGCTTGTGACGGGTACACCCGCCCCTGTGTGCTTATTTATTATTTTTATTTGTTGTATTATTATTATTATTTAAATGTACTGTTTTGTGTATTTAAAAAACACACTGTTTTTTTATTGTTGCTGTACAGCCTGGATGGGGTTAAAATGCCCCATCCTGGGCTCCTGAGTAAAGTTGCTCCTCGTGGAGTGCAGGATGCTCTATAGTCTGGACGCCGCGAGTTCAAGTCCAGGGGCTATTCCTTTGCCGACCGAGGGCACGGGGAGCTCCCCTAGGGGGCGGATAAATTAACCCGGCGTCGCCGGAGGGGAGGGAGGGTTAGGGTCAGCCAGGGTGTCCTCGCTCACTGACGCACCAGCGGCGCCTGTAGTTTGGCCGGGCGTCTGCATGGCTTGAGAGCCGTTGTCCTCAGACACTGTAGCTCTTGGGTGACTGCATGGTGAGTCTGCAGTGTGAAAAAAAAGCGGTGGGCTGGACGGCACACGCCCGAGGACAGTGTGTGTTCGCCTTTGCCCCGAGTCAGCCCTTGGGGTGGTAGCGGTGAGCTGAGCTTCAAAAATAATTGGCCATTCCAAATTGGGAGAAAGTAATAAAAATAATTGGTTCGACTAAATTTATAAAAATAAATAAATAAAAAAAATGCCCCATCCAGGTAAATGGTGAGAATGCATGGTCAGCAGCAGTGATTATTGACAGACTGGCTGTTGACCACGCGTAGGAGAAACCCCGTGCAGAGTGTGACAGAGGGATAAACTAGGTCATGATAGCCAGGTAATCCTGCCACAACACAAAAAACAAACAGCTGTGGCTGTGTGTGGAGTGTGTGTTCAGAGTATGAATGAGTGAGCTGCCAGACAAGAGTTTCGAGAGTATTGAAAACAGTTGTTACCTGTGATGCTTTACTGTTTCGCGGTCTGTTTTTGTATCTATTTATTTTTTTGCCACTGTTTTGTTTGGTAAAGTGTTTTGTTTTGCTTTAAACCTCATTTCCATTAAATCTGCACACCAGCGTATTCATTCATACCTCTGCACTGTCTGTGTCTGTCTCCTCCCTGGCGCACAAGCCGTGATTCATTCATACCTCAGCACTGTGTTCTGTCTCCTCCCTGGCTAATTCAGCCGTATTCATTCATACCTCAGCACTGTGTCTGTCTCCTCCCTGGCTAATTCAGCGTATTCATTCATGCCTCTGCACTGTCTGTGTCTGTCTCTCCCTTGGCGCACCAAGCGTATTCATTCATGCCTCGCACTGTCTGTGTCTGTCTCCTCCTGGCGCACCAGCGTATTCATTCATGCCTCTGCACTGTCTGTCTGTGTCTCCTCCCACCACACAGCAGCGTATTCATTCATACCTCGGCACTGTCTGTGTCTGTCTCCTCCCTGGCACACCAGCCGCATTCATTCATACCTCGGCACTGTCTGTGTCTGTCTCACTCCCTGGTGCACCAGCATATTCATTCATGCCTCTGCACTGTCTGTGTCTGTCTTCTTCCTGGGCCAGCATATTCATTCATGCCTCTGCTTTGTCTGTGTCTGTCTCTCCCCCCCAGGCACCAAGCGTGATTCATTCATACCTCTGCACTGTGATGTCTGTCTCCTCCCTGGTCTCGTCACCCACAAGCCAAATGACACGCAGTGAAGCAGCTAAACAAGTCATTTAATAAATTACTTTCAGAAGTGGTGATCTGAATCAGGAGTGTAAAATACCCGATGGAAATAAGCTGCAGAAAATAGGATGTTAAAATTATCCCTTTAAATTACCTCTGCTAAATGATATATATAAAAAAACTTTAATCCTGAATTTAAAAGCAGCAAGAGATGGTGCCTCCTTCCAAATCGAGGCAGATCATTCCAGAACTGTGGGGCTCTGAAGCTGAACGCTCTGCCACCTGCTCGCTTTTCTGTGTCCTTGGAATACTTGTCATGGATAAGAAAATACATGGGACTTACTGTTTACATTTCCATATGAGAAGAGTTTCAGATTGATGTGTAAATGTAGACAATAACCCCTGTTTCTTGAAATGTCCCATGTGCACGTCTTCAATGCTCTGCTCCATTTCTGATGACAGAATGAAATCTTAATTGGCACGGAACGAACACACAAGTGACTCAAATGACAGACTTGCTGTTGATTTAAACACTTCCGCCTCTGTGTTCTGGGAGTGGAAAATGTCTTCATGCAAGGGGTGGTTGATATGATGTCATCGGGCACGCACTGCAGTTCAGGGGCTATATTAATGACACGGGGTCAAAGCCAGCCTAGGACTGTGCTCAAGTGTAAACTGGGGCTGAAATGATAAGAATCTTTGAATCTGATCAAACTTATGCCAGTTCAGGTCCGAATCATAAGTGTAAACACACCAAAAGAGAACAGATCATAATACTAAAATTTTATTTTCTGTTTTCAGGACTGCTTTATCTTGGTGAAAGCCAAGGAACAAAAATGGAGTCTGTTTACATTAAACAAGAGGAGGTTCTGGAATTGGTACCTCTCTGCATTAAACAGGAGATGCCTGAACTGGAGCCTGTCCACATTAAAGAAGGGACTGAACTGGAGCCTGTCCACATTAAACAAGAGGAGACTGAACTGCAGCCTGTCCACATTAAAGAGACTGAACTGGAGCCTGTCAACATTAAAGAGGAAGAGACTGAACTGGAGCCTGTCAACATTAAAGAGGAAGAGACTGAACTGGAGCCTGTCAACATTAAAGAGGAAGAGACTGAACTGGAGCCTGTCCATATTAAAGAAGAGACTGAACTGGAGCCTGTCCACATTAAAGAAGAGACTGAACTGCAGCCTGTCCATTAAAGAAGAGACTGAACTGCAGCCTGTCCACATTAAAGAGACTGAACTGCAGCCTGTCCACATTAAAGAGGAAGAGACGGGAACTGGAGCCTGTCCACATTAAAGAAGAAGAGACTGAACTGGAGCCTGTCCACATTAAAGAGGAAGAGACTGGAACTGGAGCCTGTCCACATTAAAGAGGAAGAGACTGAACTGGAGCCAGTACATTAAAGAGGAAGAGACCGAACTGGAGCCTATCTACATTGAAGAGGAGTCTATTGACTTGTTGTTTAAGGGTTCAGAAAATATATACCGGCCAAAGATATCACATCAATGTACTGGATATGAAAAGAGCTTCAGTCAGTCAGGAAACCTTAAAAATACACCAGCCGAATTCACACTGGAGAGAAACCGTATCACTGTGTTGAATGTGGGGTGAGCTTCACGGGTGTCAGGAAGCCTAAAAATACATCAATTCCACACTGGAGAGAAGCCGTATCACTGTACTGAATGTGGGAAGAGCTTCAATCAGTTAGGTGACCTAAAAAGACACCAGCAATTCACACTGGAGAAGCCATATCACTGTACTAAATGTGGGGTGAGCTTCAGTCAGATTGAAGCCCCAAAAGCACACCAGCAGGAATTCACACTGGAGAAAAGCCTCGCCACTGCACTGAATGTGGAAAGAGCTTTCAGTCAATTAGGACACCTAAAAAATCACACCAGCTTAATTCACACAGGAGAGAAGCCATATCACTGTAATGAATGTGGGCAGAGCTTCAATCAGTTAGGGTCCAAAAAGACACCAGCGAATTCACACTGGAGAGAAGCCATATTACTGTTCTGAATGTGGGAAGGCTTCCGTCAGTCAGGAGACCTAAAAGCACATCAGCCGAATTCACACTGGAGAAAGCTGTGTCACTGTACTGAATATGGGGAACGCTTCAGTAGGTTAAGAGACTTAAAAAACACCAGCAAATTCACACTGGAGAGAAGCCGTATCACAGTACTGAATGTGGTAAGAGCTTCAGTCAGTTAGGAAACCTACATATACAGTGCCTTTGAAAAGTATTCGCCCCTTGAACTTTGCGACCTTTTGCCACATTTCAGGCTTCAAACATAAAGATATGAAACTGTAATTTTTGTGAAGAATCAACAACAAGTGGGACACAATCATGAAGTGGAACTAAATTTATTGGATATTTCAAACTTTTTTAACAAATAAAAAACTGAAAAATTGGGCGTGCAAATTATTCAGCCCTTAAGTTAATACTTTGTGGCGCCACCTTTTGCTGGATTACAGCTGTAAGCTTTGGGGTATGTCTCTATCAGTTTTGCACATCGAGAGACTGAAAATTTTGCCCATTCCTCCTTGCAAAACAGCTCGAGCTCAGTGAGGTTGGATGGAGAGCATTTTGTGAACAGCAGTTTTCAGTTCTTTCCACAGATTCTCGATTGGATTCAGGTCTGGACTTTGACTTGGCCATTCTAACACCTGGATATGTTTATTTGTGAACCATTCCATTGTAGATTTTGCTTTATGTTTTGGATCATTGTCTTGTTGGAAGACAAATCTCCGCCCCAGTCTCAGGTCTTTTGCAGACTCCATCAGGTTTTCTTCCAGAATGGTCCTGTATTTGGCTCCATCCATCTCCCCCATCAATTTTAACCATCTTCCCTGTCCCTGCTGAAAAAAAGCAGGCCCAAACCATGATGCTGCCACCACCATGTTTGACAGTGGGGATGTGTGTTCAGGGTGATGAGCTGTGTTGCTTTTTAAGCCAAACGCGTTTGCATTGTTGCCAAAAAGTTCGATTTTGGTTTCATCTGACCAGAGCACCTTCTTCCACATGTTTGGTGTGTCTCTGTGACAGTCTGGCTCGCAGTGGTGACGTCACGGACCAGGAAGTAGAAACCAAAACAATGGTTGGGAGTTAAAGCTGAGTGCAACGGCACTCAGCGTGTTATTAATAAACAAAATATTAAACAAACCAACAAAACACAAAACAAAAAGGCCGCGAGGGCCAAACGAATGAACAAACAAACAAGTAAGTGATGTGCTGGGTAATCCAGCACGTTTTTAGCAATTGTTTTTCAAATGTGGCTTTCTCTCCGGCTCTCCGTTTTCTCTCTACACTCTCCACCCCGAGTGCAGAGTGCTGCTGGTTTATATACTCTGGCCGAGGGATTTAACTAGTTGGTAATTATCTTATTATCCCCGCCAGAGTCTGTACGTGTTTGAGGGATGCATGACTGTCAGCTATTTAAATAATCAGTAGCTGATCAGCCATGCATCCCCACGGGTTTTTAAATAATAATAACGCCGGGCGCTTTTACCAGCGCCAAAACAAAAAATACAAATAATAATAAATAGGGACACGGGCCACACATCCCCCCCCATAGGCAAGAGCACACATGGCCTTTTTCGGCCTCCCCTTAGTCCCCAAAGTCCTCGGGTTAGCAGTCCCTGGCGCAGGACCAGGGCAGCAGCGGACCAGCATGGCGGCCACGGTGGGATGTCCTCCTCCCCACCCAAACAGCCGTGGTTCCAATGGCCCCAAGACCGGCCGGCTCCTCTGGCAAAAAAATTTTTGGGGGTGGTCTCCAGACCTGCCCCCTTCTTCATGGTCGGCCACCCCTTTCTCCTGCAGCTTAAATTGCTGTGGGGGAAGCTGGTCTCCTGACCTCCCCCCCCTTCTTCATGGCTGGCAGCTGCCCTTCACGGGCTCCAGCCACAGTATTTCCTGTCGAAGTGCAGCTGGGGAGCTGGTCTCCTGACCTCCCCCCCTTTTCCCCATGGGCAGCTCCCCTTCATGGGGTTCCAGCCATAGTATTTCCTGCCACGAAAGTGCGGGGGAGAGCTGGTCTCCTGACCTCCCCCCTTTTTCGGTGGCCGGCAGCTCCCCTTCATGGGGCTCCAGCCACAGTATTTCCTGTCAGAAAGTGCGGCTGGGGGAGCTGGTTTCTGACCTCCCCTTTTCCGTGGCCGGCAGCTCCCCTTCATGGGGCTCCAACCAAATGATCTCCGGCCATGAAAGTGCGGGTGGGGGAACTGGTCTCCTGACCTCCCCTTTTCTTCATGGTCGGCAGCTCCCTCGTGGGGCTCCGACCACAGTGTAGTGACCCCAGGCTTAAGCAGGATCCCTGGCGACCCCAGGCGAAAGCAGGATCCCTGGCGACCCCAGGCGAAGCAGGATCCCTGGCGACCCCAGGCTTTTAAGCAGGATCCCTGGCGACCCCAGGCGACGGCAGCGGACCCGGGGGAGGCGACGGCAGCGGCAGCGACCCCTCGGGAGGCGACGGCAGCAGCGGACCCTCGGGAGGCGACGGGACAGCGGACCCTCGGGAGGCGGGGCAGCAGCAGCAGCGACCCTCGGGAGGTGAACTCGGGGGAGCCCCTGGCCATGGAGTTGGCAGCGGAGCTCCAGCTCTCCCTCGCTCCCTGTAGCTGGTGGCTCTCCAGGCGATGCGGAGCAACAGGCAGCCCCAGGCGATGCGGAGCAACAGACAGCCCCAGGCGTGCGGAGCAACAGGCAGCCCGGCGATGCGGAGCAACAGGCAGCCTTGGGCTGCGGGCAGGCATCCTTGGGTGGCGCAGGCAGGCATCCTTGGGCGATGCGAGGCAGGGCAGGAGCAGTCCTTCCCATGAAGGTGGATGTGGAACCAGCAGGCATTCACCCTCTGCTGGTGGAGGTGGGAGGAAAGCAGTCCTCCCACGGCGGCTGAGGCGAACCAGCAGGCATTCACCCTCTGCTGGTGGAGGTGGGAGGGGAAAGCAGTCCTCCCACGGCGGCTGAGGCGGAACCAGCAGGCATTCACCCTCTGCTGGTGGAGTTGGCGGAGGCAGAGGCAGCTCTTGCTGCTCTGCTCCTGGTGATGGTGGAGACAGAAGCAGCCCTGCTGCTCTGCTCCTGGTGGTGGTGGAGACAGAGGCAGCTCCTGCTGCCTGCTCCTGGTGGTGGTGGAGACAGAGGCAGCCCTCCTGCCTGCTCTGCTCCCGGGTGGTGGAGACAGAAGCAGCCCTGCTGCTCTGCTCCTGATGGTGGTGGAGACAGAGGCAGCTCCTGCTGCTCTGCTCCCTGACGGTGGTGGAGACAGAGGCAGCCCTGCTGCTCTGCTCCTGACGGTGGTGGGAGACAGAGGCAGCTCCTGCTGCTCTGCTCCTGACGGGTGGTGGAGACAGAGGCAGCTCCTGCTGCTCTGCCCTGGTGGTGGAGACAGTGGCGAGGGCTCCTCACCCCTAACGCTGAGACGGCAGCCATGGCTCCTCTCCCTCTGGCGTTGGGAGGCAGCAATGGCTCCTCCTCCCTCAGGCGCTGGAGATGGCAGCATGGCTCTCTCCCCGGCGTTGGAGAAGGCAGCGATGGCTCCTCTCCCACTGGGCTGGAGACCGGCAGCGATGGCTCCTCTCCCACTGGCGCTGGAGACGGCAGCGATGGCTCCTCTTCCTCTGGCTGGAGACTGCAGCGATGGCTCCCCTCCCTTTGGCGCTGGAGACGGCAGCGATGGCTCCTCTCCCTCTGGCGCTGGAGATGGCAGCATGGCTCCTCTCCCTCTGGGCGCTGGAGACGGCAGCCATGGCTCCTCTCCCTCTGGCTGGAGGCGGCAGCGATGGCTCCTCCTCTGGCGCTGGAGACGGCAGCGATGGCTCCTCTCCCTCTGGCGCTGGAGGCGGCACATGGCTCCTCTCCCTCTGGGCTGGAGACGGCAGCGATGGCTCTTCTCCCTCTGGCGCTGGAGAAGGCACATGGCTCCTCTCCCTGGCGCTGGAGATGGCAGCGGCTGGGCTTTTTCCCGATGGAGCTGGAGATAGCGGTAGCCCTGCCATATCTGCAGCCAGGTAGCGGATTACCATGTCCGAACCTCCCGGGAGGGACACTGGGCAGTGTTGCTTTTCCCAGGCTTCCCATCGCTCTCCATCTCTGGCCCACAGGAGGTTGATCACATCGGGAGGGCCTCTTCAGCATTCCTCCCAGGCTCCACCAGCCAGCCCCAGATTCCCTCAGAGGAGAGTGAACTCCTCTTAGCCAGAGCCCCTTCCCCGACGCCGGACGACTCCAGGCTCCTCCATCTCCTGCCATGGGGGGGTTGGTCTGGTGCCACGTGCCCGACCTCACCAACCGCGAAGCACTCCTCACCCTTCAGGCAGGTGAGGCAGACATCCAGTGTGGCAAGGTAAGGCTGCTGTTGCTGCGCCTCCTGCTGCTGTTTTGCTGCTGCTGCTGCTTTCTCCTCCGCTACTTTTCCCCATTTTTAATTTGAAAAAAATCAACAAACAAAAAAAAAACGCACTTTTCTGTCCTGGTCCGGCTCCTGAGGCGTTGTTTGTCCCACGCAGGACACCATATGTGACAGTCTGGCTGCAGTGGTGACGTCACGGACCAGGAAGTAGAAAACAAAAACAATGGTTGGGCGGTTAAAGCTGAGTGCAACGGCACTCAGCGTGTTTATTAATAAACAAAATATTAAACAAACCAACAAAACACAAAACAAAAGGGCACGAGGGCCAAACGAATGAACAAACAAACAAGTAAGTGATGTGCTGGGTAATCCAGCACGTTTTAGCAATGTTTTTCAAATGTGGCTTTCTCTCCTCCTCTCCATTACTCTCCTCTACACTCTCCACCGAAAGTGCAGAGTGCTGCTGTTTATATACTCTGGCCGAGGGATTTAACTAGTTGGTAATTATCTTATTATCCCCGCCAGAGTCTGCATCGTGCAGTAGGGGATGCATGACTGTCAGCTATTTAAATAATCAGTAGCTGATCAGCCATGCATCCTCACGGGTTTTTAAATAATAATAAAGACGCTTGGCGCTTTTACCCGAACCAAAACAAAAATACAAATAATAATAAATAGGGGACACTCCGCCACAGTCTCCCAGGTGGCTTGTGGCAAACTGTAAATCCACACTTTTATGGATATCTTTAAGAAATGGCTTTCTTCTTGCCACTCTTCCATAAAGGCCAGATTTGTGCAGTATCGACTGATTGTTGTCCTATGGACAGAGTCTCCCACCTCAGCTGTAGATCTCACAGTTCATCCAGAGTGATCATGGGCCTCTTGGCTGCATCTCTGATCAGTCTTCTCCTTGTATGAGCTGAAAGTTTAGAGGGACGGCCAGGTCTTGGTAGATTTGCAGTGGTCTGATACTCCTTCCATTTCAATATTATCGCTTGCACAGTGCTCCTTGGGATGTTTAAAGCTTGGGAAATCTTTTTGTATCCAAACCGGCTTTAAACTTCTCCACAACAGTATCTCGGACCTGCCTGGGTGTGTTCCTTGTTCTTCATGATGCTCTCTCTGCGCTTTAAACGGACCTCTGAGACTATCACAGTGCAGGTGCATTTATACGGAGACTTGATTACACACAGGTGGATTCTATTTATCATCATTAGTCATTTAGGTCAACATTGGATCATTCAGAGATCCTCACTGAACTTCTGGAGAGAGTTTGCTGCACTGAAAGTAAAGGGGCTGAATAATTTTGCCCAATTTTTCAGTTTTTTTATTTGTTAAAAAGTTTGAAATATCCAATAAATTTCGTTCCACTTCATGATTGTGTCCCACTTGTTGTTGATTCTTCACAAAAATTACAGTTTCATATCTTTATGTTTGAAGCCTGAAATGTGGCAAAAGGTCGCTTAAAGTTCAAGGGGGCCGAATACTTTCAAGAAGGCACTGTACACAAGGAAATCACACTGGGAGCCAGCCTCCCTCCTCTCAGTCCCTCACCTCTCCACCCCTGCTTGTTTGAGTGTGTGGGGAGCTGACTGATTCCTTGTCTCTCTTTCACCCCTGCAGTAAATGAAAGGGGTCCCCAGGAGTGAGAGCCAGCCTGAATCCAGAGACACTGAGAAGGGGAGCGTGTCAAACTGAAGGAGACAGACCCATTCTTTCAGAATGAACTGGAGAGCCCTGGAATTCAGCTCCACTCCTGCCCTGAATTGGAAATGAATCTCAGTCATCATGCTGTCAGGATTTAGGACAGTTACAGGGTCACTCTACTTAAGGGACACAGTGGAAATATGCCAAGCTTTTTCTTTGAAACAATTATATGTGTGATATAAACCCAACACATTACACACAGCTGCCAATAACATTTATGATATTTTTAAAATTTAATTTGAGCTATAAATGGCATTACTGTTCCAATGTCAGTGAGTACAGTATACAATACATAAGTGAATTGTTTAAAAGCACCCAAAACTAAGAATATCTTCATGGGTGTGGCAGCAATGTGTGCTTCATCTAACTAGTATGGCCTCTAAGCTCTTGCACCAGTGCAGACACAAGCTGAAGCAACCTTGTGTTTTTTGTTTTTATTTTAGGTTGTGCAAACTTTGCACTGGAGCAAAAGCTGTTTTGGTTTTGCATGAATTTGAATGAATGAATCTGCTTTGCTGAGTGTTTAAATACTGAGAAACTCCAAGCTTACTGTCTACTTGAGCCCTGCTTCAGTGCAATGGGATCAAAATACAATGTGTAGATTGTTGTATATCCAATTATTGTGACAGACCACAATATTAGAGCTGTATAAATATAATACTGTAAAAAACAAAAGGTTAACAAGCAAACAATTTTCACATTTTGCATGTGTTAACGATCTGCAGAACCTACATGCTGCAACATTACCATTATTACTACATTCATAGTTTGTAAAGTTTATGAATAATTTATCTAAACAATCTGCAGAATGAAGTTGCCTCAGACTGTTAGACAGTAACAGAGCTGGTGCTTTTTGTGGAATCACATTAGCTGTTTTATTCTTTTTTTGGCTTGTTTGTTTGTATTTTGTATCAGTATGCTATCATTAGAGTGATAAGACCTGATACATCCTGAGGCAGGCTTTAGCTATTTAGAAAGGGTTTCATTGAAATTGAATTTCCTGTACATTTTCCAGTATCTCTGTATATAAAGGGCACATTATTATGTTTCCATTACCTCTGTATGTAAAAGGTTTCTCATTTTTAAACTGTCAATGATTCCTGAGCGAGATCTGCAGTGGAACTGAACAAACCCAAGGGAGACATTGGAAAATACAAGCTTGTCAAAGGGGGAGATGCTGCTGCAGGTTTGATCATACTGGCTTGATGAAATGAGAAAAGGAATTCCCTCTGTGTCATGGAATTCCTTTGCTAGTGTATCATGATGTAAGCCCTGGAGTGTGGGCTCAGTCTTCATGAAATGAGAAATGGAATTCCTTTGCTAGTGTCTCATGATGTAAGCCCTGGAGTGTGGGCTCAGTCTTCATGAAATGAGAAATGGAATTCCTTTGCTAGTGTATCATGATGTAAGCACTGGAGTGTGGGCTCAGTCTTCTCTGCTGCCTGCTTGTTCTCAGTGTGTGAGTTCAGCTGCATTTTCCAGTGTCCTGAGCTGGGCTTTGAACCACTGGAGACCTAGCTGAGAACAAGCCTGGCCCACTTAACTTATGCAAAATTTGGTTTATTGTTTTGTATTTAATTTTTTCTATACATTTATTAAGACTTAGAATCTCTTTGCATTGTGTTGCAATTCAGACATTTTCATGTTTCATATTAAAATCACAGCGAATTCTATTAGAAACAGACTACAGATATGACCAAAGGTTTTGCTTTCATTCTATAGAATGAACTCAATTTGCTTCATAAAGTCAATGGAAACCTGCTGAATAATGTTACATTAACATATTGAATTACACACCACCTTGTAGTTATCCATATACAATTAAAAACGACATTTGGAATCTAACATGAAATACAGTGCTAGTATTTTGGCTTCCACTAGAGTTTTGCTGTACAATTTTGTAGTTTCTTTAATTACATGATGTTAAAAAAAAATATCTAAACTGTCCATAAGTTTTGTTTTAATGCATTGGGGTGCTGAATTGAGAATCCTAATCTATCACGCTACCTACGGCTATGAACAAAAGTTTGCATCACCCTATAAGATTCAATAATTTTGCTTCATAGTCGAATGAAAGCTGCTGAATAATGTTCCTTGTTAACATATTAAATTACACACTGCTTTGTGTCTGTATGCTTAAAAAAAGCTGAGAAATTGAAAATGGTATACTGTACAATGATGGCTTCCAGGAGACTTATGATCTCATTTTGTAGTTTAGTTGATACATCATGATAAAGAATTATGTTTTCTTTAATTGTCTCGATCCTAAAATTTAGGTGATGCTAAACTTTTTGCCAAGCTGTACATATAAATCAGCTTTATATATTGTGTATCAATTGCATTCTATAAGAAAGTGTGAAGTGTAGATCATGTAAGACTGACGAGACTTTGTGTGGGTTTGTAAATCAAGACCATTCCCGATATTGTCTCAACAAGGTGATTTTAAATTAACCATTTAAATATAACCTATAACTACATTACACCCCCCCCCCCCCCCCCTTTAAACAAGGAACGCACTCGTTCCACAATCAAGTGAAGAAAAATAAAAAACACTTCTAACATGAAGTACAGTTTTAACATGTGAACTATTGATTCAATAAAGTCTCAGGTAAACGTTTACTGCAATTATTATTTAAAGTCCGAGTTCAGGTCCTTATTAATGCTTGACAGAGTATCTGAAGTAACTGGGGGGTTGTAATCAGGCTACCACTAATTGTGGCTTTCTCGGTTTTCAGTGTAAGCAAGATTATTTTTTCATTTCAAAGCTCTGTTAAAGCTAGACCCCGTCAGCCAGAGGGAGCCATTAGAAGTGTATGCAGCTGAAATAACTTGGATGGTACTGTTAGCCTTTCCTGATTATGGCAGGAATGCAGTTGAAGGGGAGACGTTCAGAAGGTTTATTGCTGGCCTGGACACTGATTTTACAATCTAAATGGTTTTGAATTTGGTGTTAAAACCGTGTCTGAAGCCCTTCAGATTTATCCAATGCTAAAGAGCCAAAATGCTCTTAAAGTGACAGCCACACCTAATTTGCAATCTCTGCCTGAGGCAACCGGCACTGCTTCTGTGCAACTTAAATCAACACCATCAAACTTTGACATGTTTCTACTGGACTCTTTGAAAGAATTGACTACAAAGCTAGAGAACTTACAACTGTTACTCGTCTGCAAGTCACAGTTTCCCTGTTTACAAACAGGAGGACAGACCTCTTTCCATAGAGGGAGAGATGTTTACAGGGATGACAGATTTGAAGAGCATACCCACACAGCCCTGAGTGCAGATATAACAGGTCACCTTCTCCATATACGTTGTCGCCCTCGCCATGGTAACACATATCAGCAAGATGACCGTAATAAAATACTATGAACGCCAGAGGGTGATGCTCAACGCCATTCATATCACCACAGTCCCAGCAGACAGCAGTCTACAAGCCCTCATTCTTCTAGGGGAGTCAAAGAGGCAGGTATTCACCGCCTTACCACTCATCAAGCCCAGGACGAGATCGCCATGTCAGGATCCAGTCTCCTGAAAGAGAAAGCTGTGAATACTCACACCAGGGAAACAGTATTAGCTGGTGACACGGGCCACCATCAGCTTTACAGCTTCAAACCAGGCCCTCAATTTTGTGACTCATCTGGACCTCCTGAAGCATATATAAAGGGGATACTAGAAGACACAGAAGTCAGTATTTTTATTGATACAGGCTCTGACATCTCCCTTTATCCGTGAAGAAGTACGGTAATGTCAATTAATGCACTAAAAACTTAACCTATTCAGAAGTCATACTGCCTTACCAGGGTCAATTACTGGACAACCACTGGATACAGTTGGAGCCATTACAATTTCTGTTTGCATTGGATCTGAAGTCTTCTAACATGATGTCCAAGTTATTCGAACACTAAATATTTTTGCCTACTAGGATGGGATTTCCTTAAAAGGAACCACACCTGCATTGACAACCAAATGTCATTTACTTACCAAGAACTCACCTCTGGGACCTGGGCCATCTTCAGGGAGAGGAGGCCATGGATTAGCCCACTGCACCACCAGCTCCTGCAGGAAAGTGTTGGTTCAAATTCTTTAAAAATAAAGCAAAGAAC
>CM072681.1:14163905-14246554 GCA_036884735.1 Huso huso | reverse complement strand
AATTGTTGTTTTAAACCTTAGTTCTCATTGTAATGCTTTTAATGTGACTTTAATTGTGTAACTGTTTGGTGTGATTTTCAAACTTATTTTGTTGCATGCTTAAGAAGAGATTCTAAAAAGAGACTCCCAGTATTGAATCATTCGCTCATGTTGAACAAACACAATTTATGAACTTTGAACAGTCTAGAATGTGCTCTATTTTTGGCTTGTTGTAACGTGTAAATCCTCATCGTTTTCAGAGAGCGATATTAAAAACAGGTTTGTACATTATAATAGGACGCTGTTTATTGTAGAGGTCCCACCGAGATCTTGACTATCGAAGGTATCTCTTTATCCCCTATAGTTTTTGGAGGTCCTTTAATTTATTGCTTTTAAGAATATATTAACTGCCTACAATAGTACCCAAATTACTACAGCTAGATATTTATAATTTTATTAAAAAAAACAAATTTCTTTCAGTTTACAATCACATTTAAAAATAGATATTCTATGTATTATGTTTTCTGATCTCTGTGTGCTGCTGATCAAGAAATAAATAATAATAAAAATGATTTACAAAGGATGTGTCGATAAGGACAGGGGATGACCCGGCTGTCAGGAGGCGCATAAATATGGTAACAATATCTAAGAAGGGTGATACAGCAAACCTGGGCAGGTACAGACCTATCAGCCTTACGTCCAGGACATGTTACACTATGGAAACAATAATAAGACTATCCTCAGTATACAGTCACAACACTGAGGTCTGCTGCTGGACTACAGTCTGCACGTTTTATAAAAGAAAATACAAGTCAGACTGATCAAATGAATGGGCTTGAAATCCCTTTACATATCAATTGTGGCTAAGCCGCTTATTTTTAAACAAACAAACTAATAGTCAGTAAGCTCCCATTGCCTCTGCTTGTGTTATCCCTGCTCTGTGGAGACATAAAGAGGACTGGTCTCCAATCCACCACCTTCATAGCAATAGAAAAATAAAGAAATGAAAGAACATTTGAAAAATCACTGAGATGTGTGCTTACCGATTCCTAGTGAGTGGAGTAGCTGCTCTCTGTCTCTGTGTCCTGCTCGTTCGATGTGAAGGTGCTGCTGTATTAACCTGCACATGAATGAGATCGCACTGTCAAACCCAACCCAACATGCAAATCAATACTGTGCAAGACATCAAGACATCTTTTATTATAGATTCCCAAAGAAACCCATTCCCAATACAACCTGATTGCTGATCATTAACTTCATTAACTAATTAACTATCAACAATTAAAAAAAAAAAACCTTTACATATGTATCCAGGGAAATACACAGTGGCATAAACATATTCAGACAGATCCCTGAGGTTTCAATATGACTAATGTTACACTATATCAGTACAACGATAAGTAATCAGTATTTACAAATAATTTGCTGAAACAAAAAAATATCATCAATAAATCTGACACTTTACCTACACATACCCTGAACCGCCTAGCCATCCAGACTGGAACCCAGGCCTCCAGAGAAAGGTGACAGACTAGTCTAGTGCATTAACATTAATCCACAGCATTTCCTAGCCCCCCAGATTGGAACCTAGGCCTCCAGAGGAAGGTGACAGGCTAGTCTAGTGCATTAACAATAGCCACCCATAACTATTACACACTCAATAGTGCTACATTTAGAAATACTAAAAGAAAGTATTTCTTAACATTAACATAAACCCAGTGCAGCACCTAGCCCCCGCCCCTCCCCCCGCTAGGACCCCAGGCCTCCGCAGCAAGGTGAAAGGCAGGACACCAGTTTTGATTAGTAGACAGGTTGCTTTCCCCCATGTGACATATCTCGAGTGTTTTGCATGATCACATTTGAATCAAAGGCGAGCCGCAGGACCGGTCTGCTGTGGAGCGGCTTTGATTCAAATGTGATAATGCAAAACAGTCTGTTCTTTTTTGCTTGTTCTTTTTTTTCTATTCGCAGTGAATCGCAGAACCTTTAACACTTTGTATCCAGGATCCACAAGCGAAGGGCTTGTAGACTATTCATTTATTTTTACACTTATTTAATGATTTTAAGTATGGCTGTCAATTAATCGCAGTTAACTTCTGCGATTAATGCATAAATGTTTTAACATTAATTATTTTTACAAGCGTGTTAATCGCATTGCTGTGTTTTGAGCCAGGGCACACCGTGCTTCAATCCCGGCCGTGGCAGCATGGTATTGAGTGTCTGAGTGCAGTTATTGTTTAAACAGAAAGTTAGTCACTGAACCGCTTAATGAAGCAAAGCACTAAAAATGAATGGGATTTTTTTTTGACGGCTCACTGGACAGAAAGACGCTTACTTGTCTGCTGTCAAAGTGAGTTCCAGTGTCACACACATGTACATCTAGTCTGCTGCGTGCTGAACACTCCTCCATCTCTCAAAATACATGAGCAGCTCTTCAGCTACAGACAATAACAACAACAAATTAAACCTACCAGTTTCGATAGAAATGCAGGATCGCTGCAAGCCCATATCAAGCGAAGTATGATCATGATAATAAATGAGTTAGGCTGTGTTGCTCCTTTTTTTTCATGTAGTATGAAAAGCCTAACAATTGTTAGTTTGCAGTTTTTGGATATGATAACAGTTCATTTCCTAGAAGTGCTTACTGTAGGTTATAAAGACATTGTCATCTCAAATATGTTGCAAATGTCATTGACTTTCTTATGTTATGTTCTTATGATATTATATTTTATCAGGAATCTACATTGAATGAACTTTAATCTAATTTGTCTAGCTTTGCCTAGAGATAACGATCAACCTAGGAGGCTGATCCTTAGGAGGCTGAGTGGTCCAGTGGTTAAAGAAAAGGGCTTATAACCAGGAGGTCCCTGGTTCAAATCCCACCTCAGCCACTGACTCATTGTGTGATCCTGAGCAAGTCACTTAATCTCCTTGTGAGATGTTTTTTCGGGTGAGGCGTAATTGTAAGTGACTCTGCAGCTGATGCATAGTTCACACACCCTAGTCTCTGTAGGTTGCCTTGGATAAAGGTGTCTGCTAAATAAACAAATAATAATAACACTATGTAACACAATTTTTGTTCCTGGGTAGTAAGTGTTATTTCCTAATTGCTTATGCCTCAAAAGTATAGAAAATGGCTATTATTCCCCACAAACTTTGCTTTTGTGACCAGGAGTGATATTTTGAAATTTACCTATTTCCAATGAGAAAACGGGCAAATTTGTGTCTTTTCGTTCACATAAAGTCAGAAAAAAACAACATATGAATCCAAATTAACATGTATTTATACAAATGCAATACAAAAATGACTACAAAAGATTTAGAAGTGAGTAGTTTTTCGAGATTTACGATTATACTGTAAATCACTTTCACGAATCACCCCCCAAATGTAGTCTCCCATCATGTTCTCGTTATACTGTCCTTCATTGACAGCTCATCCAGGAGCCTCAAAGCCGTGCTGCTCCATAATGGAACAAGTACCCGTCTTTTCCCCTGGCTCACTCGGTGCACCTCAAAGAGGATTACAACAGCATCCAGACCTTGCTGGACGCCTTGAAGTATGATGACACGGCTGGGACCCCCGGAAGGTGCTGATGCCACTACTGCACTTCAAATTGGGCCTTATGAAACAATTTGTCAGAGCTCTAGATAAGGAGTCGGCAGCCTTCAAGTACCTTCAAGACTTCTTCCCTAAGCTGTCTGAGGCAAAGATTGGAACCCAGGCCTCCAGAGAAAGATGACAGACTATCCTGATCCATTAACAATAGCCACCCATAACTATTACACACTCAATAGTGCTACATTCAGAAATACTAAAAGAAAGTATTTCTTAACATTAATATAAACCCAGTACAGCACCTAGCCCCCCGCCCCTCCCCCCGCTAGGACCCCAGGCCTCCACAGCAAGGTGAAAGGCAGGACACCAGTATTGATTTGCAGACAGGTTGCTTTCCCCCATGTGACATATCTAGAGTGTTTTGCATGATCACATTTGAATCAAAGGTGAGCCACAGGACCGGTCTGCTGTGGAGCGGCTTTGATTCAAATGTGATCATGCAAAACAGTCTGTTCTTTTTTGCTTGTTCTTTTTTTTCTATTCGCAGTGAATCGCAGAACCTTTAACACTTTGTATCCAGGATCCACAAGTGAAGGGCTTGTAGACTATTCATTTATTTTTACACTTATTTAATGATTTTAAGTATGGCTGTCAATTAATCGCAGTTAACTTCTGCGATTAATGCATAAATGTTTTTAGAGATTAATTATTTTAACGCGTGTTAATCACATTGCTGTGTCTTGAGCCTTTCGGCACACCGTACTTCAATCCCGGCCGTGGCAGCATGGTATTGAGTGTCTGAGTGCAGTTATTGTTTAAATAGAAAGTTAGTCACTGAACCGCTTAATCAAGCAAAGCACTAAAAATGAATTGGATTTTTTTTTGACAGCTCACTGGACAGAAAGACGCTTACTTGTCTACTGTCAAAGTGAGTTCCAGTATCACACACGAGTACATCTAGTCTGCTGCGTGCTGAACACGCCTTCATCTCTCAAAATACACGAGCAGCTCTTCAGCTACAGATAACAACAAAAAACTAAACCCACCAGTTTCATTAGAAATGCAGGATCGCTTCAAGCCCATATCAAGCGAAGTATGATCATAAATGAGTTAGGCTGCGTTGCTCCTTTTTTTCATGTAGTATGTAAAGCCTGACAATTGTTAGTTTGCAGTTTTTGGATATGATGACAGTTTTTTTTTTTTTTTGTATGTTCTCTTCACAATTAACAGTTCATTTCCTAGAAGTGTTTACTATAGCTACATATTTATAATTTTATTAAACAAAAACTAATTTATTTCAGTTCACAATCACATTTAAAAATAGATATTCTTTGTATTATGTTTTCTGATCTCTGTATGCTGCTGATCAAGCTTGAACCACACATTTTATTGTGTTGGTTGAACTTGTAATTTCTAAATTCTTGCCCCTAGTACATTTTGGTGGTGGTCTCAATGGGTAAATTTCCTGGTTAAATAAATACATGAATAAATACATTTTAAACAATTGTATTTACAGTTAAGGACAATAAAAACAATAGCATCAGTAATAAAACACATTTAAATTCAATGGATGTAGTAATTGTGACAGTTTAATATGCAATTAAAACTGAGATTAACTAAGATTCATTTTTTTAATCGTGAGATTAATCGCGATTATTTTTTTTTAATTGTTTGACAGCCCTAATTTTAAATTATAGGCCCAATTAAGGGATTATTTAACTATTCAAAACATTTCTTCCTAATTGAGAATTGTTCAATAATGAGAGTAATTGAACTCTAATTAGATAATTGACATTTCTATTAATAGGCTACATTGTGTATGCGTTTGCTGGTGTGCCGTCATGAGTTCCGAGTCTGAACCTGATATCCCACTGACACAGACGACATACTGTGTTATAAGTGAAGATAGCAACGAAGACTTTGTTTTAAATTTAGACCATGAAGGGGGCATTAGAAAAATAAAAAGAATGAAAAAAACAAAGGAGAAAGCGGAAAGTAAGCGTTTTGCTGCACCTAAAACGGATGAAGAAGTTAATATCTTTGCAAGCGATCGATTTTCTGGAAGTACTCGCGCAAAATGTAAATGGGCTGTGAATCTGTTTGAAGTTTGGTTAAATGAAAGGAATTCAAAAGCTGACTTTAAATCTGAGATGCGTGTAATTAGTGGAGATTTAGTCAATATGGATCATGCTGCTTTGTCATACAGCCTTAGCTGTTTTGTGACAGAAGTAAGAAAATGTAACGGAGAGGAGTACGGTGGTAATTCACTATACGAACTTATAATGTGTAGACAGCATTTTCTAAGACTGCAGGGACGCACTTTAAGTTTCTTAAATGACCCAGCAATGAAGCACAAGAACATATATTGTACTGAACTGTGTGCTGAAATTGGAAATCAATTATGTTTAAACGGTATAAAAGTATAGCTAATTGTTGTTTTAATTGCTGCTTATTAAAAAGACACGCGCTTTTTTTGTCAATTGTTTGTGACTGTGGTTTGTTAACGAATCCACAGTTTTCTGTGGAGTCGTAGCTCAAAGTGTGGATTCGTTTATCAACAATTCATCTGCCCCGCCCTCCCCTTCTCTTCAAAGCCACACTGCCACTTTAGTTAGACGATTCGTAGATATAATCTACTGAAAGACCAAAGGCTGACGTCACTGAAATGTTTTAAAAATGGGATAAACCACGGTAAGAGTTGAATCGGTAAAATAATCCACAGCATCTCGTGCCTAACGGCACTCGAAACGGAGGATTATTTTACCGAGTCAACACTTTCCGTGGTTTATCCCTTACAGACAGTTCACATGGGTTTCAAAATCACCAGTGTGGAGTACACATGTTACACTATGGAAACAATAAGAAGACTATCCTCAGTATACAGTAACAACACTGAGGTCTGCTGCTGGACTACAGTCTGCACGTTTTATAAAAGAAAATACAAGTCAGGCTGATCAGATTAATGTGATGGAAAATCCCTTTAAATATCAATTGTGGCTAAGTCGCTTATTTTTAAACAAACAAACTAATATTCCATAAGCTCCCATTGCCTCTGCTTGTGTTATCCCTGCTCTGTGGAGACATAAAGAGGACTGGTCTCCAATCCACCACCTTCAGAGGAATAGAAAAATAAAGAAATGAAAGAACATTTGAAAAATCACTGAGATGTGTGCTTACCGATTCCTAGTGAGTGGAGTAGCTGCTCTCTGTCTCTGTGTCCTGCTCGTTCGATGTGAAGGTGCTGCTGTATTAACACCTGCACATGAATGAGATCACACTGTCAAACCAAACCCAACATGCAAATCAATACTGTGCAAGACATCGAGACATCTTTTATTATAGATTCACAAAGAAACACATTCCCAATACAACCTGATTGCTGATCATTAACTGCATTAACTAATTAACTATCAACAAAAAAAAAAAAAAAATTAACATATGTATCCAGGGAAATACACAGTGGCATAAAAAACATATTCAGACAGATCCCCTCGGCTTCAATATGACTAATGTTACACTATATCAATAAAATGATAAGGAATCAGTATTTACAAATAATTTGTTGAAACAAAAAAATATCTTCAGTAAATCTGACACTTTACCTACACATACCCTGAACCACCTAGCCCCCCAGATTGGAACCCAGGCCTCCACAGAAAGGTGACAGACTAGTCTAGTGCATTAACATTAACCACAGCACCACCTAGCCATCCAGATTGGAACCCAGGCCTCCACAGAAAGATGACAGACTAGTCTAGTGCATTAACATTAACCCACAGCACCACCTAGCCATCCAGATTGGAACCCAGGCCTCCAGAGGAAAGGTGACAGACTATCCTGATGCATAACCCAAAATTAACCCACAGCATTTCCTGACAGCCATCCAGATTGGAACCCAGGCCTCCAGAGAAAGATGATAGACTAGTCTAGTGCATTAACATTAACCCACAGCACCACCTAGCCATCCAGATTGGAACCCAGGCCTCCAGAGAAAGATGACAGGCTAGTCTAGTGCATTAACATTAACCCACAGCACCACCTAGCCATGCAGATTGGAACCCAGGCCTCCACAGAAAGGTGACAGACTATCCTGATGCATTAACAATAGCCACCCATAACTATTACACTCTCAATAGTGCTACATTTAGAAATACTAAAAGAAAGTATTTCTTAACATTAACATAAACCCAGTGCAGCACCTAGCCCCCGCCCCCTCCCCCGCTAGGACCCCAGGCCTCCACAGCAAGGTGAAAGGCAGGACACCAGTATTGATTTGCAGACAGGTTGCTTTCCCCCATGTGACATATCTCGAGTGTTTTGCATGATCACATTTGAATCAAAGGCGAGCCACAGGACCGGTCTGCTGTGGAGCGCCTTTGATTCAAATATGATAATGCAAAACAGTCTGTTCTTTTTTGCTTGTTCTTTTTTTTCTATATGCAGTGAATCACAGAACCTTTATTGATTTATTTTTAAACGTTTTTTTTAATGATTTTAAGTTATAGACCCAATTAAGGGATTATTTAACCATTCAACAGTTCACCTGGGTTTCCAAATGGCCAGTGTTAAGTTATATCCATTTATAAACAACAATGATAAGTACAAACGATTTACAAAGGATTTGTCGATAAGGACAGGGGATGACCCGGCTGTCTGGAGGCTCATCAATATGGTAACAATATCTAAGAAGTGTGATAAATCAAACCTGGGCAGGTACAGACCTATCAGCCTTACGTCCAGGACATGTTAAACTATGGAAACAATAATAAGACTATCCTCAGTATACAGTCACAACACTGAGGTCTGCTGCTGGACTACAGTCTGCACGTTTTATAAAAGAAAATACAAGTCAGGCTGATCAAACGAATGGGCTAGAGAATCCCTTTAAATATCACTTGTGGCTAAGCCGCTTATTTTTAAACAAACTAATATTCCATAAGCTCCCATTGCCTCTGCTTGTGTTATCCCTGCTCTGTGGAGACATAAAGAGGACTGGTCTCCAATCCACCACCTTCAGAGCAATAGAAAAATAAAGAAATGAAAGAACATTTGAAAAATCACTGAGATGTGTGCTTACTGATTACTAGTGAGTGGAGTAGCTGCTCTCTGTCTC
Source organism: Huso huso (assembly GCA_036884735.1). Lineage (NCBI taxonomy): Eukaryota > Metazoa > Chordata > Actinopteri > Acipenseriformes > Acipenseridae > Huso > Huso huso. Next base: position 14,237,906 of record CM072681.1, on the reverse strand, counting down.
TGTGTCCTGCTCGTTCGATGTGAAGGTGCTGCTGTATTAACACCTGCACATGAATGAGATCACACTGTCAAACCCAACCCAACATGCAAATCAATACTGTGCAAGACATCAAGACATCTTTTATTGTAGATTCACAAAGAAACCCATTCCCAATACAACCTGATTGTTGATCATTAACTGCATTAACTAATTAACTATCAACAATTAAAAAAAAAAAAACTTTACATATGTATCCATGGAAATACACAGTGGCATAAAAAAACATATTCAGACAGATCCCCTCGGCTTCAATATGACTAATGTTACACTATATCAATAAAATGATAAGGAATCAGTATTTACAAATAATTTGTTGAAACAAAAAAATATCTTCAGTAAATCTGACACTTTACCTACACATACCCTGAACCACCTAGCCCCCCAGATTGGAACCCAGGCCTCCAGAGAAAGATGACAGACTAGTCTAGTGCATTAACATTAACCCACAGCACCACCTAGCCATCCAGATTGGAAGCCAGGCCTCCAGAGAAAGATGACAGACTAGTCTAGTGCATTAACATTAACCCACAGCACCACCTAGCCATCCAGATTGGAACCTAGGCCTCCAGAGGAAGGTGACAGACTATCCTGATGCATTAAAATTAACCCACAGCATTTCCTAGCCATCCAGATTGGAACCCAGGCCTCCAGAGAAAGATGATAGACTAGTCTAGTGCATTAACATTAACCCACAGCACCATCTAGCCATCCAGATTGGAACCCAGGCCTCCACAGAAAGATGACAGACTAGTCTAGTGCATTAACAATAGCCACCCATAACTATTACACACTCAATAGTGCTACATTTAGAAATACTAAAAGAAGGTATTTTTTAACATTAACATAAACCCAGTGCAGCACCTAGCCCCCCGCCCCTCCCCCCGCTAGGATCCCAGGCCTCCACAGCAAGGTGAAAGGCAGGACACCAGTATTGATTTGCAGACAGGTTGCTTTCCCCCATGTGACATATCTCGAGTGTTTTGCATGATCACATTTGAATCAAAGGCGAGCCACAGGACCGGTCTGCTGTGGAGCGCCTTTGATTCAAATATGATAATGCAAAACAGTCTGTTCTTTTTTGCTTGTTCTTTTTTTTCTATATGCAGTGAATCACAGAACCTTTATTGATTTATTTTTAAACGTTTTTTTTAATGATTTTAAGTTATAGACCCAATGAAGGGATTATTTAACCATTCAACAGTTCACTTGGGTTTCAAAATGACCAGTGTTAAGTTATATCCATTTATAAACAACAATGATAAGTACAAACGATTTACAAAGGATTTGTCAATAAAGACAGGGGGTGACCCGGCTGTCTGGAGGCTCATCAATATGGTAACAATATCTAAGAAGTGTGATAAAGCAAACCTGGGCAGGTACAGACCTATCAGCCTTACATCCAGGACATGTTAAACTATGGAAACAATAATAAGACTATCCTCAGTATACAGTCACAACACTGAGGTCTGCTGCTGGACTACAGTCTGCACGTTTTATAAAAGAAAATACAAGTCAGACTGATCAAACGAATGGGCTAGAGAATCCCTTTAAATATCAATTGTGGCTAAGCCGCTTATTTTTAAACAAACTAATATTCCATAAGCTCCCATTGCCTCTGCTTGTGTTATCCCTGCTCTGTGGAGACATAAAGAGGACTGGTCTCCAATCCACCACCTTCAGAGGAATAGAAAAATAAAGAAATGAAAGAACATTTGAAAAATCACTGAGATGTGTGCTTACCGATTACTAGTGAGTGGAGTAGCTGCTCTCTGTCTCTGTGTCCTGCTCGTTCGATGTGAAGGTGCTGCTGTATTAACACCTGCACATGAATGAGATCACACTGTCAAACCCAACCCAACATGCAAATCAATACTGTGCAAGACATCGAGACATCTTTTATTGCAGATTCACAAAGAAACCCATTCCCAATACAACCTGATTGCTGATCATTAACTTCATTAACTATCAACAATTAAAAAAAAAAAACTTTACATATGTATCCAGGGAAATACACAGTGGCATAAAAAACATATTCAGACAGATCCCTGAGGTTTCAATATGACCAATGTTACACTATGTCAATAAAATGATAAGTAATCAGTATTTACAAATAATTTGCTGAAAAAAAAAAATATCTTCAAAATCTGACACTTTACCTACACATACCCTGAACCACCTAGCCCCCCTGATTGGAACCCAGGCCTCCAGAGAAAGATGACAGACTAGTCTAGTGCATTAACATTAACCCACAGCAACACCTACCCATCCAGATTGGAACCCAGGCCTCCAGAGAAAGATGCCAGGCTAGTCTAGTGCATTAACATTACCCAACAGCACCACCTAGCCATGCAGATTGGAACCCAGGCCTCCAGAGAAAGATGCCAGGCTAGTCTAGTGCATTAACATTAACCCACAGCACCACCTAGCCATGCAGATTGGAAACCCAGGCCTCCAGAGAAAGATGCCAGGCTAGTCTAGTGCATTAACATTACCCAACAGCACCACCTAGCCATCCATTTTGGAACCCAGGCCTCCAGAGAAAGATGCCAGGCTAGTCTAGTACATTAACATTAACCCACAGCACCACCTAGCCATCCAGATTGGAACCCAGGCCTCCACAGAAAGGTGACAGACTATCCTGATGCATTAACAATAGCCACCCATAACTATTACACACTCAATAGTGCTACATTTAGAAATACTAAAAGAAAGTATTTCTTAACATTAACATAAACCCAGTGCAGCACCTAGCCCCCCGCCCCTCCCCCCGCTAGGACCCCAGGCCTCCACAGCAAGGTGAAAGGCAGGACACCAGTTTTGATTTGCAGACAGGTTGCTTTCCCCATGTGACATATCTCGAGAGTTTTTTTTGCATGATCACATTTGAATCAAAGGCGAGCCACAGGACCGGTCTGCTGTGGAGTGCCTTTGATTCAAATATGATAATGCAAAACAGTCTGTTCTTTTTAGCTTGTTCTTTTTTTCTATTCGCAGTGAATCACAGAACCTTTATTGATTTATTTTTAAACTTTGTTTTTAAATAATTTTAAGTTATAGACCCAATTAAGACATTCTTTAACTATTCAGACAGTTCACCTGGGTTTCAAAATGACCAGTGTTAAGTTATATCCATCTATAAACAAAAATGATAAGTACAAATGATTTAGAAAGGATGTGCCAATAAGGACAGGGGGTGACCCGGCTGTCTGGAGGCTCATAAATATGGTAACAATATCTAGGAAGGGTGATACAGCAAACCTGGGCAGGTACAGACCTATCAGCCTTACGTCCAGGACATGTTAAACTATGGAAACAATAATAAGACTATCTTCAGTATACAGTCACAACACTGAGGTCTGCTGCTGGACTACAGTCTGCACGTTTTATAAAAAAGAAAATAAAAGTCAGATTGATCATACTAATGGGCTTGAGAATCCCTTTAAATATCAATTGTGGCTAAGCCACTTATTTTTTAAACAAACAAACTAATATTCCATAAACTTCCATTGCCTCTGCTTGTGTTATCCCTGCTCTGTGGAGAAATAAAGAGGACTGGTCTCCAATCCACCACCTTCAGAGGAATAGAAAAATAAAGAAATGAAAGAACATTTGAAAAATCACTGAGATGTGTGCTTACCGATTACTAGTGAGTGGAGTAGCTGCTCTCTGTCTCTGTGTCCTGCTCGTTCGATGTGAAGGTGCTGCTGTATTAACACCTGCACATGAATGAGATCACACTGTCAAACCCAACCCAACATGCAAGTCAATACTGTGCAAGACATCGAGACATCTTTTATTATAGATTCCCAAAGAAACCCATTCCCAATACAAACAGGGTGAATACTTATCTAATGAAGACTTTTCAGGTTTTTATTTTTAATTGATTTGTTTTTTCACCCCACCCCCAGTAGATTTTGTAAATCAAAGGGAAAAAATCCCATTTAAATGCATCAAGATTTCAGGTTGTAACACAACAAACTATGAAAACGTCCAAGGGGGGTGAATACTTACTATAGGCACTGTATATTGTGAAAAGTGTTGAATTAAAATCAAGGGAAGTAATTTTAAAACTTTACAATGCATTAGTAAGACCTCACCTAGAATATTGTGTTCAGTTCTGGTCACCTCGCTACAAAAAGGATAGAAAGAGTGCAAAGAAGATCAACCAGAATTATTCCAGGTTTTAAAGGCATGTCTTATGCAGACAGGCTAAAATAATTGAATCTATTCAGTCTTGAACAAAGAAGACTACGCGGTGATCTGATTCAAGCAAGACTTTTTTTTTTACCTGAAAAAAGAAACAAGGACCAGGGGTCACAAATGGAGATTAGATAAAGGGGCATTCAGAACAGAATATAGGAGGCACTTTTTTACACAGACAATTGTGAGGGTCTGGAACCAACTCCCCAGTAATGTTGTTGAAGCTGACACCCTGGGATCCTTCACAAAGCTGCTTGATGAGATTCTGGGATCAATAAGCTACTAACAACCAAACGAGCAAGATGGGCCGAATGGCCTCCTCTCATTTGTAAACTTTCTTATGTTCTAACCTGTGAGCTCCCCACTCTGCCACTGGATCCATGTCTCACTGCCCAGCCAGTCTGTGACGTCTCTTTTGGAGGCTGCCTGCAATGATGCACGAGGCAGGGGCAGCTTCAGGCTGGATTGAAGTGACTGTTTGTCCAGGGTCCCCCCTCTGTCCCAGCAGGAGTCTCCCTCAGAGGGGTGAGGCTCTACAGCTGCTGAGCCTTTTGAGGAGGGGTGGCAAGAGCCCCCAGAGCAGAGAGACACAGAACACACACCACTTGTAGGTTTGCATTCAACAGGAGAATAGTTAGAGTGAAACCCGCTTCAATGTTCCCCTCAGATTTTCACATGAATTGTTTTTCATTATACCACAGCTTTATAACAGATCTTTGCTTAATTCTAGCTGAATAAATACATCATCTGTGTGTGACCGCTAGGGGGTGCTGCAACCCCAAAAATAATACCCCAAAAATAATAATAATAATAATAAATTAATTAAGCAAAAGAAAATAAGTCAACATATTTTCCTTTCTACATGAATCTGTGTATGTAATCAGTTTATCATCATACAATATCAAACTTATCTAGAATTGTCTTTATTTTGCCATGTTCTTACCATGGTTTTCTTTTACAATTAACTTTTCTAAGCAGAGCAGACCTCGTCATCTAAAGATGATTGAGGGCATGTTTGGTATCAAGCTGCTCAGCTCAATCCGGGGCAGCAGTGTGGAGTAGTGATTAGTGCTCTGGACTCTTGACCAGAGGGTCGTGGGTTCAATCCCAGGTGGGGGACACTGCTGCTGTACCCTTGAGCAAGATGCTTTTACGTAGATTGCTCCAGTAAAAAAGCCAACTGTATAAATGGTTAATTGTAAAAAAAAAAAATAATGTGATATCTTGTAACAATTGTAAGTTGACCTGGATAAGGGCGTCTGCTAAAAAATAAATAAATAATAATAATCAATCTCCCCTTTTCAGAATCCCCTCTTGGCAGTTTAACAGGGGGTGCAGGGCTGCATTCCAGTATTCAGGCTCAATTTAAACCCTGCCTGCCTTCACTTCCTCTCACTAACCACAGACACGTATTTCCTTCTCAGAAATGAATGGAGAGCAGAGCTGACTGCAGAAGTGTGTTCTGTTTAAACACTCTTTACATTGACTTTCGCTGGGCACATTAAAATTACTGCAGCATTGGAATATATTTTAAAAAAGAGAATAAAAAGGGGTTACACCTGACCACTAGGATTTAACTCTAGTCATTACCATTGCAGGCATGGAGATTACACACACAGAGCAATGAACTGGGTGAGGAGGTGATTTGATTTAACTCTAGTCATTACCATTGCAGGCAATGAATGGAGATTACCATTGCAGGCACACACAGAGCAATGAACTGGGTGAGGAGGTGATTTAACTCTAGTCATTACCATTGCAGGCATGGAGATTACACTGGAGCAATGAACTGGGTGAGGAGGTGATTTAACTCTAGTCATTACCATTGCAGGCATGGAGATTACACACACAGAGCAATGAACTGGGTGAGGAGGTGATTTAACTCTAGTCATTACCATTGCAGGCATGGAGATTACACACACAGAGCAATGAACTGGGTGAGGAGGTGATTTAACTCTAGTCATTACCATTGCAGGCATGGAGATTACACACACAGAGCAATGAACTGGGTGAGGAGGTGATTTAACTCTAGTCATTACCATTGCAGGCATGGAGATTACACACACAGAGCAATGAACTGGGTGAGGAGGTGATTTACAGAGGTTAAAGAAACAGGAAGATTCTTAGAAGTTACATTTTTCTGAAGAGAGTTAATTACATTTCAGAAAACAACAAAGATTTTGTTTCGATCAGCCATCAACTTATTTTACATTTTCCCATTAGTATCACAGTAGAAGATTGAAGGTATCATTTAAAAAGATAAATGGGTTAAACATAATAATCTAATTATTAGAAGACTTAAACACTAAACACAAATGTTTGTGTACATTCACTTTATTATGCAGCAGTTTAAACTAAGAATTAAAGAATGCTTTTATATTGTGGAGAACATTGTTTTTTTATGTGTGTATTGTATCACAAAAATATCAGTAATGCTGTTTGAAATATCTAGGTCCGCCCTTTATTTTTTACTGAACTCATTCAAGGAGGAATGTACATTATCAACCAATGCAGTCTAAACTGTACAGTGTAAAAAAGCTGAACAGTGTTTTGGTGCCACCTACTGGATACATTGAAGCATTGCAAGTTTGTTGTTTGTAACTTTTGAAGGGCTACACGCTAACGCCACTCAAATAGAATATCGGTGTTATTAATGAAACCTGAGAGATGTCTCGTCATGTTTTAATAATACACGCTTTCTGCAATGCACACATTCTGTAGGCTGCTTATTCACCTTCACTTGTGTTGCTTCTCCTGAATGAATACACTTGGTACAGACCGGGGACAACAACTACAGACCCAAATACAGCTTTACAGAAAGTACTGTTGGGCGCAGTAATATAAATGCAGAGTATTGTATGAGAATATTTACCTTTGTTTCCAATCTGGACAGTCATAAGCAGCTAAACTACTAAAATATTTAAAAATACTGTAACTGGACTGTTTAATACAAACCTCTCACTCTCTGACATATATGATCTGATTTCATTATTCATTCAATACATTTAGTTTATTAACCTGCTCTGTCACTCCACTGGGTAGTTATTCATATAATAAAAAGCATTTCATTCAAAGAGCTTTAGTTTTCTAACGCCTCTCAGGGTTTTCTTGTGAAATGGGACGCTTTTTAATCACAATAAGACACCTCAGGACATCTTTTCAAAGCTTTTACGCCAGTCTTTAATTAACTCCTATTTATTTTAAAGAGGTAAACCACCTGTTCATTTTACAAAACTAGAACCACACAGCTGAGTAATACACTGTATTTCAAGCCCTCTTCAGCACTCTCAGTGTGTTTTGTTTTTCATGTTGTAACATTAACATGATGTTTTGTCCTTTTTAAAATCAATAGCAGTTAATTAAAGCCTGGAAGGAAGCTTTGATAATGCGTTGCCCCTCGAGTCTCACAGAGCAGCGCACTCCTTGGCGTGTCTCATTGTTGATGACTCTTCTGCTGCTGTGGAGGCGGCTCTGTTGCCTGGTTTAGTTCGCAGCGCAGTCTGAGGAAGATTCTAAATCTGTGCCGCTGGACAGCAGGGAGGAATACTGTCCTGGATAAAGAATAGGAGACAATAATACAGTTTAAGAGAAACAAAATAAAAGCATGGGGTAGAAATAGCAGAGGTTACTGCCTGGAAGTTTACTCGTAAAGAATGACCTTTCTGCTACCCTGTGCTGTATTTACCAAAAACAAGTTCACACGCACTGAACCTCCAAGACGAGCGAAGAGAAAGCTATGAAACTGCGCCCATGCCTACGCCATTTTGGATCTGTTTGTGACAACGGCGCTCAAACTGGAACTAACCTAATACACTTCTAAAAACATTATCATGGATATACCGTCAGTGTTTAAACATCTTGTTCTGAAGACGAGGACGGGAAATAACAATATCTGTACAAAACACAGATTACATATCTGCGAAAAACTCTCTGCATCGGCGCTGCTGCCTCCAGTCACAGCGTCCCGGTTCATAAAAGATTGTACCAACTCCGACATGGAGGAAGGGGTTACTTGAAATAAAATTGTATTTCCTTTAAAAAACTAGAGCTACAAACAGCTCGTTTACGGTGATACAATTGAAAGTGTTGTTTATTTTTAATTAAAATATCCCCGGTATCACAATTCCCTTTGCGGTTCATATTAGATGACTTGTTAAACCGCGCTGAACAGTTTGTATTTTGTGATTGGTATATTCCTCGTTCTGTGGGAGACAGACCCGTTCAGACACTGAGGGAGAGCAGAGAGGAGGTAAGAGAGTCTGCATGGAGCTCTACAATGTGTTTTTAAACTACAGAGCGCTGTTATATTGTATTATTTTGAAAGGTCCGGGTTGTAGTGTGGTAGGAGCGCGTTGTTTTATCCGTTCAGACACTGAGGGAGAGCAGAGAGGAGGTGAGAGAGTCTGCATGGAGCTCTACAATGTGTTTATAAACTACAGAGCGCTGTTATATTGTATTATTTTGAAAGGTCCGGGTTGTAGTGTGGTAGGAGCGCGTTGTTTTATCCGTTCAGACACTGAGGGAGAGCAGAGAGGAGGGGAGAGAGTCTGCATGGAGCTCTACAATGTGTTTATAAACTACAGAGCGCTGTTATATTGTATTATTTTGAAAGGTCCGGGTTGTAGTGTGGTAGGAGCGCGTTGTTTTATCCGTTCAGACACTGAGGGAGAGCAGAGAGGAGGTGAGAGAGTCTGCATGGAGCTCTACAATGTGTTTATAAACTACAGAGCGCTGTTATATTGTATTATTTTGAAAGGTCCGGGTTGTAGTGTGGTAGGAGCGCGTTGTTTTATCCGTTCAGACACTGAGGAGAGCAGAGAGGAGGTAAGAGAGTCTGCATGGAGCTCTACAATGTGTTTATAAACTACAGAGCGCTGTTATATTGTATTATTTTGAAAGGTCCGGGTTGTAGTGTGGTAGGAGCGCGTTGTTTTATCCGTTCAGACACTGAGGGAGAGCAGAGAGGAGGTGAGAGAGTCTGCATGGAGCTCTACAATGTGTTTATAAACTACAGAGCGCTGTTATATTGTATTATTTTGAAAGGTCCGGGTTGTAGTGTGGTAGGAGCGCGTTGTTTTATCCGTTCAGACACTGAGGGAGAGCAGAGAGGAGGTAAGAGAGTCTGCATGGAGCTCTACAATGTGTTTATAAACTACAGAGCGCTGTTATATTGTATTATTTTGAAAGGTCCGGGTTGTAGTGTGGTAGGCGCGTTGTTTTATCCGTTCAGACACTGAGGGAGAGAGAGAGGAGGTAAGAGAGTCTGCATGGAGCTCTACAATGTGTTTATAAACTACAGAGCGCTGTTATATTGTATTATTTTGAAAGGTCCGGGTTGTAGTGTGGTAGGAGCGCGTTGTTTTATCCGTTCAGACACTGAGGGAGAGCAGAGAGGAGGTGAGAGAGTCTGCATGGAGCTCTACAATGTGTTTATAAACTACAGAGCGCTGTTATATTGTATTATTTTGAAAGGTCCGGGTTGTAGTGTGGTAGGAGCGCGTTGTTTTATCCGTTCAGACACTGAGGGAGAGCAGAGAGGAGGTAAGAGAGTCTGCATGGAGCTCTACAATGTGTTTATAAACTACAGAGCGCTGTTATATTGTATTATTTTGAAAGGTCCGGGTTGTAGTGTGGTAGGAGCGCGTTGTTTTTGTGTGTGTGTGTTGTATTTGTGAAGCGGCGTGGCTGTGTCAGCGCGTTTGTTTTATTCATATCTCCTCAGTTGCAGTCTCCGTGCCGCGGGCTCAGTGCTGCTCGAGTGGCGGGTTTGCAGACAGATTGAGCTCGTGTTGAAAACATCTAGCGAGTAAATATTGTCTTTGGCGGTCTGGCTATTTTTGTCGTGCATGTTTTGTTTTCTATTCGTGAGACCGCGTGGAACTTGGAGACTAGCAATCGGGGAAGTTTTTTTTTTTTTTATAAACGAGATCAAATATATTTTCAGTATCAAACAATTATTATTTCACTGAGTGGAGTGCGTGTACGTGTACCGTAATGATTGTAAAAACAGCGCATTCCAAAACGTTCATACAGTGACTATCCCATTTTCACACTTACATGAACACGCATGGAAACCCGGCTTTCTGTCCTTCTTAATGTGTTTGAAATCATGTTTAAACATTCTTTCAATGAAGTGTACCTTTGTTTCCTTCGCTAGTTTTATTCTGCTGGTATCATTTGAAACACTGAGGGAGACCTCAGTTCCAAACTCGTGCTGTGGAGCGTCACACAGGGTTTTTAATATTGCTACCTGAAAGAAACTCGTTTTTATTTTGATGCAGGATATCTGGTACTACACGAGGTTACAATATGGGTTTACAAGCCTTGCTTTCAGATAGTGCTGCACTTCCTTGCTCACCTGGGGGGTGAAATTGTCCCCTCCTCTTGAACGACTTCTTTCACAGTATCTTAATCTGTATTCTTGTAATCTCATAGTACAGTATACATTTGTTTAAGTGAACTAAAGCACATGTAAAAACATTCTCTGTTCTCCTTGAACTAAACAAACACATTTTCAGATCTGAAGAGCAGAAAGGACACATTCACTGAGGAGACGGTCAGAGCGAGTGACTAGAGCACTAGAGCCGTGCTGCACATCCCACTGACAATACCTGAAGTAAGTGTCTCTCTCTCTATTCATTCAATTTCAATCAGCTTCATAGTGGGTCTATATTGTCTAATTGTAACTGAGTGTGTCAGAACAGTCACTGTGTTCCTTGGCAGGATTGTAATTGTGCGCAGTGCTTTGTTTATTTATTGTGACATTGTTGCTTAATATTACAGAAAGAAACGTATCTGAAAGGCTAAGAGTTTAGCACAAGAATGCGCGGTACAGTACAATTAATCTCTGTTATTTACACAGATTAAGAAGGGCTGATCACTTGCTTTCAATTCAGTAGATCTCTTTTCCATGACTCATTTGCGACTGTTTCTTAAGTGAACAGTACTATGCAAGTTATTGCTCTACACACAGAGGTGCCTCAAATCAATACTATGCAAGTTATTGCTCTGCACACAGAGGTGTCCTCAAATCAATACTATGCAAGTTATTGCTCTGCACACAGAGGTGTCTCAAATCAATACTATGCAAGTTATTGCTCTGCACACACACACAGAGGTGTCCTCAAATCAATACTATGCAAGTTATTGCTCTGCACACAGAGGTGTCCTCAAATCAATACTATGCAAGTTATTGCTCTGCACACAGAGGTGTCTCAAATCAATACTATGCAAGTTATTGCTCTGCACACAGAGGTGCCTCAAATCAATACTATGCAAGTTATTGCTCTACACACAGAGGTGTCCTCAAATCAATACTATGCAAGTTATTGCTCTGCACACAGAGGTGCCTCAAATCAATACTATGCAAGTTATTGCTCTGCACACAGAGGTGTCCTCAAATCAATACTATGCAAGTTATTGCTCTACACACAGAGGTGCCTCAAATCAATACTATGCAAGTTATTGCTCTGCACACAGAGGTGTCTCAAATCAATACTATGCAAGTTATTGCTCTGCACACAGAGGTCCCTCAAATCAAATACTACAGAGGTGTTATTGCTCTGCACACAGAGGTGCCTCAAATCAATACTATGCAAGTTATTGCTCTGCACACAGAGGTGTGTCTCAAATCAATACTATGCAAGTTATTGCTCTACACACAGAGGTCCCTCAAATCAATACTATGCAAGTTATTGCTCTGCACACAGAGGTGTCTCAAATCAATACTATGCAAGTTATTGCTCTGCACACAGAGGTCCCTCAAATCAATACTATGCAAGTTATTGCTCTACACACACAGAGGTGTCTCAAATCAATACTATGCAAGTTATTGCTCTGCACACAGAGGTGCCTCAAATCAATACTATGCAAGTTATTGCTCTGCACACAGAGGTGCCTCAAATCAATACTATGCAAGTTATTGCTCTGCACACAGAGGTGTCTCAAATCAATACTATGCAAGTTATTGTTATTGCACACAGAGGTGCCTCAAATCAATACTATGCAAGTTATTGCTGTACACAGAGGTGCCTCAAATCAATACTATGCAAGTTATTGCTGTGCACACAGAGGTGTCCTCAAATCAATACTATGCAAGTTATTGCTCTGCACACAGAGGTGCCTCAAATCAATACTATGCAAGTTATTGCTCTGCACACAGAGGTGTCTCAAATCAATACTATGCAAGTTATTGCTCTGCACACAGAGGTGTGCACCTCAAATCAATACTATGCAAGTTATTGCTCTGCACACAGAGGTGTCTCAAATCAATACTATGCAAGTTATTGTGCAAGTTATTGCTCTGCACACAGAGGTGTCTCAAATCAATACTGTGCAAGTTATTGCTCTGCACACAGAGGTGTCTCAAATCAATACTATGCAAGTTATTGCTCTGCACACAGAGGTGCCTCAAATCAATACTATGCAAGTTATTGCTCTGCACACAGAGGTGTCCTCAAATCAATACTATGCAAGTTATTGCTCTGCACACAGAGGTGCCTCAAGTCAATACTATGCAAGTTATTGCTCTGCACACAGAGGTGTCTCAAATCAATACTATGCAAGTTATTGCTCTGCACACAGAGGTGCCTCAAATCAATACTATGCAAGTTATTGCTCTCCACACACAGAGGTGTCCTCAAATCAATACTATGCAAGTTATTGCTGTACACACAGAGGTGTCCTCAAATCAATACTATGCAAGTTATTGCTCTGCACAGAGGTGCCTAAATATCAATACTATGAAGTAACAATTGCTCTGTTAACAGAGTTTTTTTCTTATAAAAATCAATACTAAATTAAATGCCATTTAGTAATGTTAAAAATTCTGCTAACACAGAGGTGCCTCAAATCAATACTTAATGCATGATAATATTTTGATTTACACACAGAGGTGTCCTCAAATCAATAACTATGCAAGTTATTACATTTAACACAGAGGTGCCTCAAGTCAATACTATGCAAGTTATTGTTTGCACACAGAGGTGTCTCAAAATCAATAGGACCAAGTTATTGCTTTACAGCACAGAAATGCACATCAAGTTTTGGTTGTATATTAAATAAAATTGAAAACAACAAGGTGTTATCTGTCAGTCAATTGTGTTATTGTGTGTAAGGTATTAACAGTTTGCACATGTGGATATAATGCAATCAATAAAAAATAAAAAAAAAAAAAATAAAAAAAGTTAACAATTGTTTTTTTTTGAAAAAAATAGGTATAACTAAATTAAATGCAATGCTAATGCTAACTAATGTATAAAAAGCAAATCCTAACTCAATGGCACAGATAAATCATTTACTTAATGCCTGATAATATTTAGATTTATAATGTATACAAAGCAAACCCTAACTCAATGGCACAGATAAATCAGCTACATAATACATTTAACACTGATTTGCACTTAACCTTTTCTCCATAATAAATGAAAGTATTGTTTGAAATGTAACGTAATGTAAAAGCAACCAGGACCATCTTTCATACTTTACAGCATGAGGGAAATTCACATCGTTTTTTGGTTGTATATTAAATAACATTGAAAAGAACAAGGCTGCCGTTTTCTTTCAGTAAATTACACGTGTGTGTAAGAAAGTCTGAGTTAACAGTATGTGCAATCAGTTATGGGATATAATGCAATCAGCTGTGATAAAAATAAAAACAAAAAAAAATAAAATAAAAAAAATCGCCAACCGGTGCTTCACTGAGTTGGATTGTCTGCCATTCATTTAATACAAGTGTAGAAATATGTGAGAGGCAGAGCAGAGAGGAAAAGAGAAAGTCCCACTCTACCCCAAATACTTTTTTCTGTTCGAGATGTGCAATACACTGAAGATTGAAAGCAAAATTACATAAGGGGTTGAATTTGCCAGATTGGAGGACGCTAGTCAAAACACAGTCCTAAATGTACAGTGCAGTTCAGCTCCTGTGCGTGCTGCTCATGTGTCGTTCTTTCTGTTCAGGTGCACTTCGTATGTAATGTACAGTGCAGTTCAGCCCCTGTGCGTGCTGCTCATGTGTCGTTCTTTCTGTTCAGGTGCACTTCGTATGTAATGTACAGTGCAGTTCAGCCCCTGTGCGTGCTGCTCATGTGTCGTTCTTTCTGTTCAGGTGCACTTCAGTATGTAATGTACAGTGCAGTTCAGCCCCTGCGTGCTGCTGCTCATGTCAGGTCGTATTTCTTTCTGTTCAGGTGCACTTTCAGATGTAATGTAATGTACAGTGCAGTTCCCCTGTGTGTGCTGCTCATGTGTTGTTCTTTCTGTTCAGGTGCACTTCGATGTAATGTAATGTACAGTGCAGTTCAGTCCCCCTGTGCGTGCTGCTCATGTGTTGTTCTTTCTGTTCAGGTGCACTCATGTATGTAATGTACAGTGCAGTTCAGCCCCCAGTTGCCCGTGCTGCTCCATGTGTCGTTCTTTCTGTTCAGGTGCACTTCGTATGTAATGTAATGTACAGTGCAGTTCAGCCCCTGTGCGTGCTGCTCATGTGTCGTTCTTTCTGTTCAGGTGCACTTCGTATGTAATGTACAGTACAGTGCAGTTCAGCCCCTGTGCGTGCTGCTCATGTGTCGTTCTTTCTGTTCAGGTGCACTTCGTATGTAATGTACAGTGCAGTTCAGCCCCTGTGCGTGCTGCTCATGTGTCGTTCTTTCTGTTCAGGTGCACTTCGTATGTAATGTACAGTGCAGTTCAGCCCCTGTGCGTGCTGCTCCTGTGTCGTTCTTCCTGTTCAGGTGCACCGTATGTAATGTACAGTGCAGTTCAGCCCCCTGTGTGCTGCTCATGTGTCGTTCTTTCTGTTCAGGTGCACTTCGTATGTAATGTAATGTACAGTGCAGTTCTGCCATGTGTGCTGCTCAGTTCAGCCCCTAATGTACAGTGCAGTGTTCATGTGTGTGTTCATTCTGTTTCTGTTCAGGTGCACTTCAGGTATGTAATGTAATGTACAGTGCAGTTCAGCCCCTGTGTGTGCTGCTCATGTGTCGTTCTTTCTGTTCAGGTGTGCGCCCATTATGTAATGTAATGTACAGTGCAGTTCAGCCCCTGTGCGTGCTGCTCATGTGTCGTTCTTTCTGTTCAGGTGCACTGTATGTAATGTAATGTGCAGTTCAGCCCCAGCCCGTGCTGCTCATGTGTCGTTCTTTCTGTTCAGGTGCACTTCGTATGTAATGTAATGTACAGTGCAGTTCAGCCCCTGTGCGTGCTGCTCCTGTGTCGTTCTTTCTGTTCAGGTGCACTTCGTATGTAATGTAATGTACAGTGCAGTTCAGCCCCTGTGCGTGCTGCTCATGTGTCGTTCTTTCTGTTCAGGTGCACTTCAGATGTAATGTAATGTACAGTGCAGTTCAGCCCCTGTGCGTGCTGCTCATGTGTTGTTCTTTCTGTTCAGGTGCGCCGTATGTAATGTACAGTGCAGTTCAGCCCCTGTGCGTGCTGCTCTCAGCGTTCTTTCTGTTCAGGTGCATTTCGTATGTAATGTAATGTACAGTGCAGTTCAGCCCCTGTTCTGTTCAGGTGCACTTCGTATGTAATGTAATGTACAGTGCAGTTCAGCCCCTGTGCGTGCTGCTCATGTGTCGTTCTTTCTGTTCAGGTGCACTTCGTATGTAATGTAATGTACAGTGCAGTTCAGCCCCTGTGCGTGCTGCTCATGTGTCGTTCTTTCTGTTCAGGTGCACTTCGTATGTAATGTGTACAGTGCAGTGCAGTTCAGCCCTGTGCGTGCTGCCCTGTGTCGTTCTTTCTGTTCAGGTGCACTTCGTATGTAATGTACAGTGCAGTTCAGTCCCCTGTGCGTGCTGCTCATGTGTCGTTCTTTCTGTTCAGGTGCACTTTATGTAATGTACAGTGCAGTTCAGCCCCTGTGCGTGCTGCTCATGTGTCGTTCTTTCTGTTCAGGTGGTGCAATTACAGTGCAGTTCAATGCGTGCTGCTACTGTGTCGTTCTTTCTGTTCAGCCCCGTATGTAATGTACAGTGCAGTTCAGCCCCTGTGCGTGCTGCTCATGTGTCGTTCTTTCTGTTCAGGTGCACTTCGTATGTAATGTACAGTGCAGTTCAGCCCCTGTGCGTGCTGCTCATGTGTCGTTCTTTCTGTTCAGGTGCACTTCGTATGTAATGTAATGTACAGTGCAGTTCAGCCCCTGTGCGTGCTGCTCATGTGTCGTTCTTTCTGTTCAGGTGCTGTTCGTATGTAATGTACAGTGCAGTTTCCCCCTGTGCGTGCTGCTCCTGTGTCGCAGTTCTTTCTGTTCAGGTTTCCTGCCATGTAATGTAATGTACAGTGCAGTTCAGCCCCTGTGTGTGCTGCTCATGTGTCGTTCTTTCTGTTCAGGTGCACTTCATGTAATGTAATGTACAGTGCAGTTCAGCCCCTGTGCGTGCTGCTCATGTGTCGTTCTTTCTGTTCAGGTGCACAGATGTAATGTAATGTACAGTGCAGTTCAGCCCCTGTGCGTGCTGCTCATGTGTCGTTCTTTCTGTTCAGGTGCACTTCGTATGTAATGTAATGTACAGTGCAGTTCAGCCCCTGTGCGTGCTGCTCATGTGTCGTTCTTTCTGTTCAGGTGCACTTCGTATGTAATGTAATGTACAGTGCAGTTCAGCCCCTGTGCGTGCTGCTCATGTGTTGTTCTTTCTGTTCAGGTGCACTTCAGATGTAATGTAATGTAATGTACAGTGCAGTTCAGCCCCTGTGCGTGCTGCTCATGTGTTGTTCTTTCTGTTCAGGTGCACTTCGTATGTAATGTAATGTACAGTGCAGTTCAGCCCCTGTGCATGCTGCTCATGTGTCGTTCTTTCTGTTCAGGTGCAGCCCCCATGCTATGTAATGTAACAGTGCAGTTCAGCCCCTGTGCGTGCTGCTCATGTGTCGTTCTTTCTGTTCAGGTGCACTTCGTCAGATGTATGTAATGTACAGTGCAGTTCAGCCCCTGTGCGTGCTGCTCATGTGTCGTTCTTTCTGTTCAGGTGCACTCAGTATGTAATGTAATGTACAGTGCAGTTCAGCCCCTGTGCGTGCTGCTCATGTGTCGTTCTTTCTGTTCAGGTGCACTGCGCCGTAATGTAATGTACAGTGCAGTTTCAGTCCCTGTGCGTGCTGCTCATGTGTCGTTCTTTCTGTTCAGGTGCACTCAGATGTAATGTAATGTACAGTGCAGTTCAGCCCCTGTGCGTGCTGCTCATGTGTCGTTCTTTCTGTTCAGGTGCACTCAGATGTAATGTAATGTACAGTGCAGTTCAGCCCCTGTGCGTGCTGCTCATGTGTCGTTCTTTCTGTTCAGGTGCACCGTATGTAATGTAATGTACAGTGCAGTTCAGCCCCTGTGCGTGCTGCTCATGTGTCGTTCTTTCTGTTCAGGTGCACTGTTCGTATATGTAATGTACAGTGCAGTTCAGCCCCTGTGTTGCTGCTCCTGTGTGTTGTTCTTTCTGTTCAGGTGCACTTCAGATGTAATGTAATGTACAGTGCAGTTCAGCCCCTGTGCGTGCTGCTCATGTGTCGTTCTTTCTGTTCAGGTGCACTTCAGTATGTAATGTACAGTGCAGTTCAGCCCCTGTGCGTGCTGCTCATGTGTCCTTCTTTCTGTTCAGGTGCACCGATGTAATGTAATGTACAGTGCAGTTCAGCCCCTGTGCGTGCTGCTCATGTGTGTTCTTTCTGTTCAGGTGCACTTCGTATGTAATGTAATGTACAGTGCAGTTCAGCCCCTGTGCGTGCTGCTCATGTGTCGTTCTTTCTGTTCAGGTGCACTTCGTATGTAATGTAATGTACAGTGCAGTTCAGCCCCTGTGCGTGCTGCTCATGTGTCGTTCTTTCTGTTCAGGTGCACTTAATGTAATTATGTGTACAGTGCAGTTCAGCCCCTGTGCGTGCTGCTCATGTGTCGTTCTTTCTGTTCAGGTGCACTTCGTATGTAATGTACAGTGCAGTTCAGCCCCTGTGTGTGCTGCTCATGTGTCGTTCTTTCTGTTCAGGTGCACTTCGTATGTAATGTACAGTGCAGTTCAGCCCCTGTGCGTGCTGCTCATGTGTCGTTCTTTCTGTTCAGGTGCACTTCGTATGTAATGTAATGTACAGTGCAGTTCAGCCCCTGTGCATGCTGCTCATGTGTCGTTCTTTCTGTTCAGGTGCACTTCGTATGTAATGTACAGTGCAGTTCAGCCCCTGTGCGTGCTGCTCATGTGTTGTTCTTTCTGTTCAGGTGCACTTGTATGTAATGTACAGTACAGTTCAGCCCTGTGCATGCTTCATGTGTCGTTCTTTCTGTTCAGGTGCACTGCTAATGTGCAGTTCAGCCCCTGTGCTTGCTGTTCATGTGTCGTTCTTTCTGTTCAGGTGTAATGTAATGTACAGTGCAGTTCAGCCCCTGTGCGTGCTGCTCATGTGTCGTTCTTTCTGTTCAGGTGCGCCGTATGTAATGTACAGTGCAGTTCAGCCCCTGTGCATGCTGCTCATGTGTCGTTCTTTCTGTTCAGGTGCACTTCATGATGTAATGTACAGTGCAGTTCAGCCCCTGTGCGTGCTGCTCATGTGTCGCTCTTTCTGTTCAGGTGCACTCAGATGTAATGTACAGTGCAGTTCAGCCCCTGTGCATGCTGCTCATGTGTCGTTCTTTCTGTTCAGGTGCACTTCGTATGTAATGTACAGTGCAGTTCAGCCCCCTGTGCATGTGTCGTTCTTTCTGCTCAGTTAATGTACAGTGCAGTTCAGCGTGCTGCTGTAATGTGTGTGTTCTGTTCAGTTCAGTTCAATGTATTATTGCTCATGTGTCCTGTGTTCTTTCTGTTCAGGTTATTTTTATGTAATGTAATGTACAGTGCAGTTCAGCCCCCGTGCTGCTCATGTGTTGTTCTTTCTGTTCAGGTGCATTATTATGTAATATACAGATGCAGTTCAGCCCCTGTGCGTGCTGCATTTCATGGTTTTTCTTTCTGTTCAGGTAAGTACCATTATGTATGTAATGTACAGTGCAGTTCAGCCCCCCATGCGTGCTGCTCATGTGTCGTTCTTTCTGTTCAGGTGCACGTAATGTAATGTACAGTGCAGTTCAGCCCCTGTGTGTGCTGCTCATGTGTCGTTCTTTCTGTTCAGGTGCACTTCGTCTGTAATGTAATGTACAGTGCAGTTCAGCCCCTGTGCGTGCTGCTCATGTGTTGTTCTTTCTGTTCAGGCACTTCGTATGTAATGTAATGTACAGTGCAGTTCAGCCCTGTGCGTGCTGCTCATGTGTCGTTCTTTCTGTTCAGGTGCACTTCAGATGTAATGTACAGTGCAGTTCAGCCCCTGTGCGTGCTGCTCATGTGTCGTTCTTTCTGTTCAGGTGCACTTCGTATGTAATGTACAGTGCAGTTCAGCCCCTGTGCGTGCTGCTCATGTGTTGTTCTTTCTGTTCAGGTGCACTTATGTTATGTAATGTACAGTGCAGTTCAGTCCCTGTGCGTGCTGCTCATGTGTCGTTCTTTCTGTTCAGGTGCACAGATGTTATGTAATGTACAGTGCAGTTCAGCCCCTGTGCGTGCTGCTCCTGTGTTGTTCTTTCTGTTCAGGTGCACCGTATGTAATGTACAGTGCAGTTCAGCCCCTGTGCGTGCTGCTCATGTGTCGTTCTTTCTGTTCAGGTGCACTTCGTATGTAATGTAATGTACAGTGCAGTTCAGCCCCTGTGCGTGCTGCTCATGTGTTGTTCTTTCTGTTCAGGTGCACTTCGTATGTAATGTACAGTGCAGTTCAGCCCCTGTGCGTGCTGCTCATGTGTGTTCTTTCTGTTCAGGTGCACCGTATGTAATGTACAGTGCAGTTCAGCCCCCCAGTTCCCTGCGTGCTGCTCATGTGTCGTTCTTTCTGTTCAGGTGCTGTTCAGTGCGATTGTATGTAATGTACAGTGCAGTTCAGCCCCTGTGCGTGCTGCTCATGTGTCGTTCTTTCTGTTCAGGTGCACCGTATGTAATGTACAGTGCAGTTCAGCCCCTGTGCGTGCTGCTCATGTGTCGTTCTTTCTGTTCAGGTGCACTTCAGATGTATGTACAGTGCAGTTCAGTTCAGCCCCTGTGCGTGCTGCTCATGTGTTGTTCTTTCTGTTCAGGTGCATGATTAATGTAATGTACAGTGCAGTTCAGCCCCTGTGCGTGCTGCTCATGTGTTGTTCTTTCTGTTCAGGTGTTCATGATGTAATGTACAGTGCAGTTCAGCCCCTGTGCGTGCTGCTCATGTGTCGTTCTTTCTGTTCAGGTGCACTTATGTAATGTAATGTACAGTGCAGTTCAGCCCCTGTGCGTGCTGCTCATGTGTCGTTCTTTCTGTTCAGGTGCACTTGTATGTAATGTACAGTGCAGTTCAGCCCCTGTGCGTGCTGCTCATGTGTCGTTCTTTCTGTTCAGGTGCACTTCGTATGTAATGTACAGTGCAGTTCAGCCCCTGTGCGTGCTGCTCATGTGTCGTTCTTTCTGTTCAGGTGCACTTCGTATGTAATGTACAGTGCAGTTCAGCCCCTGTGCGTGCTGCTCATGTGTCATTCTTTCTGTTCAGGTGCACTTCGTATGTTATGTAATGTACAGTATTCTTTCTTAAGCAGTTAAAAAACGTTGAATATGTACAGGCAAACACTTTTTTTAAACAAAGTGAAAAAAAATAAATAAATAAAAACTTCTGCTGTTTCCTAAACCGATGCTTTAGTTTAAGTCAGCCTTCATTTGTGCAAAACGTGCACGTAAACAAACAAACCTCTTCCAGGACTTTTTTTTTTAACATTTACTGTGGTTTATAAAAGTCACTTATTTTAGACTGCGTCAAGCCTTTTTCAGGTTAAACAAATCGACCCGTTCCATCAAGGTAAGGCATTTGTTTTTATCCATTACAATGTCTCTAATTGTCCTTCGATTAACAGTATGTGCCTCACTTAGGTGAGAAAACATTTGCAATGTCTTGCTGACTTGCTTTCTTATTTTCAGACGCATACATGCAGATTTGTTTCTTTTGCTCTGGTGTTAAATGTAGGGTCGACTCGCCATGTTGTACTTTCTGTTTTGCTTTGGGATCGGGAGTGTTGATGACATTGGTATGAACGTTCAGTTAACAACGAATTAGGAAAGCGAGTCAAATGATAACTGCATGACTTTGTTTTAATTGGCCATGATTATTTCGCTGGCGCTACAATGAGGGAAACTACAATGCTTATATTTGCGTTTGCTTGGCTTGGGAAGTTGGTGGGTGGTGATATAACGGGTACAAATAGCACTGTTTTTATATTGGTGACATTTGTTCAGAGTGAATAGCTGGTGGTATGCGAGGGGGGCGGTATAACACGGGACAACTCTAGTATTTTTTTTTTTTTTTTAGTATACAAACCCCACCCCCACTTCCTTCCTAGCGCACATGGAAGCATGTATTTCAGTGGAATGTGGGGGTGGTGTGGTCTGGCTGTAATTCAATGAAACTGCGTCTGTGTTTACATCACAGCTCCTGGATGTAAACAAACCTGGGATTCATTTTTGTATATATAGACAATGTCACAGAATCGTTTTGATTTGAGAGAAATTAGAAGCATTTGCCCTGGCAACAAGGGCAACAAGGATTTGCCAACAACAATGGAGGTGCTGCTGTTTCCCCACAGAAGCACTCTCCTGCAGAGTCACACAATACAAATGGTAAAATTATTATTATTATTATTATTATATTTTATGTAGCTGACACTACATAATATCCAGGAGCCACTTGCAAGTTCAATGAGGAGGATCTGTATCCTTTTATGTTTCCAGTTAAATACGGTGTTTCTGCTGTGCAAATGTTAGATATGATGCTCGTGAATAAAACTTTTGAGTTGTATCCGATAGTTTGTCTTTCATTTTCACATCGAAGCTGTTTAAAAATGTAAACGTCAAATTGACATGCACGGCGGTTCTAGTGTTAAAGTTAGTAAATTGACAATACCCAAGTATGTAACCTATTTAAAAAGTGTGATTCATAAGATGTGAAACACTGAAACATGGATTGTGTTTTGCTGTTTTCTCTGTCAGTTGCCAGCTGTAATATTTGTTTTTTACAGTGTGAAATGGATAAACAGGATGTGAGTATTAATAATCATATACAGGGGCGGATCTAGGCTTGTAGCTTGACTGGTTCACTAAATTCTTAAATCCCTGTGACTCCTCCCCACCTCAACACATTTATAACATGCTTTGAGGAAATGTTTCTTTCAGTGCACTTTGGAACACATCTGCATGTACATTTAAATAACATACTAAGAGTAAAACTATAATAAGCAATACCTGGAGTTACTGAAATACGGAAATAGTTTAACATTTTTGTAAAGCTTCTGGCTGTTTTGTATTCACCTTTTCTCTATAAACTGAATTCAGCTGAATATCAAGAAAACGTGAATACAAAAGGCTTACTTCAGATTGGGCTTGTCCAATGCGAATGTAGAGGCCTACAGTGTGTATCCTAGCAACGCGCTAATCTACCGTACTAGCACTAAAAGAAGCGCACTCTCACACACTCAAGGTTTTAATGCAAACCGGCAACAGGAGACTTCAAACTGGGTTCTGATTTGATGCATCGATTCACCAATATGTAATCGAAGCCCGGGAAATTTAAGGACAGGTGATCAATAATCAATGCATATATACGCACGCACGCACACACGCACGCACGCACGCACGCACGCACGCACACACACACACACTGTTTCGGTTTTATATTATGATTGTGTTATTATATACAGTTATTTTAATGGCTTCAGAGTTGCTACTGCTTCAATGAATTGAAGGAAAAAAGTCGCAGTTTTTCTGTGTGGAAATCTGTTAACCTGTCCTTGCAATCAATCAATCAATCTTTATTTCTCATATAGCGCCTTTCACGATAAATCTCCTGAAAGCGCTTGTGACGGGGTACACCCCGCCCCTGTGTGCACATTTATTATTTTGTATTTGTTGTATTATTATTATTATTTAAATGTACTGTTTTGTGTATTTAAAAACACACTGTTTTTTTATTGTTATTGTCTACAGCCTGGATGGGGTTAAAATGCCCCATCCTGGGGCTCCTGAGTAAAGTTGCTCCTCGTGGAGTGCAGGATGCGTTCTATAGTATGAACGTCGCGAGTTCGAGTCCAGGCTATTCCTTTGCCGACCGAGGATGGGAGCTCCTAGGGGGCGGCGCATAATTGGCCGAGCGTCTCCCGGGGGGAGGGAGGGTTAGGTCGGCCAGGGTGTCCTCGGCTCACCACGCACCAGCAACGCCTGTAGTTTGGCCAGGCGTCTGCGGGCTTGAGAGCTGCGTTGTCCTCAGACACTGTAGCTCTTGGTTGACTGCACAGTGAGTCCGCAGTGTGAAAAAAAGCGGTCAGTTGACGGCACACGCTTCGGAGGACAGCGTGTGTTCGTCTTTGCCCCCCCGAGTCAGCGCAGGGGTGGTAGCGGTGAGCTGAGCTTCAAATAATAATTGGCCATTCCAAATTGGGAGAAAGTAATAAAAATAATTGGCAACGACTAAATTTATAAAAAATAAATAAATAAAAAAAAATGCCCCATCCAGGTAAATGGTGAGAATGCATGGTCAGCAGCGAGTGATTATTGACAGACTGGCTGTTGACCACGCGTATGAGAAACCCCGTGCAGAGTGTGACAGAGGGATAAACTAGGTCATGATAGCTAGGTAATCCCTCGGCCACAACATAAAAACAAACAGCTGTGGCTGTGTGTGGAGTGTGTGTTCAGAGGCGGAATGAGTGAGCTGCCAGACAAGAGTCTCGAGAGTATTAGAAAACAGTTGTTACCTGTGATGCTTTACTGTTTCGTGTCTGTTTTTGTATCTATTTATTTTTGCCACTGTTTTGTTTTGGTAAAGTGTTTTGTTTCTGTTTAAACCTCATTTCCATTAAATCTGCACACCAGCTTATTCATTCATACCTCAGCACTGGGTCTGTCTCCTCCCTGGCGCACCAGCGTATTCATTCATGCCTCTGCACTGTCTGTGTCTGTCTCCTCCCTGGCGCACCAGCGTATTCATTCATGCCTCAGCACTGTGTCTGTCTCTCCCCTGGCGCACCAGCGTATTCATTCATACCTCTGCACTGTCTGTGTCTGTCTCCTCCCTGGCGCACCAGCGTATTCATTCATACCTCAGCACTGTGTCTGTCTCCTCCCTGGCGCACCAGCGTATTCATTCATGCCTCTGCACTGTCTGTGTCTGTCTCCTCCCTGGCGCACCAGCGTATTCATTCATGCCTCGGCACTGTCTGTGTCTGTCTCCTCCCTGGCGCACCAGCGTATTCATTCATGCCTCTGCACTGTCTGTGTCTGTCTCCTCCCTGGCACACCAGCGTATTCATTCATACCTCTGCACTGTCTGTGTCTGTCTCCTCCCTGGCGCACCAGCGTATTCATTCATGCCTCTGCAATGTCTGTGTCTGTCTCCTCCCTGGCACACCAGGTATTCATTCATAAAATAGGATGTCTGTGTCTGTCTCCTCCCTGGAGCACCAGCGTATTCATTCATACCTCGGCACTGTCTGTGTCTGTCTCCTCCCTGGCGCACCAGCGTATTCATTCATACCTCGGCACTGTCTGTGTCTGTCTCCTCCCTGGCGCACCAGCGTATTCATTCATGCCTCGGCACTGTCTGTGTCTGTCTCCTCCCTGGTGCACCAGCATATTCATTCATGCCTCTGCACTGTCTGTGTCTGTCTCCTTCCTGGCGCACCAGCGTATTCATTCATACCTCTGCACTGTCTGTGTCTGTCTCCTCCCTGGCGCACCAGCGTATTCATTCATACCTCTGCACTGTCTGTGTCTGTCTCCTCCCTGGTCTCGCGTCACCCACCAAGCCAAATGACACGCAGTGAAGCAGCTAAACAAGTCATTTAATAAATTACTTTCAGAAGCAGTGATACTGAATCAGAGTGTAAAATACACCGATGGAAATAAGCTTGCAGTAGAAAATAGGATGTTAAAATTATCCCTTTAAATTACCTCTGCTAAATGATATATATAAAAAAACTTTAATCCTGAATTTAAAAGCAGCAAGAGATGGTGCCTCCCTTCCAAATCGAGGCAGATCATTCCAGAACTGTGGGGCTCTGAAGCTGAACGCTCTGCCACCTGCCTGCTTTCTCTGTGTCCTTGGAATACTTGTCATGGATAAGAAAATACATGGGACTTACTGTTTACATTTCCATATGAGAAGAGTTTCAGATTGATGTGTAAATGTAGACAATAACCCCTGTTTCTTGAAATGTCCCATATGCACGTCTTCAATGCTCTGCTCCATTTCTGATGACAGAATGAAATCTTAATTGGCACGGAACGACCACCTTGGAGTAGAAACACACAAGTGACTCAAATGACAGACTTGCTGTTGATTTAAACACTTCCGCCTCTGTGTTCTGGGAGTGGAAAATGTCATCATGCAAGGGGTGGTTGATATGATGTCATCGGGCACGCACTGCAGTTCAGGGGCTATGTCAACATTAAAGGGGTCAAAGCCAGCCTAGGACTGTGCTCAAGTGTAAACTGGGGCTGAAATGATAAGAATCTTTGAATCTGATCAAACTTATGCCAGTTCAGGTCCGAATCATAAGTGTAAACACACCAAAAGAGAACAGATCATAATACTAAAATTTTATTTTCTGTTTTCAGGACTGCTTTATCCTGGTGAAAGCCAAGGAACAAAAATGGAGTCTGTTTACATTAAACAGGAGGAGGTTCTGGAATTGGTACCTGTCTGCATTAAACAAGAAATGCCTGAACTGGAGCCTGTCCTCATTAAAGAGGAAGAGACTGAACTGGAGCCTGTCCATATTAAAGAAGAGACTGAACTGGAGCCTGTCCACATTAAAGAAGAGACTGAACTGCAGCCTGTCCACATTAAAGAAGAGACTGAACTGGAGCCTGTCCACATTAAAGAAGAGACTGAACTGCAGCCTGTCCACATTAAAGAGGAAGAGACTGAACTGGAGCCTGTCCACATTAAAGAAGAAGAGACTGAACTGGAGCCTGTCCACATTAAAGAGGAAGAGACTGAACTGGAGCCTGTGCACATTAAAGAGGAAGAGACTGAACTGGAGCCTATCTACATTGAAGAGGAGTCTATTGACTTGTTGTTTAAGGGTTCAGAAAATATATACCGGCCAAAGATATCACATCAATGTACTGGATATGAAAAGAGCTTCAGTCAGTCAGGAAACCTAAAAATACACCAGCGAATTCACACTGGAGAGAAGCCGTATCACTGTGTTGAATGTGGGGTGAGCTTCACGGTGTCAGGAAGCCTAAAAATACATCAGCGAATTCACACTGGAGAGAAGCCGTATCACTGTACTGAATGTGGGAAGAGCTTCAATCAGTTAGGTGACCTAAAAAGACACCAGCGAATTCACACTGGAGAGAAGCCATATCACTGTACTAAATGTGGGGTGAGCTTCAGTCAGATTGGAAGCCTAAAAGCACACCAGCGAATTCACACTGGAGAAAAGCCTCGTCACTGCACTGAATGTGGAAAGAGCTTCAGTCAATTAGGACACCTAAAATCACATCAGCGAATTCACACAGGAGAGAAGCCATATCACTGTAATGAATGTGGGCAGAGCTTCAATCAGTTAGGAGTCCTAAAAAGACACCAGCGAATTCACACTGGAGAGAAGCCATATTACTGTTCTGAATGTGGGAAGAGCTTCCGTCAGTCAGGAGACCTAAAAGCACATCAGCGAATTCACACTGGAGAGAAGCTGTGTCACTGTACTGAATGTGGGGAACGCTTCAGTAGGTTAAGAGACCTTAAAAAACACCAGCAAATTCACACTGGAGAGAAGCCGTATCACAGTACTGAATGTGGTAAGAGCTTCAGTCAGTTAGGAAGCCTACATATACACAAGCGAAATCACACTGGAGCCAACCTCCCTCCCTCTCAGTCCCTCACCTCTCCACCCTGCTTGTTTGAGTGTGTGGGGAGCTGACTGATTCCTTGTCTCTCTTTCACCCTGCAGTAAATGAAAGGGGTCCCCAGGAGTGAGAGCCAGCCTGAATCCAGAGACACTGAGAAGGGGAGCGTGTCAAACTGAAGGAGACAGACCCATTCTTTCAGAATGAACTGGAGAGCCCTGGAATTCAGCTCCACTCCTGCCCCTGAATTGGAAATGAATCTCAGTCATCATGCTGTGAGGATTTAGGACAGTTACAGGGTCACTCTACTTAAGGGACACAGTGGAAATATGCCAAGCTTTTTCTTTGAACAATTATATGTGTGATATAAACCCAACACATTACACACAGCTGCCAATAACATTTATGATATTTTTAAAATTTAATTTGAGCTATAAATGGCATTACTGTTCCAATGTCAGTGAGTACAGTATACAATACATAAGTGAATTGTTTAAAAGCACCCAAAACTAAGAATATCTTCATGGGTGTGGCAGCAATGTGTGCTTCATCTAACTAGTATGGCCTCTAAGCTCTTGCACCAGTGCAGACACACGCTGAAGCAACCTTGTGTTTTTTGTTTTTATTTTAGGTGGTGCAAACTTTGCACTGGAGCAAAAGCTGTTTTGGTTTTGCATGAATTTGAATGAATGAATCTGCTTTGCTGAGTGTTTAAATACTGAGAAAATCCAAGCTTACTGTCTACTTGAGCCCTGCTTCAGTGCAATGGGATCAAAATACAATGTGTAGATTGTTGTATATCCAATTATTGTGACAGACCACAATATTAGAGCTGTATAAATATAATACTGTAAAACAAAGGTTAGCAAGCAAACAATTTTCACATTTTGCATGTGTTAACGATCTGCAGAACCTACATGCTGCAACATTACCATCATTACTACATTCATAGTTTGTAAAGTTTATGAATAATTTATCTAAACAATCTGCAGAATGAAGCTGCCTCAGACTGTTTGACAGTAACAGAGCTGGTGCTTTTGTGGAATCACCATTAGCTGTTTATTCCTTTTGGCTTGTTTGTTTGTATTTTGTATCAGTATGCTATCATTAGAGTGATAAGACCTGATACATCCTGAGGCAGGCTTAGCTATTTAGAAAGGGTTTCATTGAAATTGAATTTCCTGTACATTTTCCAGTATCTCTGTATATAAAGGGCACATTATTATGTTTCCATTACCTCTGTATGTAAAAGGTTTCTCATTTTTAAACTGTCAATGATTCCTGAGCGAGATCTGCAGTGGAACTGAACAAACCCAAGGGAGACATTGGAAAATACAAGCTTGTCAAAGGGGGAGATGCTGCTGCAGGTTTGATCATACTGGCTTGATGAAATGAGAAAAGGAATTCCCTCTGTGTCATGGAATTCCTTTGCTAGTGTATCATGATGTAAGCCCTGGAGTGTGGGCTCAGTCTTCATGAAATGAGAAATGGAATTCCTTTGCTAGTGTCTCATGATGTAAGCCCTGGAGTTCAGTCTTCATGAAATGAGAAATGGAATTCCTGAGCTGTGTCTCATGATGTAACCCCCTGGAGTGTGGGCTCAGTCTTCATGAAATGAGAAATGGAATTCCTTTGCTAGTGTCTCATGATGTAAGGGAATCTATTTTGAAATGAGAAATGGAATTCCTTTGCTAGTGTATCATGATGTAAGCCCTGGAGTGTGGGAGTCTTCTCTGCTGTCTGCTTGTTCTCAGTGTGTGAGTTCAGCTGCATTTCCAGTGTCCTGAGCTGGGCTTTGAACCCACTTTGAGAACAAGCCAGACCCATGACTCATATGCAAAATTTGGTTTTTTGTTTTGTATTTAATTTTTTTTTCTTTGAATTTATTAAGACTTAGAATCTCTTTGCATTGTGTTGCAATTCAGACATTTTCATGTTTCATATTAAAAATCACAGCGAATTCTATTAGAAACAGACTACAGATATGACCAAAGGTTTTGCCTCATTCTATAGAATGAACTCAATTTGCTTCATAAAGTCAATGAAACCTGCTGAATAATGTTACATTAACATATTGAATTACACACCACCTTATAGTTATCCATATACAATTAAAAACGGACATTTTGGAATCTAACATGAAATGCAGGGTTAGTATTTTGGCTTCCACTAGAGTTTTGCTGTACAATTTTGTAGTTTCTTTGATTACATGATGTTAAATAAAATATCAAAACTGTCCATATGTTTTGTTTTAATGCATTGGGGTGTGAGTTGAGAATCCTAATCTTTCACGCTTTAACCACGGCTATGAACAAAAGTTTTGCATCACCCTATAAGATTAAATTATTTTGCTTCATAGTCGAATGAAAGCTGCTGAATAATGTTACCTTGTTAACATATTAAATTACACACTGCTTTGCAGTTGTCTGTATGCTTAAAAAAAGAGAAATTGAAATTGAACATGGAATACTGTACAATGATGGCTTCCAGGAGACTTGCGATCTCATTTTGTAGTTTAATTGATACATCATAAATAAAGAATTAAGTATGTTTTCTTTTAATTGTCTCAATCCTAAAATTCTAGGTGATGCTAAACTTTTTGTCTAAACTTTTTGCCAGCGCTGTACATATAAATCAGCTTTATATATTGTGTATCAATTGCATTCTATAAGAAAGTGTGAAGTGTAGATCATGTAAGACTGACGAGACTTTGTGTGGGTTTGTAAATCAAGACCATTCCCGATATTGTCTTCAACAAGGTGATTTTTAAATTAACCATTTAAATATAACCTATAACTGTTACATTTACCCCCCCCCCCCCTCTTTAAACAAGGAACGCACTCGTTCCACAATCAAGTGAAGAAAAATAAAAAACACTTCTAACATGAAGTACAGTTTTAACATGTGAACTATTGATTCAATAAAGTCTCAGGTAAACGTTTACTGCAATTATTATTTAAAGTCCGAGTTCAGGTCCTTATTAATGCTTGACAGAGTATCTGAAGTAACTGGGGGTTGTAATCAGGCTACCACTCCGTGTGGCTTTCTCGGTTTTCAGTCGCAAGCAAGATATTCTTTCATTTCAAAGCTCTGTTAAAGCTAGACCCCGTCAGCCAGAGGAGCCATTAGAAGTGTATGCACCTGAAATAACTTGGATGGTACTGTTAGCCTTTCCTGATTATGGCAGGAATGCAGTTGAAGGGGAGACGTTCAGAAGGTTTATTGCTGGCCTGGACACTGATTTACAATCTAAATGTTTTGAATTTGGTGTTAAAACCGTGTCTGAAGCCCTTCAGATTGCCATCCAATGCGAAAGAGCCAAAAATGCTCTTAAAGTGACAGCCACACCTAATTTGCAATCTCTGCCTGAGGCAACCGGCACTGCTTCTGTGCAACTTAAATCAACACCATCAAACTTTGACATGTTTCTACTGGACTCTTTGAAAGAATTGACTACAAAGCTAGAGAACTTACAACTGTTACTCGTCTGCAAGTCACAGTTTCCTGTTTACAAACAGGAGGACAGTCCTCTTTCCATAGAGGGAGAGATGTTTACAGGGATGACAGATTTGGAAGAGCATACCCACAGAGCCCTGAGCGCAGATATAACAGGTCACCTTCTCCATATACGTGTCGCCCTCGCCATGGTAACACATATCAGCAAGATGACCGTAACAAATACTATGAACGCTGTGAGGGTGATGCTCAACGCCATTCATATCACCACAGTCCCAGCAGACAGCAGTCTACAAGCCCTCATTCTTCTCTTAGGAGTCAAAGAGGCAGGTATTCACCGCCTTACCACTCATCAAGCCCAGGACGAGATCGCCATGTCAGGATCCAGTCTCCTGAAAGAGAAAGCTGTGAATACTCACACCAGGGAAACGAGTATTAGCTGGTGACACGGGCCACTCATCAGCTCTTACAGCTTCAAACCAGGCCCTCAATTTATGTGACTCATCTGGACCTCCGGAAGCATATATAAAGGGGATACTAGAAGACACAGAAGTCAGTATTTTTATTGATACAGGCTCTGACATCTCCCTTATCCGTGAAGAAGTACGAATGTCAATTAATGCACTAAGGAAACGACCTATTCAGAAGTCATACTGCCTTACCAGGTCAATTACTGGACAACCACTGGATACAGTTGGAGCCATTACAATTTCTGTTTGCATTGGATCTGAAGTCTTCTAACATGATGTCCAAGCTATTCGGAACACTAAATATTTTTGCCTACTAGGATGGGATTTCCTTAAAAGGAACCACACCTGCATTGACAACCAAATGTCATTACTTACCTTCAAGAACTCACCTCTGGGACCTGGATTCAAACGCCATCTTCAGGGAGAGGAGGCCATGGGATTAGCCCACTGCACCACCAGCTCCTGCAGGAAAGTGTTGGTTCATATTCTTTGAAAATAAAGCAAAGAACTCTCCTGGATTTGAACCCAGTCCATCTCAATTCCATGGAAGAGCCTGCTTTTTCATTGCCTTACAGGAAATTAACCAAGTCTTTGAAAATAAAGGAAGAACTCACCTGGATTTGAACCCAGCCCCCCAAGGTGAACAGCATAGCATGCTCGTGAACTAGCCCACTGCACCACCTTATGACAGTCTAGCAGTCTAACCTTGTATATGAGATGAACTTCCCTTGTCAGAGATCACACACGAGTTGAGAATCGTGAATCTTATTGCACAGTTTCATGCCACTGAAGAGAGCAGGGATTATCAGACACAAACCTATTACACAGCAGGGCTCTGAGGTAGATACCAGGGCTCCCAGGCTCAATGCTATCAGTGTTAATACTCCTCATATATATAATAACTGTGTGGCTTCCAGAGGAACATGTGCTTTTTATATTGTGTCCCTCGTCAAGCTGTGGAATCTGAAGCTGCGCAGCAGAAATGATTCCACTTCCAGCAGGTTGACTTTGTGCAAAGTTTCCATTCTGATGTAAACTTTCATCCCCCAGTAATTCATTATTACTGATAAAACAACATGAGTGCCAATCCTTCCTCCATAGGCAAAGCTAGCGCTGCTGTTCAGGGTCAGCGTGCCTCAGCACTACCAGCAAGCACTCGGGCGCTGGGGAGCAAAGCAGCACAAGAGCCTCGATGTCTTGGCTTTGTGGGAGTGAAGGGAGCTCTGTGAACACTGTCCTTTTCTTTCTGCAGAGGAAACGGAAGATTATCCTGGAAAGCTACCCCTTAGAGGAAGGACAGCGTTACAATGACATAAACAGAACCGGATGTTGTGTGTGGTTTTCTTTCCGAGTTATGCCTTGAGAAAAATAGTCGCCACAGTTCTTATTATTGAGGTGTACTTGCCGCTCGCTGTGTGTTATATTGTTTTCTGTAAAACCTTGATATCCTGTCAGTCAAGAAAAGGCTTCATGCAAAAGCTTGTTTTAACGTTGTCTTTATTACGCCGGCCAGAGACCCTGCATTGTAATATTTTCTACATGTTCTTTAAATTCTCAAATTTAATAATCGAACCCAGGTAGTAAAAATAGAGCCGGGTTGGGTAACTTAAAACCCGATGTGTCCCCATGCCGACCTCTAAAATAAAATATATATATATATATATATATATATATAATGTATGTTTAAGGATCCCAAATCAATCACCAATGCTTACTTTAGTAAGTACCTCCACCTCCTCCCCTAAAACACAACCACCCACCCTCAAGTCCGCCCGTGGAAGAGGGCGAAAAGGGACATTAGTGGACTCGAGGATGGGTGCTTGTGTTTTAGGGGAGGAGGTGGCTGTCGAATGGCCGGTGTCTTGAAAAGACAATAACGGGGGGGATATGTAAGACAGCAGAGAGGGGGTTAAAGCCTCCCTGAAGAATGCACATTTGTTTAATTTTAATTGTATTTGCTTTATTGTTTAATTGTTTTGCTTTATTGTTGAATTTAATTTGTTAATTGTTTTATTATTAATTATCCCCTGCACCTGGTAATTATTGTCAAATTAGGACCAGGTACAGGGTATTTAAAGATAGCAGTCAGATTGTTCAGGGCTGCTGAGTAGAAGGAGACAGAAGAGGTGCTCTGCTTCCGCGCAGTCAAGAGGAAAAAACATAAGCAGTGTAAACCTGTGTGGTTTTGTTTGTTGTGTTTGGTTTGGTGGGGAAACGGCTTAGCCGTCCTTCTTGTAGTCAGGGTGTTCCTGAAAGTTTAGTTAGTGCTCCGAAAGAGCTCGGTGTTTATTTTGTGTTTCTTTTATTTTGTTGTTTATTAAAAATATAGCGCGTCGGCGCATAAAAAATCCATTCCTGTGTGTTGGATCGTGTTTTTAAAGGGGCAACGAACCTGTGTGGCAGCGATTCGTTTACAATATATAATGTATGTTTAAGGATCCCAAATCAATCACCAATGCTTACTTTAGTACTCATAACAGGCAAAATGAAACTCAACACAGACAAATGATTAGGTTTATTAAGGCTCACAAAAGTAAGATGAATATTAAAGTTAGAAATCACGGTACCAGAATTAGAAGTCTAGAGACAAGCAGGAGTAAAACATTTGCAGTAATACAGCATTAACTGACAGCCCTATTAAACTGTAATCTAGAGTTACTTCAAAACTTGTAGATACATTCAATCAATGTTTAAACGGTTCAGACATTTTAAAATGCACAAAATATCATCTGTTCAGTTAAAGTTCTCGTTTCAATTGTTCATCACAGTAGAATTGTTTGTATTCTTTAATCTAAATGTTATCCATGCTCAGAACTGTGTAAAAAGTAAAAGGCAATGCAATTTAGAAAAACCAAACGATTAATAAAAAAAAACCTTGGGTTTCCAGAGTTAAAACAGTATCCAAAGTCAGTATTCAAAATTATAGAATATAGAGTAAGGCCCTAACAGCAATTACAAAAAAAAAAAAAAATACATCACAGTATCTAAACCTGTCTAATGATTAACTGTTACAGTACCGTAGCTTGTTTCACTTGCTTTGTTTTGGCTGCATTGTCGTCGGGTGAAACTGGAGGAAGCGCTGTGTAACTGCACAATATAAGACACACTGATTTGGCAGTAGAGATTTTATAATTTTTTTAAATGTGGGTTGTGACAGATATTCAGAAAAATTGTAACATTGAAGAGATGGGCTTTGTATTAGAAAACTGGTGACAGAGTCGGAAATCGCGCGTGACGGGCAAGTGTATTAATTTGTTACATTATCTATCTCAATGGGGATTGATTTTATTCTTAATAAAAGGATGGTAAAATGCGATTGACATGTATCTGGGTAACGGATAACCGAGTGCTGACTATGTATGTGGGATATGCATTCCCATCAAGGATCACAGAAGAGAGGGAAAAAGAGAAGAGAGAGGGAGAGGAAAGATGAAGGGAAGGATGGGGGAGAGGGGGAATGAGAAAAAGGAAGTAGGGGGAATGAGAGGAGGAGAGCGGTAGAAAGGGAGTCTGCCGTCCAGATGCTTTTAGTGAAATTCATTTGAACCTTTAGGAGATTAACACAGAGGTGACCATGGACACAGGTGTGAGGAGCCGTGACATTCCACACACTCTAGAGAAAAAAATACTCTACAGTATTTAATTAAAAAATTGGACAAAACGCATTACATTGTTTACAGTCCAGGTCACGGATGTACCAGCTAAATCTATAGAGCACCCCGGCCCCACATTTATTTCCATTGTCACACTGTATTGTAGATTATTTTGTGCTCTGTAATGAAAGCTTCATCCATTAATCCGGGTTCATACACTTTTTCAAACATAAAAATTCCATACTTTCTTCTAGACTGTCATTTGTTTTTCCCAGACTTGTGTTTTAGTTAGTTTCTACTAGTTTTTCAATAGTTATCCACATAGGCGGGCAGCCGCAGAGCATTATAGCTTTTTGATCCAGAGCAGAAGTTGCTCCTGGTTTTCTAAAAGTATTTGTTAGAATCTGGAGGTGCATATCTAGCAAGAGACAATGCAGGTATGCAAAAGAGAAGTAAGCTACAATCTAAGAAATGCCCAATATTTGAGAACTACGTTGCATTATTTACAAAATTAATACAAAAAGTTGTATACTGCAAGTATACTTGTCAAAATAGGATAGTATTATGTGACCAATAGGATACTAAAACCAGACAATTTTGGCACAAGTATACTTGCAGTATATTACTTTTTTGTAAGGGATGAGATTGAATTCTGAGCCAAACTTCTTTACACCCTCTGTTAAATGTTGAACACTCTGGGAGGTGAAAAATAACAAAAATGAAATAACAAATGTGCAAGTGTGGTATATTAAACATACAAGTCAAACACTGAATACAGCACACCCTCGCTAGAACAACCCTGTTTGGGTCCAAAGCCTTTTGTTCGCTATAGTAAAAGGACAATCCAAAACAAACAATATAAACTGCCAAATAAAAGTGCATCAACAAAGTTTCAGTTTTGTTTCAATTGCAAAAGTTAATTTAAATCTTGGTTCATTACTTAAAGAAAAAGAAAAAAAAATCAATGTTGCTTTGCCGTGCCGGTTGCATAGAGCTGTACGAGCCAACATCAGCAGCAGTTTGATTTTAAAATCAGTATTTAATCGTATAATGAAGGCCATATAGCGAGGATGTAAATAGTACACTCAGCTGACGGTTTGGACTCGAGACAGTTGCTGCACTCGGTACTGTAAGTTACAAGCAAGCACCATACATTTAAAATAAAATTGTACAAACCAAGGGGCTTATTTATTTTTTTAAATCCGAGTCGGTGATAATAAAGGCCTGTTCACACTGGAGCTTTTTTTCGTACTCAGTACGGTTCGGTTCGTTTGGAGAGCAGTGTGAACATCAAAGTTCGATTGGCAAACAAACCGAACTGAACTGAACTGAGACCACTAGAAGAGATGGTCTCAGACCGTTTGGCAAAAGAACTGAGTTCGGTTCGCTTAAAAAACGTGAATGTGAACACTGGACGGTCTCGGTTCTTTTGCAAACAGGAAACAAACCCGGTAGATTTGGCTGTACAGTAGTGTACAGTTACTGCATACACAAACAGGTGGTAAAAATGTCCAGATGAGTGATATGGACAACGGGGGAAACAACGGCATTGTTAGAAATGTGATCAGAAAAAAATAAAAATAAAAATCAGACTGACAAAACCCAATGTATTTGCTGTAATATCAACATACCTGGGAATTTATTAATTACTGTGGCTCCGGTTGGCTGGTGCTATAACCTCTTTTTCTTTTTTTAAAAAAAGCTGTTTTCTTTATTTTTGTAGAATTGTTCAAGTTCATGTTGAATGATGTCAACTGCCTCCAATCACTTTCATGATTCATCATTGACATTGGAAAAAAAAAATCACATTTGCAGAAAATACAGCGGTATGT
This sequence comes from Huso huso, assembly GCA_036884735.1. Lineage (NCBI taxonomy): Eukaryota > Metazoa > Chordata > Actinopteri > Acipenseriformes > Acipenseridae > Huso > Huso huso. Next base: position 14,201,442 of record CM072681.1, on the reverse strand, counting down.
GGATTACTGTATACGATGTTGTGCGAGGGAATGTGCAAGCACCAACTTTATTATACAATATAGCACAGTATGCAAGTTAAACATTCAGTTTTTGGCTCGTTGTCCAGTTTTTAACAAACGTCTGTTTGTTAAAGTTATGCTTGGTGTGTACATAAATATGTTTACCAGTGCTGCAAAAAAAAAAAAAAACTAAAATACAAAGTATTATATTAAAAAAGGACCAGATTTTTTTTCTAAATTATTATATGTTCCTGATTTTGGTTTAGTAAACTTAAGGAAAGAAAACAATGCTATACAGTAGGATGTCAGTCTCAGAGTTTGCCAGATAGTTCCCAGGTATGAATTACGTGTTCGCTGTTGTCTTGCATAAATGAAATAAAACACAATTTATTTATTCATCGCTGTACACACTCTATGCTAATGTTTTACACGAGGAGCTATATCCATAAAAAATACATTCCTTTATATCTGTTGTCATTATTACAATACCATAGTTTTTTTTTTTCAATATACGAGGATTTTATATAAATGAAAAAAAGCAAAATACTAAACAATATATAAAGTAGCTGCTGTACTACTATTGTATTTGAATATTTACATAGTGTGAAGAAGCAATGCCAGAAAATGTAAACATCCAATGGTCTTTTATTAATAAAAAACGAGTTCACTTGATTATTATTATTATTATTATTATTATTATTTATTTCTTAGCAGACGCCCTTATCCAGGGCGACTTACAATTGTTACAAGATATCACATTATACATTATTTCACATTATACAGATATCACATTATTTTTTTACATACAATTACCCATTTATACAGTTGGGTTTTTACTGGAGCAATCTAGGTAAATTACCTTGCTCAAGGGTACAGCAGCAGTGTCCCCCACCTGGGATTGAACTCACAACCCTCCTGTCAAGAGTCCAGAGCCCTAACCACCACTCCACACTGCTGCCCTGATTATTTCAATATGAACACAAGTGAACTGAATCCTGGGAAAACATGGAAGTGAACCACGAAAACGAGCCCCAGTTAATTTCCAAACGAACTCAGTATGTTTGTATACAAGGCAAGTGTGAACAGCTAGCACATTGATACATTGCTTCAAAGCAAACGAACTGAACTGAGGATGTTTGAAATGAACCCAGTTTTAATACACCCTAACTATCGTATTCGATTTTTTTTTCCTGGGTTGGGAAATAACATTAATGATTTAATAAAGGTAACAACAAGATAACACAATGTGAATCTCGGTGAGCAGAGTACAGTAGCTTGTAATTCCAGTCTGTAACTTTGTTTAAAAAATCATAGCCTTGGCTGTCGTAGACTCCATTTTACCCTTCGTTTCACTGGAGCAGACAGTCATGTGACATATACCAGTGCGCTGACTGGATAGGATTGCTTTTGAGTTGTCAGGGCGTTGTCAGGGGTGTTACACGGGGCAATCCTCACGGAATTTGGTCACAAGCAACATAGCTGCTACTAGTAAATTGTCTAGACAGTTACTGCTAGAGCTGCTGACCCGCTTTAGAGATCAATTATTATTAATAATAAAAGTAATCGCAGAATCATTTTAATTTTCCCGTGATGCTAGTAAAATTCCAGACTTTTTCAAGACTTTCATAACGGAGACGTGGTTTTTCAAGCATTTTCAAGCCCTGGAAATCAGTTTTGCATTTTTCCATACTTTTTCCAGACTTCCAGACTAGCGTACGAACCCTGATTAATAGTCATAGCTCAGCTACATTTTCATTGGGAATTTGTCACCAAGTGCAAGATATTGCAAAAGAGCAAGAAAGAGCCAGGGATGAAACCGCTATGACTTTCTGTACCCAAGATCCGTACACATGCCTGCTGCACTGCTATTACTCGGGGCACTTTACAAAGGCAGCACAAACACAAGCATGGACAATGCACACTGCAAAGCGACACGTCACGCAATATTCACTCATTCATGTCATAATACAGTCATGCAACACTATCAGTTTTCATTCGTTTTTGAATAGTGATGAATTTCCAAGACGCATCCTCCAGGCGGTTGCCCAGTAAGGACGCTGCAGTCTCGTCTCTGGGATGCTACATCAGGGGTCTGGATACTCATTCTGATCAATTTATTTATTTTCAAGTTAATGAAGTTCAAATGTTAAACTCTGAAACTCATTTCCACACCGAGTTATTGATTTATCCCAACTCGTCCATCAGATGAGGTGTGGAATAGTTTCCTTTCTGCATATTCCCGCTCCCAGGCACTGACTGCATTGACAGCCTGAGTTAAACTGACAGCAGAGAAGTGTTTGACTTGTGACGTGTCCGCGTCTCTGCCCACTTTGACAGAGAGCAAGAGAGTGGATTTGCATTTTTATAATTTAAAATGCATGCTCTTAAGAGTGATACACAAAACATACATGCTGAATAAATGGACCACAAAGAGTTAAGAGTGATACACAAATCAGTATTTAAGGTTTCTCTCTCTGTGAATTCACTGGTGTTTTTGGAAGGGCTTGTTTAAGAGACAGTTTTTTCTCCTGTGTGAGTTTGCTGGTGTGAAACAAGGCTGTCTGACCAACTGGAACTCTTCCCACAGTCAGAGCAGTGATACGGTTTCTCTCCTGTGTGAGTTCGCTGGTGTCCTTTTAGGCTTCCTAACTGACTGAAACTCTTCCCACAGTCAGAGCAGTGATACGGTTTCTCTCCTGTGTGAGTTCGCTGGTGTGCAACAAGGCTGCATAACTGTCTGAAACTCTTCCCACAGTCAGAGCAGCGATAAGGTTTCTCTCCTGTGTGAGTTCGCTGGTGTGAAACAAGGCTGCCTGACCGACTGAAATTCTTCCCACAGTCAGAGCAGTGATACGGTTTCTCTCCTGTGTGAGTTCGCTGGTGTAAAACAAGGCTGTTTGACTGACTGAAACTCTTCCCACAGTCAGAGCAGTGATATGGTTTCTCTCCTGTGTGAGTTCGTTTGTGTAAAACAAGGCTGCCTGACCGACTGAAACTCTTCCCACAGTCAGAGCAGTGATACGGTTTCTCTCCTGTGTGAGTTCGCTGGTGAAAAACAAGGCTGTTTGACTGACTGAAACTCTTCCCACAGTCAGAGCAGTGATACGGTTTCTCTCCTGTGTGAATTCGCTGGTGTAAAACAAGGATGTTTGACTGACTGAAACTCTTCCCACAGTCAGTGCAGCAATACGGTTTCTCGCCTGTGTGAGTTCGCTGGGTGAAACCTTTCCCACAGTCAGGATATTCTCCACCGTCTGCCCTCGCTTTAGCTGCTGGACTGGAACCTGGAAAACATGAACAGGAAAGAAAGTAAGAGGGGCTGCTTGTAGGCTTAAGGTTGGTTCATAATTCAGACTCCGACATAATTTGTGGTCGGAGTTGAGGGTCTCTGACCCTGTGTGACAGGTCACACAGACTCTTGCGACATGCATCTTTTTTGGAAAGTCGTACAGCCTTTTCTCATGCGTCTGTGACCTGAAATCGCATGGGGTCTGCGCTGGATGTATCGCATTCATCTGCAGTGATGTATGAACCAACTCTCAGGGCATGTGCAGGGCCGGATTAACACATAGACAAACTAGATATACAGATAAAACTTGACTTCACTGACATTCAAACCAAGGCATACATCTCAAAATCAAATTGTCCTGACGGGTGTTATGCAGATTTCTGTACCCCATAGAATTGTGTATCCCCTGTGCAGATGCAGTTTCTCAAAGATCGCTGGACGTGCACGCACGATATTTCTGTGCCCGAGCCCCACTGTGTTGTCAAGCACTGCCATGGAGTTCAACAACAGTGGAGGAGTGGATTAAAGCATATGAATTTCAGCTGTGGGGGCTTGCACTGGGTTACACCAGCTTAAAGTTAAAAACTTAGAGTAAGTAGCGGGGTTCCAAAAATATAGCGTTCCACATCCCCATGTGTTGCTACAACTGTTTAAATAACGTACCTGTCATTTCTTTTCAATGCTAACATCATGACAACTTTTTACACATAACTTTAAAGCATGTTTCAAAGGTCTTTTCAAAATGCCCACCCTAGTGCACTGATAGCGTCAGGATTATTGCCAACATTGTCAGGTAACACAGCAATAGTGATCCATGATGTGGTATGGAACAGAAAAAACAGAGCACGTAAGGTTTTTTGTTAGGGGTGGGAATTTCGAATAATAAGATATTCAAATATACCAAGAATGAGTTTCGACTCCTCAACCTCTAATTACTCATAACAGTGACAGGTCCTTAGAAAGAATTAGCAGCAACCACACATAGGGACGCTGTTGCAAAGTGGGTAAGTGAGTGCAGGTCAAGGCAATGCAGCAGTGCAGAAGAAAACAGACAGACAATTATATCCAGGTGCAAGAAAACAGACAGACACAATTATATCCAGGTGCAAGGGTGTGTATTGGTTTCACAATGTCCAGAGGCTGACGGCAATCAGCTGTAAATAATACTGTTGTAAAGCGATACAGTGGTGTGTATCACTTCGATTAGAATCCCCGGGTTTGACCCGTAACAAAAAGTCCCGTTCTTTTAACACCCACACGTAACACAAAACACAGACACAGTTCTTCAGTGAGTGATTTTAGTGCTCGTGGTGTGTAATACAATTTGTTGTGGTGAGGGAAGTGCTGGTGTCCGGGTTTGATGCTGGCCTGCGGCTACAGCTCCAGATCGTGTTAGTAGTCTTAGAAACAAACAAACATACAAACAGTTTACTAGACAAACGAACAAACACAACACTCACGTTTTTTGTTAGGGGTGGGAATTTAGAATAATAAGATATTTGCAGGCGATCTGATTCAAACATTCAAAATCCTAAAAGGTATAGACAATGTCAACCCAGGGGACTTTTTTTTGACCTGAAAGAAACAAGGACCAGGGGTCACAAATGGAGATTAGATAAAGGGACATTCAGAACAGAAAATAGGAGGCACTTTTTTACACAGAGAATTGTGAGGGTCTGGAACCAACTCCCAAGTAATGTTGTTGAAGCTGACACCCTGGGATCCTTCAAGAAGCTGCTTGATGAGATTCAGGGATCAATAAGCTACTAACAACCAAACGAGCAAGATGGGCTGAATGGCCTCCTCTCGTTTGTAAACTTTCTTATGTTCTTATGCACAGTTCCTATAGAAAGTCTACACCCCTTGAATTTTTTTTTCACATTTTGTTGTGTCAGTGCCTCAGAGTTTCATGCATTTAAATGAGGATTTTTTCCACTTATCTACACACCATACTCCACACTGTTAAGGGAAAAAAGTTTTTTTTTATTGAGAAAAAGATGATATATTACAAATACAAAACTGGAAGATCATAATTGGATAAGTCTCCAACCCCCTGAGTTAATACTTGGTGGAAGCACCTTTGGCAGCAATTACAGCTGTGAGTCTGTTGGGATAGGTCTCTACCAACTTTGCACACCTAGATTTGGCAATATTTGACCATTCTTCTTTACAAAACTGTTAAAGCTCTGTCAAGTTCCTTGGGGAGTGTTGACGGAAATTTTCGATTGGATTTAGGTCGGGGCTCTGACGGGGCCACTTGATGACATTTACCTTTTTGTTCCTTAGCCACTCCAGTGTAGATTTGGCTGTGTGCTTTGGGTCGTTGTCATGCTGAAAGATGAACTTCCGTCTCAGTTTCCGGTTTCTTGCAGAGGGCAGCAGGTTTTCCTCAAGGACTTCACTGTACTTTGCTCCATTCATTTTCCCTTCTATCCTGACAAGTGCCCCAGTCCCTGCCGATGAGAAACATCCCCATAACATGATGCTGCCACCACCATGCTTCACAGTAGGGATGGTGTTCTTTGGGTGATGCGCTGTGTTGTGTTTGTGCCAAAAATAACGCTTTGAATTTAGGCCAAAAAGTTCCATTTTAGTTTTGTCAGACCAAAAAACTTTTTGCCACATGGCTACAGAATCTCCTGCGTGTTTTTTTGCATACTTCAAACAGGATTCAAGGTGGGCTTTCTTGAGTAACGGCTTCCTTCTTGCCACCCTACCATACAGACCAGATTTGTGGAGTGCTTGGGATATTGTTGTCACATGCACACTTTGACCAGTCTTGGCCATAAAAGCCTGTAGCTCTTGCAAAGTTGTCATTGGCCTCTTGGTAGCCTCTCTGATCAGTCTCCTTGCTCAGTCATCCAGTTTGGAGGGACGGCCTGATCTAGGCAGGGTCTTGGTGGTGCCATACACCTTCCACTTCTTAATAATCGTCTTGACTGTGCTCCAAGGGATATTCAAGGCCTTTGGTATTTTTTTTATACCCATCCCCTGATCTGTGCCTTTCAACAACTTTGTCCCAGAGTTCTTTTGAAAGAGCCTTGGTGCTCATGGTTGAGTCTTTGCTTTGAAATACACTACCCAGCAGAGGGAACCTACAGAAACTGCTGAATTTATCCTGAAATCACTACAATTTAACACAGGTGGAGGCCACTTAACTTGGTGTGTGATTTTGAAGGTGATTGGTTACACCTGAACTAATTTAGGATTGCTATTACAAGGGGGTGGACACTTATCCAAACAAGCTATTTCAGTTTTTATTTTTAATTAATTTTCTACAAATTTCTAGAATATTTTTTTCACTTGGAAGTTGTGGGGTAGGACGGCACTGTGTGTATATATATATATATATATATATATATATATATATATATATATATATATATATATATATATAATTATATATATATATATATATATAGTATACATAAGGTATATATAAGGTTTAGCATTGCCCGGATAGTTTGCAGTTTAAATCTGAATGAAAGGTCACTTCTAAAGCCCTATCCACACCAGACAGAGCGACGTGAGCGAAGTCACCGAATGTCAATGTTGGAAAGGATCCAGAAGACTGGAAATAAACACATGACCCAGCCCACGCATTCCTATTGGACAAACTAGAGATGGGCTGTCTTTACAAAACAGGGCTTGTTTTGATAAAAGGTTATCCTGACCTCTGGCAATTCCATTGTAAAATAATATATATACACGTTACTGCAATCTCAATTGTGTTTCTTTACAAATTCCTTTTGTGATCCTTTTTGTTCATTAACTTTTTAAAAGTATTTTAAAGTGCAACATTATTATTATTATTATTATTATGTTGTTGTTGTTGAGCACTACATCTTGATTATTATTATTATTATAATTATTATTATTATCCGTGTTATTATGCGCAGGTCACACCCTAACGATGCCGTTCTGCAAATCTATTTTTTGCTACACTTCTTCATAAACGCTGTTGAAGACTGTGACACATCAGATCATGTGTTTGAGTCATCTCTGACTTCATTTACTTATGAATGATTATATTTTCTATGCATTCAGACATTCTATCAGTAAACTAAAAACACGTATCCCCGAATTTGACATGAAGTGTTATGTTCAGGTAAAAGTGTTAACATCCTCACCCCATGGATGTGACGTGTTTGAGGCATGTGTTTGACGTGTGTCAAGGGTGTTAACCTTACTTCAGATTGGTCAGCTTCAAAGCGTTCTCAAAGCGACGTCGCTCGCATCACTCGCTGCTGGTGTGGATACTCCCATTTGACTGCAATGACTTCTAAATTATTTGCTTGTGTTGCTCGCGTTCCGTGTGGATATGGCTTAATAAACAAAAAGCCTTTTTTGAGACGAGACGCCTCACATCTCTAAAAGATGCACTGCTTGCTTGTTGTTTCAGCCTAGATGCCTCACATCCCCACTGCACACAGTAAAAGATGCACTGCTTGCTTGTTTCAGTCGAGACGCCTCACATCTCCACTGCGCACAGTAAAAGATGCACTGCTTGCTTGCTTGTTTCAGTCGAGACGCCTCACATCCCCACTGCGCACAGTAAAAGATGCACTGCTTGCTTGTTTCAGTCGAGACGCCTCACATCTCCACTGCGCACAGTAAAAGATGCACTGCTTGCTTGCTTGTTTCAGTCGAGACGCCTCACATCCCCACTGCGCACAGTAAAAGATGCACTGCTTGCTTGTTTCAGTCGAGACGCCTCACATCTCCACTGCGCACAGTAAAAGATGCACTGCTTGCTTGTTTCAGTCGAGACGCCTCACATCTCCACTGCACACAGTAAAAGATGCACTGCTTGCTTGTTTCAGTCGAGACGCCTCACATCTCCACTGCACACAGTAAAAGATGCACTGCTTGCTTGTTTCAGTCGAGACGCCTCACACCCCCACTGCGCACAGTAAAAGATGCACTGCTTGCTTGTTTCAGTCGATACGCCTCACATCCCCACTGCACAGTAAAAGATGCACTGCTTGCTTGTTTCAGTCGAGATGCCTCACATCCCCACTGCACACAGTAAAAGATGCACTGCTTGCTTGTTTCAGTCGAGACGCCTCACATCCCCACTGCGCACAGTAAAAGATGCACTGCTTGCTTGTTTCAGTCGAGACGCCTCACATCCCCACTGCACACAGTAAAAGATGCACTGCTTGCTTGTTTCAGTCGAGACGCCTCACACCCCCACTGCACAGTAAAAGATACACTGCTTGCTTGTTTCAGTCGAGACGCCTCACATCCCCACTGCACACAGTAAAAGATGCACTGCTTGCTTGTTTCAGTCGAGACGCCTCACACCCCCACTGCACAGTAAAAGATACACTGCTTGCTTGTTTCAGTCGAGACGCCTCACATCCCCACTGCACACAGTAAAAGATGCACTGCTTGCTTGTTTCAGTCGAGACGCCTCACATCCCCGCTGCGCACAGTAAAAGATGCACTGCTTGCTTGTTTCAGTCGAGACGCCTCACATCCCCACTGCACACAGTAAAAGATGCACTGCTTGCTTGTTTCAGTCGAGACGCCTCACATCTCCACTGCACACAGTAAAAGATGCACTGCTTGCTTGTTTCAGTCGAGACGCCTCACATCTCCACTGCGCACAGTAAAAGATGCACTGCTTGCTTGCTTGTTTCAGTCGAGACGCCTCACATCTCCACTGCACACAGTAAAAGATGCACTGCTTGCTTGTTTCAGTCGAGACGCCTCACATCCCCGCTGCGCACAGTAAAAGATGCACTGCTTGCTTGTTTCAGTCGAGAGGCCTCACATCCCGCTGCGCTGACAGTAAAAGATGCACTGCTTGCTTGTTTCAGTCGAGACGCCACATCCCCACTGCGCACAGTAAAAGATGCACTGCTTGCTTGCTTGTTTCAGTCGAGACGCCTCACATCTCCACTGCACACAGTAAAAGATGCACTGCTTGCTTGTTTCAGTCGAGACGCCTCACATCTCCACTGCACACAGTAAAAGATGCACTGCTTGCTTGTTTCAGTCGAGACGCCTCACATCCCCACTGCACACAGTAAAAGATGCACTGCTTGCTTGTTTCAGTCGAGACGCCTCACATCTCCACTGCACACAGTAAAAGATGCACTGCTTGCTTGTTTCAGTCGAGACGCCTCACATCCCCGCTGCGCACAGTAAAAGATGCACTGCTTGCTTGTTTCAGTCGAGACGCCTCACATCCCCGCTGCACAGTAAAAGATGCACTGCTTGCTTGTTTCAGCCGAGACGCCTCACATCCCCACTGCGCACAGTAAAAGATGCACTGCTTGCTTGTTTCAGTCGAGACGCCTCACATCTCCACTGCGCACAGTAAAAGATGCACTGCTTGCTTGCTTGTTTCAGTCGAGACGCCTCACATCCCCACTGCGCACAGTAAAAGATGCACTGCTTGCTTGTTTCAGTCGAGACGCCCACATCTCCACTGCGCACAGTAAAAGATGCACTGCTTGCTTGTTTCAGTCGAGACGCCTCACATCTCCACTGCACACAGTAAAAGATGCACTGCTTGCTTGTTTCAGTCGAGACGCCTCACATCTCCACTGCACACAGTAAAAGATGCACTGCTTGCTTGTTTCAGTCGAGACGCCTCACACCCCCACTGCACACAGTAAAAGATGCACTGCTTGCTTGTTTCAGTCGAGACGCCTCACACCCCCACTGCACAGTAAAAGATACACTGCTTGCTTGTTTCAGTCGAGACGCCTCACATCCCCACTGCACACAGTAAAAGATGCACTGCTTGCTTGTTTCAGTCGAGACGCCTCACACCCCCACTGCACAGTAAAAGATACACTGCTTGCTTGTTTCAGTCGAGACGCCACATCCCCACTGCACACAGTAAAGATGCATTGCTTGCTTGTTTCAGTCGAGACGCCTCACATCCCCGCTGCGCGACAGTAAAAGATGCACTGCTTGCTTGTTTCAGTCGAGACGCCTCACATCCCCACTGCACACAGTAAAAGATGCACTGCTTGCTTGTTTCAGTCGAGACGCCTCACATCTCAATGCACACAGTAAAAGATGCACTGCTTGCTTGTTTCAGTCGAGACGCCTCACATCTCCACTGCGCACAGTAAAAGATGCACTGCTTGCTTGCTTGTTTCAGTCGAGACGCCTCACATCTCCACTGCACACAGTAAAAGATGCACTGCTTGCTTGTTTCAGTCGAGACGCCTCACATCCCCGCTGCGCACAGTAAAAGATGCACTGCTTGCTTGTTTCAGTCGAGATGCCTCACATCCCCGCTGCGCACAGTAAAAGATGCACTGCTTGCTTGTTTCAGTCGAGACGCCTCACATCCCCACTGCGCACAGTAAAAGATGCACTGCTTGCTTGCTTGTTTCAGTCGAGACGCCTCACATCTCCACTGCACACAGTAAAAGATGCACTGCTTGCTTGTTTCAGTCGAGACGCCTCACATCTCCACTGCACACAGTAAAAGATGCACTGCTTGCTTGTTTCAGTCGAGACGCCTCACATCCCCACTGCACACAGTAAAGATGCACTGCTTGCTTGTTTCAGTCGAGACGCCTCACATCTCCACTGCACACAGTAAAAGATGCACTGCTTGCTTGTTTCAGTCGAGACGCCTCACATCCCCGCTGCGCACAGTAAAAGATGCACTGCTTGCTTGTTTCAGTCGAGACGCCTCACATCCCCGCTGCACAGTAAAAGATGCACTGCTTGCTTGTAACAGCCGAGACGCCTCACATCCCCACTGCGCACAGTAAAAGATGCACTGCTTGCTTGTTTCAGTCGAGACGCCTCACATCTCCACTGCGCACAGTAAAAGATGCACTGCTTGCTTGTTTCAGTCGAGACGCCTCACATCTCCACTGCGCACAGTAAAAGATGCACTGCTTGCTTGTTTCAGTCGAGACGCCTCACATCTCCACTGCGCACAGTAAAAGATGCACTGCTTGCTTGCTTGTTTCAGTCGAGACGCCTCACATCTCCACTGCACACAGTAAAAGATGCACTGCTTGCTTGTTTCAGTCGAGACGCCTCACATCCCCACTGCGCACAGTAAAAGATGCACTGCTTGCTTGTTTCAGTCGAGATGCCTCACATCCCCACTGCACACAGTAAAAGATGCACTGCTTGCTTGTTTCAGTCGAGACGCCTCACATCTCCACTGCACACAGTAAAAGATGCACTGCTTGCTTGTTTCAGTCGAGACGCCTCACATCTCCACTGCACACAGTAAAAGCTGCACTGCTTGCTTGTTTCAGTCGAGACGCCTCACATCCCCACTGCACACAGTAAAAGATGCACTGCTTGCTTGTTTCAGTCGAGACGCCTCACATCCCCACTGCACACAGTAAAAGATGCACTGCTTGCTTGTTTTTTGCCACATTCTGTGTTTTCTTCCAAAGTAGCAGATGGGTGCTGGCATTTTTGATGACTGAGAATGTACTTGTTGATTTACAATACGAAATGCTTGTGCTGCAGAGATTACATTGCACGGTGATCTCGTTTATCTTTTTTCAAAATACTTCCAAGCACTGCATTTTTTTTTAAAGATGCTATTTTCACTGCTCATGTACTCCCTTAGCCAATAGCAGAGCTAGGTAAGGAAGAGCCCCGCCTCCTGTCAGTTATCAGTGAGGTGACAATTGTAGTGGCTGATCACTTTTAACTTGCTCCTCTGTTAAAATACCATGCCAAGCTTTTTCGGGTGTAGTTAGCTCATTTTTCCATTTGTTTTAGAAATTAACGAGTACTCGAAACTTGATCACAGTGTTTCGAGTAGTAATTTCATTTCGAATACTCGATTATTCAGACTCACCCCTGTTTTATGGATCTCTATTCCTGTAGTGATTTAGAGTACAGATCTCAAACCTCAGTGCACTACAGCAGACATTTCTAAAAGAGCTTTGCAACAGACAGTGTAAAAAGTTGTCTGGAAGTGAAGAATGAAAAGACAGGTACGTTATTTAAACAGTTGTAGCAACACGTGGGGATGTGGAACGCTATATTTTTCAGAACCCCGATACATACTCTTTATAGCCTTTACTTTATGTGTAAAAGCAAAGTCAGTAAAGACTGACGCTGGTGAAACCGAGCCCTGGGATCAAAATCTGCCCTCAGAGTTCTCCTGTAATGTTTCGGATCTATTTCCTCTAAAACACCCTACAATTATATATTTTTCAATAGCATTACGTTTAGGGGTGTTAATGATTTAAAATTTAAATGGTTAAACGTTAGCAAAGTGTCAAATGTTTTTAATTTTGCTTAATTGTTTAAACTTTGTCAAATGTGCAGGTCAAATATTAAGAAGAGCGTGTCTGCAAATAACGGCTACTCAGAGTTTTCTTTTGTTGTCTATTTCCTACCTTTGTCACGTGACATCATTGTCACTGGATATTCACCTCGCAATTTCCAGCATGCTTTTTCTCTCATGACTATCAATGTTATCTTCGGGAGATCTAAATAACCGAAGCGCTGTCTGAGCACATTGTGATATAAAGGGAGACTGTGCTCTGCAGAGCTTAGTTACAGCAGCAGTACAGGAACAATGTTAAAATACATGAAAATATAACTACTGGTGCTGGATCTAGTGAGGAGGAGGTGGGGCCCAGGCAAACAACAATGCAAGTGCATGGCTGGTAGTGCAGGAAACGTGATAAAACGGGCTGAAAACACAATACCATGGTTGATTACTGAGACGAACGCAACTGATTCAACAAGTTCATGTGTTTTGTTGATCCAGATTTTTAGTCTTGCTGGTTTGCATTAAATCCTTGAGTGTGAGTGTGTGCTGGTACGGCAGATCAGCGCGTTGCTAGGATACACACTTCAAGCCTTTACATTCGTCTTGGAGACGAAGCAGGCCTATTGGATGCACGGTTTCTTCATTCATAAATTAAGGCAACACTTTTTTTTATCTATTAAATCTACCAATTACCTTTTGTTTCAAAGCATGTTGTGTTTGGATTATATGGCAATACTATAGAAAAATAAGCTGAATTTAGTCCAATTGTTACATTAGTCACGGTTTGAGAGATTAATTCAAACACTTTGCTTTTGGACATAAAATGTGAGCAGTATTGAAAAAACATAGTTCAGAAATTACTTGTGTTAAATACAGTATTTTAAATTATTATTACAATGTTAATCTGATGCAGACGCACACATATTCTTTTCAGTTGTTAAATGTAAGTCCTTTGTATTTTTTGTTTTTTATATAATTGAAGTGTTCTCATTTGAATGCAAGTCGTGCCTTTTTGTTTGACTATTATGCACACACTGTTTTAGTTATTAGAGCGTCTGTTAAAAAAAACTAACGTTTGTTTATTTTGAAAAATAAAACCTCAATGCATGGATAATCATTGATAAATGTCTATACGATACTCAAATATGAATTGAGGGTGCCGACTGCACCTCTACTTAACAGGATCAACTGCATTTTTTAAGGAGAGTTGAAAAGTTGAGGTAAAACACTGAACAATCAGAAGACCTTTTTACAGACATATAGGCTATGCGATCATTTACAGAAAGCTATTTATTTAAAAAGATATAGCACTCTCAATGTTTTTACTTGAACGTTTAACCTATATATTTGTAAAAGTCTAAAAGTCTAAAATAAATGAAACGGAATTAAGCACCCCTAATAAAGCTACACATGTACAATAATATCCCTCTATTTAGACACTGAACATTTCTAATGTTATATACAGTACTTTAGCTCTTCTCCCCTTGGTATAATCAGGTAGGAGTGCCCGTGTGAAAGAGGCTTATATCTGTATCTTAAGATCACCAGTAGTGAGTCCTATCCTGAACTGGTGTGAGTGGTACAGGAAAAACAAATAGCTAGTAATGCAACCCACATGCTCCCTCCCTCCCTCTCTGCCACACTATCACGCAATCTAGAATGACAATGTCACAGCTACTGGGAGTCACTCACCTGCTAGACTGCATTCTGAATGTGACTGCCCGTCTTCCTTTCCACCTCCTTGCATGCTGTTGAGACAGCCTTCCTCTCCAGCACCTTGCTCTCTCACACAGATTCTCTCCAGCTCAGGGATGTTTGGTTTGAAGTCCTCGGATTCTTCCTTCCCTGATTCCATGTGGGCAAACTCTACTTCAGGGGTCTCCTGTTTAATATGGTTAATTTCCAGCACCTCTTCTTGTTTCACAGGAAGGGGTTCTTCTGTCCGAGAGATCTCCAATTCATTGTGCTCAGCTTTAATCTCAGAGACCTGTGGCTGACTGCTGTCACATTGCATCTCACAGAGCTCCTGTTTAATGGGAGGGAAGCCAGCCCAGAGACCTCCGCTCTAAAGGGGGGACAAGTTCAGGTTCAGAGAACTCCTCTTTAATCTGGACAGATTCCATCTCCACACTGTCCATGGCAGCACACGGGATTCTGTTTAGTAGCATCTGAAAAAGAAATGCATTTATTTAAATATAGTGCTACTAAGGCATTCAAGGGACTGACAAAACCTGGATTTAATAGCAGGGTTGGCTTTACTATTGAAGGGACACAGAATTTCTTGTAATACGTTTATAATACCAGAGGATTGTATCTGTCTAATCTCAAGAATGATGGATGAAAGTTACTATAGTTCTCTTTTCATTTAATAAGTATGTTTGGTGTTTTATAATACATTCTCTTAAAAAGACTGATCAGCTCTACGTGAGTGCAGGATGCGCTCTATAGCCCGCAAGTCGCGAGTTCGAGTCCAGGCTATTCCTTTGCCGATCGAGGACGGGAGCTCCCAAGGGGTGGCGCACAATTGGCCGAGCGTCGTCCAGGGGGAGGGAGGGTTAGGTCAGTCAGGGTGTCCTCGGCTCACCGCGCACCAGCGACCCTTGTAGTCTGGCCGGGCGCCTGCGGGCTTGCCTGTAAGCTGCGCAGAGCTGCGTTGTCCTCCGATGCTGTAGCTCTTGGGTGGCTGCATGGTGAGTCTGCAGTGTGAAAAAAAGCGGTCGGCTTGACGGCACATGCTTCGGAGGACAGCGTGTGTTCGTCTTCGCCCTCATGAGTCAGCGCAGGGGTGGTAGCGGTGAGCCGACCGTAATAAATAATTGGCCATTCCAAATTGGGAGAAAATAATAAAAATAATTGGCAACGACTAAATTTTTTAAAAAAAAAAAAAAAAAACACAAAAGAGACTGATCAGCAAGGAGTCATTTTGTCCTCAAACCTTGGTTGTTAGGAGCTTATTGTTCATTTTAGGAGGCTGTGTGGTCCAGTGGTTAAAGAAACAGGCTTGTAACCAGGAGGTCCCCGGTTCAAATCCCAGCTCAGCCACTGACTCATTGTGTGACCCTGAGCAAGTCACTTCACCTCCTTGTGCTCCGTCTTTCAGGTGAGACGTTGTTGTAAGTGACTCTGCAGCTGATGCATAGCTCACACACCGCTTTGTGATGGTGGTCCACTGTGAAAGGCGCTATATAACACTAAAGATTGTTAGTATTATTATTATTAGAATCTGTTTCTTGAAGGATCCCAGGGTGTCGCTTCAACAATGTTACTGGGGAGTTGGCTCCAGACTCTCACAATTCTCTGTGTAAAAAAGTGCCTCCTATTTTCTCTTCCAAATAGTCCTTTATCTAATCTCCACACACATACATAATGTAATGAGATGTAAGAGAGTAATAAGAATTAAAAATAAATAAATCCCTACAGAATTGTGTTTATTCATTACCTTAAAATAAGTACTACATAAATAAACAGTGTGTTGTCGTGGCAATTGGTGATCAAAGAAATAATAAAGTAAAATAAAACGAAATAAAATCAATAAATAATAAAGTCATCGCCTTACAGTGATGGCTTTGAAGTCATAATGCATTGTAAGTGTTATTAGGGAATGCTGTGTCGCGTTTTCAAGCGCGTCACTGAGCTGCGCTGCGAGGTTTGGAGACGCGCTTCTCTACAAGCTGCGTGTGACGTCAGAAAGACAGCAGCCAAGAGCAGCCGGCGCGCGCTCCGGGTAACAGAACGAAACCCGTATTTACCCGCGAGACGCTTTCAGAACAATGAAAATCTGTCTGGAAACCCGCGAAGCTGTCAGCCCTGAAACACGCAGACTGTGAATGAGAGGATGAGAATAAAAACAAACGCGCTGACACAGACACGCCGCTTCACAAATACAACACACACACACACAAAACAACGCGCTCCTACCACACTACAACCCGGACCTTTCAAAATAATACAATATAACAGCGCTCTGTAGTTTATAAACACATTGTAGAGCTCCATGCAGACTCTCTTACCTCCTCTCTGCTCTCCCTCAGTGTCTGAACGGATAAAACAACGCGCTCCTACCACACTACAACCCGGACCTTTCAAAATAATACAATATAACAGCGCTCTGTAGTTTATAAACACATTGTAGAGCTCCATGCAGACTCTCTTACCTCCTCTCTGCTCTCCCTCAGTGTCTGAACGGATAAAACAACGCGCTCCTACCACACTACAACCCGGACCTTTCAAAATAATACAATATAACAGCGCTCTGTAGTTTATAAACACATTGTAGAGCTCCATGCAGACTCTCTTACCTCCTCTCTGCTCTCCCTCAGTGTCTGAACGGATAAAACAACGCGCTCCTACCACACTACAACCCGGACCTTTCAAAATAATACAATATAACAGCGCTCTGTAGTTTATAAACACATTGTAGAGCTCCATGCAGACTCTCTCACCTCCTCTCTGCTCTCCTCAGTGTCTGAACGGATAAAACAACGCGCTCCTACCACACTACAACCCGGACCTTTCAAAATAATACAATATAACAGCGCTCTGTAGTTTATAAACACATTGTAGAGCTCCATGCAGACTCTCTCACCTCCTCTCTGCTCTCCCTCAGTGTCTGAACGGATAAAACAACGCGCTCCTACCACACTACAACCCGGACCTTTCAAAATAATACAATATAACAGCTTTCTGTAGTTTAAAAACACATTGTAGAGCTCCATGCAGACTCTCTTACCTCCTCTCTGCTCTCCCTCAGTGTCTGAACGGGTCTGTCTCCCACAGAACGAGGAATATACCAATCACAAAATACAAACTGATCACTGCGGTTTAACAATTCATCTAATATGAACCGCAAAGGAAATTGTGATACCGGGGATCTTTTAATTAAAAATAAACAACACTTTCAATTGTATCACCGTAAACGAGCTGTTTGTAGCTCTAGTTTTTCCAGTGAATACAATTTTAATTCAAGTAACCCCCTCCTCAATGCCGGAGTTGGTACAACCTTTTATCACCCGGGGCGCTGTGACTGGAGGCAGCAGCGCCGATGCAGCGAGTTTTTCGCGGATATGTAATCTGTGATTTGTACAGATATTGTTATTTCCCGTCCTCTTCTTCAGAACAAGATGTTTAAACACTGACGGTATATCCATGATAATGTTTTTAGAAGTGTATTAGGTTAGTTCAAGTTTGAGCGTCGTTGTCACAAACAGATCCACAATGGCGCAGGCATGCGCGCAGTTTCATAGCTTTCTCTTCGCTAGTCTTGGAGGTTCAGTGCGTGTGAACTTGTTTTGGGTAAATACAGCACAGGGTCGCAGAAAGGTCATTCTTTACGAGTAAACTTCCAGGCAGTAACCTCTGCTATTTCTGCCCCATGCTTTTATTTAGTTTCTCTTAAACTGTATTATTGTCTCCTATTCTTTATCCAGGACAGTATTCCTCCCTGCTGTCCAGCGGCACAGATTTAGAATCTTCCTCAGACTGCGCTGCGAACTAAACCAGGCAACAGAGCCGCGTCCACAGCAGCAGAAGAGTCATCAGCAATGAGACACGCCAAGGAGTGCGCTGCTCTGTGAGACTCGAGGGGCCGCATTATCAAAGCGCTTCCTCCAGGCTTTAATTAACTGCTATTGATTTAAAAAAGGACAAAACATCATGTTAATGTTACAACATGAAAAACTAAACACACTGAGAGTGCTGAAGAGGGCTTGAAATACAGTGTATTACTCAGCTGTTTGGTTCTAGTTTTGTAAAATGAACAGGTGGTTTACCTCTTTAAAATAAATAGGAGATAATTAAAGACTGTCCTAAAAGCTTTGAAAAGATGTCCTGAGGTGTCTTATTGTGATTAAAAAGCGTCCCATTCCACAAGAAAAACCTGAGAGGCGTTAGAAAACTAAAGCTCTTTGAATGAAATGCTTTTTATTATATGAATAACTACCCAGTGGAGTGACAGAGCAGGTTAATAAACTAAATGTATTGAATGAATAATGAAATCAGATCATATATGTCAGAGAGTGAGAGGTTTGTATTAAACAGTCCAGTTACAGTATTTTTTAAAATGTTTTAGTAGTTTAACTGCTTATGACTGCGAGGATTGGAAACAAAGGTAAATATTCTCATACAATACTCTGCATTTATATTACTGCGCCCAACAGTACTTTCGGTAAAGCTGTATTTGGGTCTGTAGTTGTTGTCCCCGGTCTGTACCAAGTGTATTCATTCAGGAGAAGCAACACAAGTGAAGGTGAATAAGCAGCCTACAGAATGTGTGCATTGCAAAAAGCGTTTATTATTAAAACATGACGAGACATCTCTCAGGTTTTATTAATAACACCAATATTCTCTTTGTGTGGCGTTAGGTTGTAACCCTTCAAAAGTTACAAACGTCAAATTTGCAATGCTTCAATGTATCCAGTAGGTGGCACCAAAACACTGTTCAGCTTTTACATTGTACAGTTTAGACTGCATTGGTTGATAATGTACATTCCTCCTTGAATGAGTTCAGTAAAAAGGGCTGGACCTAGATATTTCAAACAGCATTACTGATATTTTTGTGATACAATACACACATAAAAACAATGTGCTCCACAATATAAAGCGTTCTTTAATTCTTAGTTTAAATTGCTGCATAATAAAGTGAATGTACACAAACATTTGTGTTTAGTGTTTAAGTCTTCTAATAATTAGATTATTATGTTTAACCCATTTATCTTTTTAAATGATACCTTCAATCTTCTACTGTGATACTAATGGGAACATTTAAAATGAGTTGATGGATGATCGAAACAAAATCTTTGTTGTTTTGTGAAACATAATTTCCTCTCATCAAAAAAATGTAACTTCTAAGAATCTTCCTGTTTCTTTTCTTTGTAAATCACCTCCTCACCCAGTTCATTGCTCTGTGTGTGTAATCTCCATGCCTGCAATGGTAATGACTAGAGTTAAATCACCTCCTCACCCAGTTCATTGCTCTGTGTGTGTAATCTCCACGCCTGCAATGGTAATGACTAGAGTTAAATCACCTCCTCACCCAGTTCATTGCTCTGTGTGTGTAATCTCCATGCCTGCAATGGTAATGACTAGAGTTCAATCACCTCCTCACCCAGTTCATTGCTCTGTGTGTGTAATCTCCATGCCTGCAATGGTAATGACTAGAGTTAAATCACCTCCTCACCCAGTTCATTGCTCTGTGTGTGTAATCTCCATGCCTGCAATGGTAATGACTAGAGTTAAATCACCTCCTCACCCAGTTCATTGCTCTGTGTGTGTAATCTCCATGCCTGCAATGGTAATGACTAGAGTTAAATCACCTCCTCACCCAGTTCATTGCTCTGTGTGTGTAATCTCCATGCCTGCAATGGTAATGACTCGAGTTAAATCACCTCCTCACCCAGTTCATTGCTCTGTGTGTGTAATCTCCATGCCTGCAATGGTAATGACTAGAGTTAAATCACCTCCTCACCCAGTTCATTGCTCTGTGTGTGTAATCTCCATGCCTGCAATGGTAATGACGAGAGTTAAATCACCTCCTCACCCAGTTCATTGCTCTGTGTGTGTAATCTCCATGCCTGCAATGGTAATGACTAGAGTTAATTCACCTCCTCACACAGTTCATTGCTCTGTGTGTGTAATCTCCATGCCTGCAATGGTAATGACTCGAGTTAAATCACCTCCTCACCCAGTTCATTGCTCTGTGTGTGTAATCTCCACGCCTGCAATGGTAATGACTAGAGTTAAATCACCTCCTCACCCAGTTCATTGCTCTGTGTGTGTAATCTCCATGCCTGCAATGGTAATGACTAGAGTTAATTCACCTCCTCACACAGTTCATTGCTCTGTGTGTGTAATCTCCATGCCTGCAATGGTAATGACTAGAGTTAAATCACCTCCTCACCCAGTTCATTGCTCTGTGTGTAATCTCCATGCCTGCAATGGTAATGACTCGAGTTAAATCACCTCCTCACCCAGTTCATTGCTCTGTGTGTGTAATCTCCATGCCTGCAATGGTAATGACTAGAGTTAAATCACCTCCTCACCCAGTTCATTGCTCTGTGTGTAATCTCCATGCCTGCAATGGTAATGACTCGAGTTAAATCACCTCCTCACCCAGTTCATTGCTCTGTGTGTGTAATCTCCATGCCTGCAATGGTAATGACTAGAGTTCAATCACCTCCTCACCCAGTTCATTGCTCTGTGTGTGTAATCTCCATGCCTGCAATGGTAATGACTAGAGTTAAATCACCTCCTCACCCAGTTCATTGCTCTGTGTGTAATCTCCATGCCTGCAATGGTAATGACTCGAGTTAAAATCACCTCCTCACCCAGTTCATTGCTCTGTGTGTGTAATCTCCATGCCTGCAATGGTAATGACTAGAGTTAAATCACCTCCTCACCCAATTCATTGCTCTGTGTGTGTAATCTCCATGCCTGCAATGGTAATGAGTTAAACCCTAGGGGTCAGATGTAAACCCTTTTTATTTTCTTTTATTTAAAATATATTCCGATGCTGCAGTCATTTTAATGTGCCCATCAAAACACACATCTCCTTTTCTGTGGTCAGTCTGCTCTCCGTTCATTTCTGAGAAGGAAATACATGTCTGTGGTTAGTGAGAGGAAGTGAAGGCAGGCAGGGTTTAAATTGAGCCTGAATACTGGAATGCAGCCCTGCACCCCCTGTTAAACTGACAAGAAGGGATTCTGAGAAGGGGAGATGAGAGGGTCTGCTCCTTAGAAAATAATTAAACAAAGATCTGTTATAAAGCTGTGGTGTAATGAAAAACAATTCATGTGAAAATCTGAGGGTAACATTGAAGCAGGGTTTCACTCTAACTATTCTCCTGTTGAATGCAAACCTACAAGTGTGGTTTTCTGTGTGTCTCTGCTCTGGGGACTCTTGCCAACCCTCCTCAAAGGCTCATCACTGTAGAGCCTCACCCCTCTGAGGGAGACTCCCTGCTGGGACATAGGGGGACCCCCTGGACAAACAGTCACTTCAATCCAGCCTGAAGCTGCCCCTGCCTCGTGCTTCATTGCAGGCAGCCTCCAAAAGAGACGTCACAGACTGGCTGGGCAGTGAGACATGGTTCCAGTGGCAGAGTGGGGGAGCTCACAGGTAAGAACATAAGAATGTTTACAAATGAGAGGAGGCCATTCAGCCCATCTTGCTCGTTTGGTTGTTAGCAGCTTATTGATCCCAGAATCTCATCAAGCAGCTTCTTGAAGGATCCCAGGGTGTCAGATCCAACAACATTACTGGGGAGTTGGTTCCAGACCCTCACAATTCACTGTGTAAAAAAGTGCCTCCTATTTTCTGTTCTGAATGCCCCTTGATCTAATCTCCATTTGTGACCCCTGGTCCTTGTTTCTTTTTTCAGGTAAAAAAAAAAAAGTCCTGCTTGAATCAGATCACCGCGTAGTCTTCTTTGTTCAAGACTGAATAGATTAAATTCTTTTAGCCTGTCTGCATACGACATGCCTTTTAAACCCGGGATAATTCTGGTCTCTCTTCTTTGCACTCTTTCTAGAGCAGCAATATCCTTTTTGTAACAAGGTGACCAGAACTGAGCACAATATTCTAGGTGAGGTCTTACTAATGCATTGTAAAGTTTTAACATTACTTCCCTTGATTTTAATTCAACACTTTTCACTATATACAGTGCCTATAGTAAGTATTCACCCCCCTTGGACGTTTTCACAGTTTGTTGTGAGATTTTTTTTCCATTTGATTTACACAACCTACTGGGGGGGGGGGTGAAAAAACAAATCAATTAAAAATAAAAACCTGAAAAGTCTTCATTAGAGAAGTATTCACCCTGTTTGTATTGGGAATGGGTTTCTTTGGGAATCTATAATAAAAGATGTCTCGATGTCTTGCACAGTATTGATTTGCATGTTGGGTTGGGTTTGACAGTGTGATCTCATTCATGTGCAGGTGTTAATACAGCAGCACCTTCACATCGAACGAGCAGGACACAGAGACAGAGAGCAGCTACTCCACTCACTAGGAATCGGTAAGCACACATCTCAGTGATTTTTCAAATGTTCTTTCATTTCTTTATTTTTCTATTCCTCTGAAGGTGGTGGATTGGAGACCAGTCCTCTTTATGTCTCCACAGAGCAGGGATAACACAAGCAGAGGCAATGGGAGCTTATGGAATATTAGTTTGTTTAAAAATAAGGGGCTTAGCCACAATTGATATTTAAAGGGATTCTCAAGCCCATTTGTTTGGTCAGTCTGACTTGTGTTTTCTTTTATAAAACGTGCAGACTGTAGTCCAGCGGCAGACCTCAGTGTTGTGACTGTATACTGAGGATAGTCTTATTATTGTTTCCATAGTGTAACATGTCCTGGATGTAAGGCTGATAGGTCTGTACCTGCCCAGGTTTGCTGTATCACCCTTCTTAGATATTGTTACCATATTTATGAGCCTCCTGGCAGCCGGGTCACCCCCTGTCCTTATCGACACATCCTTTCTAAATCATTTGTACTTATCATTTTTGTTTATAGATGGATATAACTTAACACTGGCCATTTGGAAACCCAGGTGAACTGTCTGAATAGTTAAAGAATCCCTTAATTGGGTCTATAACTTAAAATCATTAACAAAGTTTAAAAATAAATCAATAAATGTTCTGCGATTCACTGCGAATAGAAAAAAAGAACAAGCTAAAAAGAACAGACTGTTTTGCATTATCACATTTGAATCAAAGGCACTCCACAGCAGACCGGTCCTGTGGCTCACCTTTGATTCAAATGTGATCATGCAAAACACTCGAGATATGTCACATGGGGGAAAGCAACCTGTCTGCAAATCAAAACTGGTGTCCTGCCTTTCACCTTGCTGTGGAGGCCTGGGGTCCTAGCGGGGGGAGGGGCGGGGGGCTAGGTGCTGCACTGGGTTTATGTTAATGTTAAAAAATACTTTCTTTTAGTATTTCTAAATATAGCACTATTGAGTGTGTAATAGTTATGGATGGCTATTGTTAATGCACTAGACATGTCTGTCATCTTTCTGTGGAGGCCTGGGTTCCAATCTGTAGGGCTAGGTGGTGCTGTGGGTTAATGTTAATGCACTAGACTAGTCTGTCACCTTTCTCTGGAGGCCTGGGTTCCAATCTGGATGGCTAGGTGGTGCTGTTGGTTAATGTTAATGCACTAGACTAGCCTGTCACCTTTCTCTGGAGACCTGGGTTCCAATCTGGATGGCTAGGTGGTGCTGTGGGTTAATGTTAATGCACTAGACTAGCCTGTCATCTTTCTCTGGAGACCTGGGTTCCAATCTGGATGGCTAGGTGGTGCTGTGGGTTAATGTTAATGCACTAGACTAGTTTGTCACCTTTCTCTGGTGATCTGGGTTCCAATCTGGATGGCTAGGTGGTTCAGGGTATGTGTAGGTAAAGTGTCAGAGTTACTGAAGGTATTTTTTTGTTTCAGCAATTTATTTGTAAATACTGATTCCTTATCATTTTATTGATATAGTGTAACATTAGTCATAGTGAAACCTAGGGGACCTGTCTGAATATGTTTTTATACCACTGTGTATTTCCATGGATACATATGTAAAGGTTTTTTTTCAAATTGTTGATAGTTAATTAGTAAATGAAGTTAATGATCAGCAATCAGGTTGTATTGGGAATGGGTTTCTTTGTGAATCTATAATAAAAGATGTCTCGATGTCTTGCACAGTATTGATTTGCATGTTGGGTTGGGTTTGACAGTGTGATCTCATTCATGTGCAGGTGTTAATACAGCAGCACCTTCACATCGAACGAGCAGGACACAGAGACAGAGAGCAGCTACTCCACTCACTAGTAATCAGTAAGCACACATCTCAGTGATTTTTCAAATGTTCTTTCATTTCTTTATTTTTCTATTCCTCTGAAGGTGGTGGATTGGAGACCAGTCCTCTTTATTTCTCCACAGAGCAGGGATAACACAAGCAGAGGCAATGGAAGTTTATGGAATATTAGTTTGTTTGTTTAAAAATAAGTGGCTTAGCCACAATTGATATTTAAAGGGATTCTCAAGCCCATTAGTATGATCAATCTGACTTTTATTTTCTTTTATAAAACGTGCAGACTGTAGTCCAGCAGCAGACCTCAGTGTTGTGACTGTATACTGAAGATAGTCTTATTATTGTTTCCATAGTTTAACATGTCCTGGATGTAAGGCTGATAGGTCTGTACCTGCCCAGGTTTGCTGTATCACCCTTCCTAGATATTGTTACCATATTTATGAGCCTCCAGACAGCCGGGTCACCCCCTGTCCTTATCGGCACATCCTTTCTAAATCATTTGTACTTATCATTTTTGTTTATAGATGGATATAACTTAACACTGGTCATTTTGAAACCCAGGTGAACTGTCTGAATAGTTAAAGGATGTCTTAATTGGGTCTATAACTTAAAATTATTTAAAAACAAAGTTTAAAAATAAATCAATAAAGGTTCTGGAATTCACTGCGAATAGAAAAAAAGAACAAGCAAAAAAGAACAGACTGTTTTGCATTATCACATTTGAATCAAAGGCACTCCACAGCAGACCGGTCCTGTGGCTTTTGATTCAAATGTGATCATCTAAACTACGAGCTATGTCACATGGGGGAAAGCAACCTGTCTGCAAATCAAAACTGGTGTCCTCCCTTTCACCTTGCTGTGGAGGCCTGGGGTCCCTAGCGGGGAGGGGCGGGGGCTAGGTGCTGCACTGGGTTTATGTTAATGTTAAGAAATACTTTCTTTTAGTATTTCTAAATGTAGCACTATTGAGTGTGTAATAGTTATGGGTGGCTATTGTTAATGCATCAGGATAGTCTGTCACCTTTCTGTGGAGGCCTGGGTTCCAATCTGCATGGCTAGGTGGTGCTGTTGGTTAAAGTTAATGTACTAGACTAGCCTGGCATCTTGGACTAGCCTGTCACCTTCTCTGGAGGCCTGGGTTCCAATCTGGATGGCTAGGTGGTGCTGTGGGTTAATGTTAATGCACTAGACTAGTCTATCATCTTTCTCTGGAGGCCTGGGTTCCAATCTGGATGGCTAGGAAATGCTGTGGGTTAATTTTAATGCATCAGGATAGTCTGTCACCTTCCTCTGGAGGCCTAGGTTCCAATCTGGATGGCTAGGTGGTGCTGTGGGTTAATGTTAATGCACTAGACTAGTCTGTCATCTTTCTGTGGAGGCCTGGGTTCCAATCTGGATGGCTAGGTGGTGCTGTGGTTAATGTTAATGCACTAGACTAGTCTGTCACCTTTCTGTGGAGGCCTGGGTTCCAATCTGGGGGGCTAGGTGGTTCAGGGTATGTGTAGGTAAAGTGTCAGATTTACTGAAGATATTTTTTTGTTTCAACAAATTATTTGTAAATACTGATTCCTTATCATTTTATTGATATAGTGTAACACTGGTCATATTGAAACCTCAGGGATCTGTCTGCATATGTTTTTTTATGCCACTGTGTATTTCCCTGGATACATATGTAAAGTTTTTTTTTTTTTTTTTAATTGTTGATAGTTAATTAGTTAATGCAGTTAATGATCAACAATCAGGTTGTATTGGGAATGGGTTTCTTTGTGAATCTACAATAAAAGATGTCTTGATGTCTTGCACAGTATTGATTTGCATGTTGGGTTGGGTTTGACAGTGTGATCTCATTCATGTGCAGGTGTTAATACAGCAGCACCTTCACATCGAACGAGCAGGACACAGAGACAGAGAGCAGCTACTCCACTCACTAGTAATCAGTAAGCACACATCTCAGTGATTTTTCAAATGTTCTTTCATTTCTTTATTTTTCTATTGCTCTGAAGGTGGTGGATTGGAGACCAGTCCTCTTTATGTCTCCACAGAGCAGGGATAACACAAGCAGAGGCAATGGGAGCTTATGGAATATTAGTTTGTTTAAAAATAAGCGGCTTAGCCACAAGTGATATTTAAAGGGATTCTCTAGCCCATTCGTTTGATCAGCCTGACTTGTATTTTCTTTTATAAAACGTGCAGACTGTAGTCCAGCAGCAGACCTCAGTGTTGTGACTGTATACTGAGGATAGTCTTATTATTGTTTCCATAGTTTAACATGTCCTGGACGTAAGGCTGATAGGTCTGTACCTGCCCAGGTTTGATTTATCACACTTCTTAGATATTGTTACCATATTGATGAGCCTCCAGACAGCCGGGTCATCCCTGTCCTTATCGACAAATCCTTTGTAAATCGTTTGTACTTATCATTGTTGTTTATAAATGGATATAACTTAACACTGGCCATTTGGAAACCCAGGTGAACTGTTGAATGGTTAAATAATCCCTTAATTGGGTCTATAACTTAAAATCATTAAAAAAAAAACGTTTAAAATAAATCAATAAAGGTTCTGTGATTCACTGCATATAGAAAAAAAGAACAAGCAAAAGAACAGACTGTTTTGCATTATCATATTTGAATCAAAGGCGCCCACAGCAGACCGGTCCTGTGGCTCGCCTTTGATTCAGCAATGATCAAACAAAAACACTCGAGATATGTCACATGGGGGGAAAGCAACCTGTCTGCAAATCAATACTGGTGTCCTGCCTTTCACCTTGCTGTGGAGGCCTGGGGTCCTAGGGGGAGGGGCGGGGGCTAGGTGCTTGCACTGGGTTTATGTTAATGTTAAGAAATACTTTCTTTTAGTATTTCTAAATGTACATCTTATTGAGTGTGTAATAGTTATGGGTGGCTATTGTTAATGCATCAGGATAGTCTGTCACCTTTCTGTGGAGGCCTGGGTTCCAATCTGCATGGCTAGGTGGTGCTGTGGGTTAATGTTAATGCACTAGACTAGCCTGTCATCTTTCTCTGGAGGCCTGGGTTCCAATCTGGATGGCTAGGTGGTGCTGTGGGTTAATGTTAATGCACTAGACTAGTCTATCATCTTTCTCTGGAGGCCTGGGTTCCAATCTGGATGGCTAGGAAATGCTGTGGGTTAATTTTAATGCATCAGGATAGTCTGTCACCTTCCTCTGGAGGCCTAGGTTCCAATCTGGATGGCTAGGTGGTGCTGTGGGTTAATGTTAATGCACTAGACTAGTCCGTCACCTTTCTCTGGAGGTCTGGGTTCCAATCTGGGAGGCTAGGTGGTGCTGTGGGTTAATGTTAATGCACTAGACTAGTCTGTCATCTTTCTCTGGAGGCCTGGGTTCCAATCGGGGGGGCTAGGTGGTTCAGGGTATGTGTAGGTAAAGTGTCAGATTTACTGAAGATATTTTTTTGTTTCAACAAATTATTTGTAAATACTGATTACTTATCATTTTATTGATATAGTGTAACATTGGTCATATTGAAACCTCAGGGATCTGTCTGAATATGTTTTTTATGCCACTGTGTATTTCCCTGGATACATATGTAAAGGTTTTTTTTTTTAAATTGTTGATAGTTAATTAGTTAATGAAGTTAATGATCAGCAATCAGGTTGTATTGGGAATGTGTTTCTTTGTGAATCTACAATAAAAGATGTCTCAATGTCTTGCACAGTATTGATTTGCATGTTGGGTTGGGTTTGACAGTGTGATCTCATTCATGTGCAGGTGTTAATACAGCAGCACCTTCACATCAGCGAGCAGGACACAGAGACAGAGAGCAGCTACTCCACTCTCACTAGTAATTGGTAAGCACACATCTCAGTGATTTTTTCAAATGTTCTTTCAGTTCTTTATTTTTCTATTCCTCTGAAGGTGGTGGATTGGAGACCAGTTCTCTTTATGTCTCCACAGAGCAGGGATAACACAAGCAGAGGCAATGAGAGCTTATGGAATATTAGTTTGTTTAAAAATAAGCGGCTTAGCCACAATTGATATTTAAAGGGATTCTCAAGCCCATTAGTTTGATCAGCCTGACTTGTATTTTTTAAAACGTGCAGACTGTAGTCAGCAGCAGACCTCAGTGTTGTGACTGTATACTGAGGATAGTCTTATTATTGTTTCCATAGTGTAACATGTCCTGGATGTAAGGCTGATAGGTCTGTACCTGCCCAGGTTTGCTTTATCACACTTCTTAGATATTGTTACCATATTGATGAGCCTCCAGACAGCCGGGTCACCCCCTGTCTTTATTGACAAATCCTTTGTAAATCGTTTGTACTTATCATTGTTGTTTATAAATGGATATAACTTAACACTGGTCATTTTGAAACCCAGGTGAACTGTTGAATGGTTAAATAATCCCTTAATTGGGTCTATAACTTAAAATCATGAAAAAAAACGTTTAAAAAATAAATCAATAAAGGTTCTGTGATTCACTGCGAATAGAAAAAAAAGAAGAAGCAAAAAAGAACAGACTGTTTTGCATTATCACATTTGAATCAAAGGCGCTCCACAGCAGACCGGTCCTGTGGCTCGCCTTTGATTCAAATGTGATCATGCAAAACACTCGAGATATGTCACATGGGGGAAAGCAACCTGTCTGCAAATCAAAACTGGTGTCCTGCCTTTCACCTTGCTGTGGAGGCCTGGGGTCCTAGCGGGGGGAGGGGCGGGGGGCTAGGTGCTGCACTGGGTTTATGTTAATGTTAAGAAATACTTTCTTTTAGTATTTCTAAATGTAGCACTATTGAGTGTGTAATAGTTATGGGTGGCTATTGTTAATGCACTAGACTAGCCTGTCACCTTCCTCTGGAGGCCTGGGTTCCAATCTGGATGGCTAGGTGGTGCTGTAGGTTAATGTTAATGCACTAGACTAGTCTGTCATCTTTCTGTGGAGGCCTGGGTTCAAATCTGGATGGCTAGGTGGTGCTGTGGGTTAATGTTAATGCACTGGACTAGCCTGTCACCTTTCTCTGGAGGCCTGGGTTCCAATCTGGATGGGTAGGTGGTGCTGTAGGTTAATGTTAATGCACTAGACTAGTCTGTCATCTTTCTGTGGAGGCCTGGGTTCCAATCGGGGGGGCTAGGTGGTTCAGGGTATGTGTAGGTAAAGTGTCAGATTTACTGAAGATATTTTTTTGTTTCAACAAATTATTTGTAAATACTGATTACTTATCATTTTATTGATATAGTGTAACATTGGTCATATTGAAACCTCAGGGATCTGTCTGAATATGTTTTTTATGCCACTGTGTATTTCCCTGGATACATATGTAAAGGTTTTTTTTTTTAAATTGTTGATAGTTAATTAGTTAATGAAGTTAATGATCAGCAATCAGGTTGTATTCGGAATGGGTTTCTTTGTGAATCTATAATAAAAGATGTCTCGATGTCTTGCACAGTATTGATTTGCATGTTGGGTTGGGTTTGACAGTGTGATCTCATTCATGTGCAGGTGTTAATACAGCAGCACCTTCACATCGAACGAGCAGGACACAGAGACAGAGAGCAGCTACTCCACTCACTAGTAATCGGTAAGCACACATCTCAGTGATTTTTCAAATGTTCTTTCAGTTCTTTATTTTTCTATTCCTCTGAAGGTGGTGGATTGGAGACCAGTTCTCTTTATGTCTCCACAGAGCAGGGATAACACAAGCAGAGGCAATGAGAGCTTATGGAATATTAGTTTGTTTAAAAATAAGCGGCTTAGCCACAATTGATATTTAAAGGGATTCTCAAGCCCATTAGTTTGATCAGCCTGACTTGTATTTTCTTTTATAAAACGTGCAGACTGTAGTCCAGCAGCAGACCTCAGTGTTGTGACTGTATACTGAGGATAGTCTTATTATTGTTTCCATAGTGTAACATGTCCTGGATGTAAGGCTGATAGGTCTGTACCTGCCCAGGTTTGCTTTATCACACTTCTTAGATATTGTTACCATATTGATGAGCCTCCAGACAGCCGGGTCACCCCTGTCTTTATTGACAAATCCTTTGTAAATCGTTTGTACTTATCATTGTTGTTTATAAATGGATATAACTTAACACTGGTCATTTTGAAACCCAGGTGAACTGTTGAATGGTTAAATAATCCCTTAATTGGGTCTATAACTTAAAATCATTAAAAAAACGTTTAAAATAAATCAATAAAGGTTCTGTGATTCACTGCGAATAGAAAAAAAAAGAAGAAAAAAAAGAACAGACTGTTTTGCATTATCACATTTGAATCAAAGGCGCTCCACAGCAGACCCGGTCCTGTGGCTCGCCTTTGATTAAATGTGATCATCTAAAACACTCGAGATATGTCACATGGGGAAAGCAACCTGTCTGCAAATCAAAAACTGGTGTCCTGCCTTTCACCTTGCTGTGGAGGCCTGGGGTCCCTAGCGGGGAGGGGCGGGGGCTAGGTGCTGCACTGGGTTTATGTTAATGATAAGAAATACTTTCTTTTAGTATTTCTAAATGTAGCACTATTGAGTGTGTAATAGTTATGGTGGCTATTGTTAATGCACTAGACTAGCCTGTCACCTTCCTCTGGAGGCCTGGGTTCCAATCTGGATGGCTAGGTGGTGCTGTAGGTTAATGTTAATGCACTAGACTAGTCTGTCATCTTTCTGTGGAGGCCTGGGTTCAAATCTGGATGGCTAGGTGGTGCTGTGGGTTAATGTTAATGCACTGGACTAGCCTGTCACCTTTCTCTGGAGGCCTGGGTTCCAATCTGGATGGGTAGGTGGTGCTGTAGGTTAATGTTAATGCACTAGACTAGTCTGTCATCTTTCTGTGGAGGCCTGGGTTCCAATCTGGATGGCTAGGTGGTGCTGTGGGTTAATGTTAATGCACTAGACTAGTCTGTCATCTTTCTGTGGAGGCCTGGGTTCAAATCTGGATGGCTAGGTGGTGCTGTGGGTTAATGTTAATGCACTGGACTAGCCTGTCACCTTTCTCTGGAGGCCTGGGTTCCAATCTGGATGGGGGTGGTGCTGTGGGTTAATGTTAATGCACTGGACTAGCCTGTCACCTTTCTCTGGAGGCCTGGGTTCCAATCTGGATTGCTAGGTGGTGCTGTGGGTTAATGTTAATGCACTAGACTAGTCTGTCATCTTTCTGTGGAGGCCTGGGTTCCAATCTGGATGGGTAGGTGGTGCTGTGGGTTAATGTTAATGCACTAGACTAGTCTGTCACCTTTCTCTGGAGGCCTGGGTTCCAATCTGGATGGCTAGGTGGTTCAGGGTATGTGTAGGTAAAGTGTCAGATTTACTGAAGTTATTTTTTTGTTTCAGCAGATTATTTGTAAATACTGATTACTTATCATTTTATTGATATAGTGTAACTTTGGTCATATTGAAGCCGAGGGGACCTGTTTGAATATGTTTTTTTATGCCACTGTGTATTTCCCTGGATACATATGTAAAGGTTTTTTTTTTTAAATTGTTGATAGTTAATTAGTTAATGAAGTTAATGATCAGCAATCAGGTTGTATTGGGAATGTGTTTCTTTGTGAATCTACAATAAAAGATGTCTCAATGTCTTGCACAGTATTGATTTGCATGTTGGGTTGGGTTTGACAGTGTGATCTCATTCATGTGCAGGTGTTAATACAGCAGCACCTTCACATCGAACGAGCAGGACACAGAGACAGAGAGCAGCTACTCCACTCACTAGTAATCGGTAAGCACACATCTCAGTGATTTTTCAAATGTTCTTTCAGTTCTTTATTTTTCTATTCCTCTGAAGGTGGTGGATTGGAGACCAGTCCTCTTTATGTCTCCACAGAGCAGGGATAACACAAGCAGAGGCAATGAGAGCTTATGGAATATTAGTTTGTTTAAAAATAAGCGGCTTAGCCACAATTGATATTTAAAGGGATTCTCAAGCCCATTAGTTTGATCAGCCTGACTTGTATTTTCTTTTATAAAACGTGCAGACTGTAGTCCAGCAGCAGACCTCAGTGTTGTGACTGTATACTGAGGATAGTCTTATTATTGTTTCCATAGTGTAACATGTCCTGGATGTAAGGCTGATAGGTCTGTACCTGCCCAGGTTTGTTTTTATCACACTTCTTAGATATTGTTACCATATTGATGAGCCTCCAGACAGCGGGTCACCCCTGTCTTTATTGACAAATCCTTTGTAAATCGTTTGTACTTATCATTGTTGTTTATAAATGGATATAACTTAACACTGGTCATTTTGAAACCCAGGTGAACTGTTGAATGGTTAAATAATCCCTTAATTGGGTCTATAACTTAAAATCATTAAAAAAACGTTTAAAAATAAATCAATAAAGGTTCTGTGATTCACTGCGAATAGAAAAAAAAGAAGAAGCAAAAAAGAACAGACTGTTTTGCATTATCACATTTGAATCAAAGGCGCTCCACAGCAGACCGGTCCTGTGGCTCGCCTTTGATTCAAATGTGATCATAAAAAAACACTCGAGATATGTCACATGGGGGAAAGCAACCTGTCTGCAAATCAAAAAACTGGTGTCCTGCCTTTCACCTTGCTGTGGGAGGCCTGGGGTCCCTAGGGGGGAGGGGCGGGGGGGGCTAGGTGCTGCACTGGGTTTATGTTAATGTTAAGAAATACTTTCTTTTAGTATTTCTAAATAGCACTATTGAGTGTGTAATAGTTATGGGTGGCTATTGTTAATGCACTAGACTAGCCTGTCACCTTCCTCTGGAGGCCTGGGTTCCAATCTGGATGGCTAGGTGGTGCTGTAGGTTAATGTTAATGCACTAGACTAGTCTGTCATCTTTCTGTGGAGGCCTGGGTTCAAATCTGGATAGCTAGGTGGTGCTGTGGGTTAATGTTAATGCACTGACTAGCCTGTCACCTTTCTCTGGAGGCCTGGGTTCCAATCTGGATGGGTAGGTGGTGCTGTAGGTTAATGTTAATGCACTAGACTAGTCTGTCATCTTTCTGTGGAGGCCTGGGTTCCAATCTGGATGGCTAGGTGGTGCTGTGGGTTAATGTTAATGCACTAGACTAGTCTGTCATCTTTCTCTGGAGGCCTGGGTTCCAATCGGGGGGGCTAGGTGGTTCAGGGTATGTGTAGGTAAAGTGTCAGATTTACTAAAGATGTTTTTTGTTTCAGCAAATTATTTGTAAATACTGATTACTTATCATTTTATTGACATAGTGTAACATTGGTCATATTGAAACCTCAGGGATCTGTCTGAATATGTTTTTTATGCCACTGTGTATTTCCATGGATACATATGTAAAGTTTTTTTTTTAATTGTTGATAGTTAATTAGTTAATGAAGTTAATGATCAGCAATCAGGGTGTATTGGGAATGGGTTTCTTTGTGAATCTGCAATAAAAGATGTCTCGATGTCTTGCACAGTATTGATTTGCATGTTGGGTTGGGTTTGACAGTGTGATCTCATTCATGTGCAGGTTAATACAGCAGTACCTTCACATCGAACGAGCAGGACACAGAGACAGAGAGCAGCTACTCCACTCACTAGTAATCAGTAAGCACACATCTCAGTGATTTTTCAAATGTTCTTTCATTTCTTTATTTTTCTATTGCTCTGAAGGTGGTGGATTGGAGACCAGTCCTTTTTATGTCTCCACAGAGCAGGGATAACACAAGCAGAGGCAATGGGAGCTTATGGAATATTAGTTTGTTTGTTTAAAAATAAGCGGCCTAGCCACAATTGATATTTAAAGGGATTCTCAAGCCCATTAGTTTGATCAGCCTGACTTGTATTTTCTTTTATAAAACGTGCAGACTGTAGTCCAGCAGCAGACCTCAGTGTTGTGATTGTATACTGAGGATAGTCTTATTATTGTTTCCATAGTGTAACATGTGTACTCCACACTGGTGATTTTGAAACCCATGTGAACTGTCTGCCAAAGGGATAAACCACGGAAAGTGTTGACTCGGTAAAATAATCCTCCGTTTCGAGTGCCGTTAGGCCTGAGATGCTGGGATTATTTTACCGATTCAACTCTTACCGTGGTTTTATCCTGTTTTAAAACATTTCTGTGACGTCAGCCTTTGGTCTTTCAGTAGATTATATCTACGAATCGTCTAACTAAAGTGGCAGTGTGGCTTTTTGAAGAGAAGGGAGCAGGGGCAGATGAATTGTTGATAAACGAATCCACACTTTGAGCTACGAATCCTAGAAAACTGTGGATTCGTTAACTCGCTCAGTCACAAACAATTGACAAAAAAAAGCGTGTGTCTTTTTAATAAGCAGCAATTAAAACAACAATTAGCTATAATTTTATACCGTTTAAACATAATTGATTTCCAATTTCAGCACACAGTTCAGTACAATATATGTTCTTGTGCTTCATTGCTGGGTCATTTAAGAAACTTAAAGTGCGTCCCTGCAGTCTTAGAAAATGCTGTCTACACATTACAGGTTCGTATAGTGAATTACCACAGTACTCCTCTCCGTTACATTTTCTTACTTCTGTCACAAAACAGCTAAGGCTGTATGACAAAGCAGCATGATCCATATTGACTAAATCTCCACTAATTACACGCATCTCAGATTTAAAGTCAGCTTTTGAATTCCTTTCATTTAAGCAAACTTCAAACAGATTCACAGCCCATTTACATTTTGCGCGAGTACTTCCAGGAAATCGATCGCTTGCAAAGATATTAACTTCTTCATCCGTTTTAGGTGCAGCAAAACGCTTACTTTCCGCTTTCTCCTTTGTTTTTTCATTCTTTTTATTTTCTAATGCCCCTTCATGGTCTAAATTTAAAACAAAGTCTTCGTTGCTATCTTCACTTATAACACAGTATGTCGTCTGTGTCAGTGGGATTTCAGGTTCAGACTCGGAACTCATGACGGCACACCAGCAAACGCATACACAATGTAGCCTATTAATAGAAATGTCAATTATCTAATTAGAGTTCAATTACTCTCATTATTGAACAATTCTCAATTAGGAAGAAATGTTTTGAATAGTTAAATAATCCCTTAATTGGGCCTATAATTAAAAATGAGGCTGTCAAGCGATTAAAAAAATTAATCACGATTAAAAAAATTAATCTTAGTTAATCTCAGTTTTAATTGCATATTAAACTGTCACAATTACTACATCCATTGAATTTAAATGTGTTTTATTACTGATGCTATTGTTTTTATTATCCTTAACTGTAAATAAAATTGTTTAAAATGTATTTATTCATGTATTTATTTAATCAGGAAATTTACCCATTGAGACCACCACCAAAATGTACTAGGGGCAAGAATTTAGAAATTACAAGTTCAACCAACACAATAAAATGTGTGGTTCAAGCTTGATCAGCAGCACACAGAGATCAGAAAACATAATACATAGGAGATCTATTTTTAAATGTGATTGTGAACTGAAATAAATTAGTTTTTTTAAATAAAATTATAGATATGTAGCTATAGTAAGCACTTCTAGGGAATGAACTGTTAATTGTGAAGAGAACATACAAAAAACACTGTCATCATATCCAAAAACTGCAAACTAACAATTGTCAGGCTTTACATACAACATGAAAAAAAGGAGCAACGCAGCCTAACTCATTTATTATCATGATCATTCTTCGCTTGATATGGGCTTGCAGCGATCCTGCATTTCTATCAAAACTGCTGGGTTTAATTTGTTGTTGTTATTGTCTGTAGCTGAAGAGCTGCTCGTGTATTTTGAGAGATGAAGGCGTGTTCAGCACGCAGCAGACTAGATGTACTCGTGTGTGATACTGGAACTCACTTTGACAGTAGACAAGTAAGCGTCTTTCTGTCCAGTGAGCCGTCAAAAAAAAATCCCATTCATTTTTAGTGCTTTGCTCCATTAAGAGGTTCAGGGACTAACTTTCTATTTAAAC
Source organism: Huso huso (assembly GCA_036884735.1). Classification (NCBI taxonomy): domain Eukaryota; kingdom Metazoa; phylum Chordata; class Actinopteri; order Acipenseriformes; family Acipenseridae; genus Huso; species Huso huso. The sequence goes on along the minus strand of CM072681.1, from coordinate 14,165,278 downwards.
AATAACTGCACTCAGACACTCAATACCATGCTGCCGCGGCCGGGATTGAAGTACGGTGTGCCGAAAGGCTCAAAACACAGCAATGCGATTAACACGCGTTAAAATAATTAATCTCTAAAAAACATTTACGCGTTAATCGCAGAAATTAACTGCGATTAATTGACAGCCGTACTTAAAATCATTAAAAAAAACTTTAAAAATAAATGAATAGTCTACAAGCCCTTCGCTTGTGGATCCTGGATACAAAGTGTTAAAGGTTCTGTGATTCACTGCGAATAGAAAAAAAGAAGAAGCAAAAAAGAACAGACTGTTCTGCATTATCACATTTGAATCAAAGGCGCGCCACAGCAGACCAGTCCTGTGGCTCGCCTTTGATTCAAATGTGATCATGCAAAACACTCGAGATATGTCACATGAGGGAAAGCAACCTGTCTGCAAATCAAAACTGGTGTCCTGCCTTTCACCTTGCTGCGGAGGCCTGGGGTCCTTATTGTAGATTATATTGTATATATATATACAAGCCTGTTGTTATCTCTACTGGACCAGGCAGCCACCAATTCCTTCGTTTTGTACAAGGAATGCACCAGGAATATATCAGTAGGAGAGATATCATCTTGAAGCTAGCCACAGAGCTTCGGCAGAAACATTTCGATCAGAAAACTGCAAAGCAGCAGCTCAACCTGGATTCAGAGCTACACAGAGTGACACGCAGAGAAAACCTGTTACTTTACTTTCGTTTTAAATTACAAAATGCATATATTTTTACGTTTTGTATGTATATATAGATGATTACACACTACTTTCATTAGAAATGTTTATTATAGTTTTTCATTTTTCAAAGTAGTGCTTTATATGTGGTATGTTAGAAAATAAACCTTTTTATGTTTAATTGCTCATTTAAATATGGGGTTTCGGCTGTGTAGATGTTTTATATGACGTGCATGATATTTTTTCTTTTATTTAATATTGATGTTGTTTATATAACTGTCATAATGACTGCCTGCGTTGGTTTTAGGTGTGCGTATAACCACGGCGGTTCTCGTGTTAAAGGGACTGCGTTGGTTTTAGGTGTGTTCTCGCGTGTATAACCACGGCGGTTCTCGTGTTAAAGGACTGCGTTGGTTTTAGGTGGGCGTATAACCGCGGCGTTTTCTCGTGTTAAAAAGGGACCGTTGGTTTTAGGTGTCGCATTATAACCACGGCGGTTCTCGTGTTAAGGGACGCGTTGGTTTTAGGTGTGCGTATAACCACGGCGGTTCTCGTGTTAAAGGGACTTCGTTGGTTTTAGGTGTGCGTATAACGGGCGGTTTCGTGTTAAAGGGACCGCGTTGGTTTTAGGTAATGCGTATAACCACGGCGGTTCTCGTGTTAAA
>CM072681.1:14152237-14163405 GCA_036884735.1 Huso huso | reverse complement strand
TCTCCTGGATTTGAACCCAGTCCATTTCAATTCCATGGAAGAGCCTGCTTTTGCATTGCCTTACAGGAAATTAACCAAGTCTTTGAAAATAAAGGAAGAACTCGCCTGGATTTGAACCCAGCCCCCCAAGGTGAACAGCATAGCATGCTCGTGAACTAGCCCACTGCACCACCTTATGACAGTCTAACAGTCTAACCTTGTATATGAGATGAACTTCCCTTGTCAGAGATCGACACTGCTGGAGTTGAGAATCGTGAATCTTATTGCACAATTTCATGCCACTGAAGAGAGCAGGGATTATCAGACACAAAGCTATTACACAGCAGGGCTCTGAGGTAGATACCAGGGCTCCCAGGGTCAATGCTATCAGTGTTAATACTCCTCATATATATAATAACTGTGTGGCTTCCAGAGGAACATGTGCTTTTTATATTGTGTCCCTCGCAAGCTGTGGAATCTGAAGCTGCGCAGCAGAAATGATTCCACTTCCAGCAGGTTAACTTTGTGCAAAGTTTCCATTCTGATGTAAACTTTCATCCCCGAGCACTGTACTGATGAAACAACATGTGCGCCAGTCCTTCCTCCATAGGCAAAGCTAGCGCAACTGTTCGGGGGGGTCACGTGCCTCAGCACTACCAGCAAGCACTCGGGGCTGGGGAGAAAAGCAGCACAAGAGCCTCGATGTCTTGGCTTTGCGGGAGTGAGGGGAACTCTGTGAACACTGTCCTTTTTCTTTCTGCAGAGGAAACGGAAGATTATCCTGGAAAGCTACCCCTTAGAGGAAGGACAGCGTTACAATGACATAAACAGAACCGGATGTTGTGTGTGGTTTTCTTTCCGAGTTAGGCCTTGAGAAAAATGGTCGCCACAGTTCTTATTATTGAGGCGTACTTGCCGCTCGCTGTGTGTTACTGTTTTCTGTAAAACCTTGATATCCTGTCAGTTAAGAAAAGGCTTCATGCAAAGCTTGTTTTAACGTTGTCTTTATTACGCCGGCCAGAGACCCTGCATTGTAATATTTTCTACATGTTCTTTAAATTCTCAAATTTAATAATCGAACCCAGGTAGTAAAAATAGAGCCGGGTTGGGTAACTTAAAACCCGATGTGTCCCCATGCCGACCTCTAAAAATAAATATATATATATATATATATATATATATATATATATATATATATATATATAATGTATGTTTAAGGATCCCAAATCAATCACCAATGCTTACTTTAGTAAGTACATTTTCCTCTCCCTAAAACAACCACCACCCTCAAGTCCGCCCGTGGAAGAGGCGAAAAAGGGACATTAGTGGACTCGAGGATGGGTGCTTGTGTTTGGGGGAGGAGGTGGCTGTCGAATGGCCGGTGTCTTGAAAAAGAACAACGGGGGGGGATATGTAAGACAGCAGAGGGGGTTAAAGCCTCCCTGAAGAATGCACATTTGTTTAATTTTAATTGTATTTGCTTTATTGTTTAATTGTTTTGCTTTATTGTTGAATTTAATTTGTTAATTGTTTTATTATTATTATCCCCTGCACCTGGTAATTATTGTCAAATTAGGACCAGGTACAGGGTATTTAAAGATAGCAGTCAGATTGTTCAGGGGCTGCTGAGTAGAAGGAGACAGAAGAGGTGCTCTGCTTCCGCAAGCAGTCAAGAGGAAAAAAAACATAAGCAGTGTAAACCTGTGTGGTTTTGTTTGTTGTGTTTGGTTTGGTGGGGGAAACGGCTAGTCAGTCCTTCTTGTAGTCAGGGTGTTCCTGAAAGTTTAGTTAGTGTCTAAAGAGCTCGGTGTTTATTTTGTGTTTTTTTTATTTTGTTGTTTATTAAAATATAGCGGCGTCGGGCGCATAAAAAAATCCATTCCTGTGTGTTGGATCGTGTGTTTTAAAGGGGCAACGAACCTGTGTGCATGATTCGTTTTACAATATATAATGTATGTTTAAGGATCCCAAATCAATCACCAATGCTTACTTTAGTACTCATAACAGGCAAAATGAAACTCAACACAGACAAATGATTAGGGTTTATTAAGGCTCACAAAAAGTAAGATGAATATTAAAGTTAGAAATCACGGTACCAGAATTAGAAGTCTAGAGACAAGCAGGAGTAAAACATTTGCAGTAATACAGCATTAACTGACAGCCCTATTAAACTGTAATCTAGAGTTACTTCAAAACTTGTAGATACATTCAATCAATGTTTAAACGGTTCAGACATTTTAAAATGCACAAAATATCATCTGTTCAGTTAAAGTTCTCGTTTCAATTGTTCATCACAGTAGAATTGTTTGTATTCTTTAATCTAAATGTTATCCATGCTCAGAACTGTGTAAAAAAAAAAAAAGGCAATGCAATTTAGAAAACCAAACGATTAATAAAAAAAAAAACCTTGGGTTTCAGAGTTAAAACAGTATCCAAAGTCAGTATTCAAAATTATAGAATATAGAGTAAGGCCCTAACAGCAACTACAAAAAAAATACATCACAGTATCTAAAGCTGTCTAATGATTAACTGTTACAATACCGTAGCTTGCTTCACTCGCTTTGTTTTGGCTGCATTGTCGTCGGGTGAAACTGGAGGAAGCGCTGTGTAACTGCACAATATAAGACACACTGATTTGGCAGTAGAGATTTTATAATTTTTTTAAATGTGGGTTGTGACAGATATTCAGAAAAATTGTAACATTGAAGAGATGGGCTTTGTATTAGAAAACTGGTGACAGAGTCGGAAATCGCGCGTGACGGGCAAGTGTATTAATTTGTTACATTATCTATCTCAATGGGGATTGATTTTATTCTTAATAAAAGGATGGTAAAATGCGATTGACATGTATCTGGGTAACGGATAACCGAGTGCTGACTATGTATGTGGGATATGCATTCCCATCAAGGATCACAGAAGAGAGGGAAAAAGAGAAGAGAGAGGGAGAGGAAAGATGAAGGGAAGGATGGGGGAGAGGGGGAATGAGAAAGGAAGTAGAGGGGGAATGAGAGGAGGAGAGCGGTAGAAAGGGAGTCTGCCGTCCAGATGCTTTTAGTGAAATTCATTTGAACCTTTAGGAGATCAACACAGAGGTGACCATGGACACAGGTGTGAGGAGCCGTGACATTCCACACACTCTAGAGAAAAAAACTCTCTACAGTATTTAATTAAAAAATTGGACAAAACGCATTACCTTGTTTACAGTCCAGGTCACGGATGTACCAGCTAAATCTATAGAGCACCTGCCCCACATTTATTTCCATTGTCACACTGTATTGTAGATTATTTTGTGCTCTGTAATGAAAGCTTCATCCATTAATCCGGATTCATACACTTTTCAAACATCAAAATTCCATACTTTCTTCTAGACTGTCATTTTTTTTTTCCCAGACTTGTGTTTTAGTTAGTTTCTACTAGTTTTCAATAGTTATCCACATAGGCGGGCAGCCGAGAGCATTATAGCTTTTTGATCCAGAGCAGAAGTTGCTCTGGTTTTCTAAAAGTATTTGTTAGAATCTGGAGGTGCATATCTAGCAAGAGACAATGCAGGTATGCAAAAGAGAAGTAAGCTACAATCTAAGAAATGCCCAATATTTGAGAACTACGTTGCATTATTTACAAAATTAATAAAAAAGTTGTATACTGCAAGTATACTTGTCAAAATAGGATAGTATTATGTGACCAATAGGATACTAAAACCAGACAATTTTGGCACAAGTATACATGCAGTATATTACTTTTTTGTAAGGGATGAGATTGGATTCTGAGCCAGACTTCTTTATGCCATCTGTTAAATGTTGAACACTCTGAAGGTGAAAATAACAAAAATGAAATAACAAATGTGCAAGTGTGGTATATTAAACATACAAGTCAAACACTGAATACAGCACACCCTCGCTATAACAACCCTGTTTGGGTCCAAAGCCTTTTGTTCGCTACAGTAAAAGGACAACCCAAAACAAACAATATAAACTGCCAAATAAAAAAAAGCGCATCAACAAAGTTTCAGTTTTGTATCAATTGCAAAAGTTAATTTAAATCTTGTTCATTATTAAAAAAATAAATAAATAAATAAATTAAAAAACATGTTGCTTTTGCCGTGCGGTTGCATAGAGCTGCACGAGCCAACATCAGCAGCAGTTTGATTTTAAAATCAGTATTTAATCATTATAATGAAGGCCATATAGCGAGGATGTAAATAGTACACTCAGCTGACGGTTTGGACTCGAGACAGTTGCTACACTCGGTACTGTAAGTTACAAGCAAGCACCATACATTTAAAATAAAATTACCGGTACATTTTATTAATCACATTAAAGAAATGAAAAAAGCGATGTTAACATGCTACGTTTGTACAAACCAAGGGGCTGCAGAAAGAGTTTATTTTTTTTTTTAATCCGAGTCGGTGATAATAAGGGCCTGTTCACACTGGAGCTTTTTTTCGTACTCAGTACGGTTCGGTTCGTTTGGAGAGCAGTGTGAACATCAAAGTTCGATTGGCAAACGAACCAAACCGAACTGAACTGAACTGAGACCACTAGAAGAGATCGTCTCAGACCGTTTGGCAAAAGAACGGAGTTCGGTTCGCTTAAAAAACATGAATGTGAACACTGGACGGTCTCGGTTCTTTTGCAAACAGGAAACAAACCCGGTAGATTTGGTACAGTAGTGTACAGTTACTGCATACACAAACAGGTGGTAAAAATGTCCAGATGAGTGATATGGACAACGGGGGAAACAACGGCATTGTTAGAAATTTGATCAGAAAAAAATTAAAAAATCAGACTGACAAAACCCAATGTATTTGCTGTAATATCAACATACCTGGGAATTTATTAAAATTACCGTGGCTCCGGTTGGCTGGTGCGATTGCTATAACCTCTTTTTCTTTTTTTTAAAAAAGCTGTTTTCTTTTTTTTTGTAGAATTGTTCAAGTTCATGTTGAATGATGTCAACTGCCTCCAATCGCTTTCATGATTCATCACTGACATTGAAAAAAAAAAATCACATTTGCAGAAAATACGGCTGCCTTAAAGAAAGAAAACAATGCTATGCAGTAGGATGTCCATCTCAGAGTTTGCCAAATAGTTCCCAGGTATGAATTACGTGTTCGGTGTTGTCTTGCATAAAATAAAATACAATTTATTTATTTATCGCTGTACACACTCTAGGCTAATGTTTTACACGAGGAGCTATATCCCTAAAAATACATTCCTTTATATCTGTTGTCATTATTACAATACTGTGAAGTTCTTTTTTTTTTTTCAATATACGAGGATTTTATATAAAAAAAAAAAAGCAAAACATTAAACAATATATACAGTAGCTGCTGTACTACTATTGTAATTCAATATTTACATGTGAAGAAGCAATGCCAGAAAATGTAAACATCCGATGGTCTTTATTAATAAAAACAAGTTCACTTGATTATTATTATTTATTTCTTAGCAGACGCTTTATCCAGGGCGACTTACAATTGTTACAAGATATCACATTATTTTTTACATACAATTACCCATTTATACAGTTGGGTTTTACTGGAGCAATCTAGGTAAAGTACCTTGCTCAAGGGTACAGCAGCAGTGTCCCCCCACCTGGGATTGAACCCACGACCCTCCTGTCAAGAGTCCAGAGCCATAACCACTACTCCACACTGCTGCCCTGATTATTTCAATATGAACACAAGTGAACTGAGTCCTGGGAAAACATGGAAGTGAACCACGAAAACGAGCCCCAGTTAATTTCCAAACAAACTCAGTACGTTTGTATACAAGGCAAGTGTGAACAGCTAGCACATTGATACATTGCTTCAAAGCAAACGAACCGAACTGAGGATGTCTGAAATGAACCCAGTGTGAATACACCCTAACTATCGTATTCGATTTTGTTTTCCTGGGTTGGGAAATAACATTAACGATTTAATAAAGGTAACAACAAGATAACAAAATGTGAATCTCGGTGAGCAGAGTACAGTAGCTTGTAATTCCAGTCTGTAACTTTGTTTAAAAAATCATAGCCTTGGCTGTCGTAGACTCCATTTTACCCTTCGTTTCACTGGAGCAGACAGAGTCATGTGACATATACCAGCCGACTGACTGGATAGGATTGCTTTTTGAGTTGTGAGGACGTTGTCAGGGTGTTACACGGGCAATCCTCTGGATTTGGTCACAAGCAACATAGCTGCTACTTGTAAATTGTCTAGACAGTTGCTGCTAGAGCTGCTGACCCGCTTTTAGAGATCAATTACTATTAATAATAAAAGTAATCGCGAATCATTTTCATTCTCCCGTGATGCTAGTAAAATTCAGACTTTTTCAAGACTTTCATAACGGAGACATGGTTTTTCAAGCCCTGGAAATCAGTTTTGCATTTTTTTCCATACTTTTTCCAGACTTCCAGACGTGCGTGAACCCTGATTAATAGTCATAGCTCAGCTACATTTTCATTGGGAATTTGTCACCAAGTGCAAGATATTGCAAAGAGCAAGAAAGAGCCAGGGATGAAACCGCTTATGACTTTCTGTACCCAAGATCCGTACATGCCTGCTGCACTGCTATTACTCGGGGCACTTTACAAAAGCAACACAAACACAAGCATGGACAATGCACACTGCAAAGAGAAACGCCACGCAATATTCACTCATTCATGTCATAATACAGTCATGCAACACTATCAGTTTTCATACGTTTTTGAATAGTGATGAATTTCCAAGACCCATCCTCCAGGCGGTTGCCGAGTAAGGACGCTGCAGTCTCGTCTCTGGGATGCTACATCAGGGGTCTGGATACTCATTCCCATCAATTTATTTATTTTCAAGTTAATGAAGTTCAAATGTTAAACTCTGAAACTCATTTCCACACCGAAGTTATTGATTTATCCCAACTCGTCCATCAGATGAGGTGTGGAATAGTTTCCTTTCTGCATATTCCCCGCTCCCAGGCACTGACTGCATTGGCAGCCTGAGTTAAACTGACAGCAGAGAAGCCTCTTGTGACGCATTAGCGCCACCGCCCACTTTTGACAGAGAGCAAGAGAGTTGATTTGCATTTTTTACATTTTCAAATGCATGCTCTTAAGAGTGATACACAAAACATACATGCTGAATAAATGGACCAGAAAGAGTTAAAGAGTGATACACAAATCAGTATTTAAGGTTTCTCTCCTCTGTGAATTCACTGGTGTTTTGGAAGGGCTTGTTTAAGAGACACAGTTTCTCCTGTGTGAGTTCGCTGGTGTGAAACAAGGCTGTCTGACCAACTGAAACTCTTCCCACAGTCAGAGCAGTGATACGGTTTCTCTCCTGTGTGAGTTCGCTGGTGTCCTTTTAGGCTTCCTAACTGACTGTAACTCTTCCCACAGTCAGAGCAGTGATAATGGTTTCTCTCCTGTGTGAGTTCGCTGGTGTGAAACAAGGCTGCCTAACTGTCTGAAACTCTTCCCACAGTCAGAGCAGCGATAACGGTTTTCTCTCCTGTGTGAGTTCGCTGGTGTGAAACAAGGCTGCCTGACCGACTGAAATTCTTCCCACAGTCAGAGCAGTGATACGGTTTCTCTCCTGTGTGAGTTCGCTGGTGTAAAACAAGGCTGTTTGACCGACTGAAACTCTTCCCACAGTCAGAGCAGTGATATGGTTTCTCTCCTGTGTGAGTTCGTTCGTGTAAAACAAGGCTGTTTGACCGACTGAAACTCTTCCCACAGTCAGAGCAGTGATACGGTTTCTCTCCTGTGTGAGTTCGCTGGTGAAAAACAAGGCTATTTGACTGACTGAAATTCTTCCCACAGTCAGAGCAGTGATATGGTTTCTCTCCTGTGTGAATTCGCTGGTGTGCAACAAGGATGTTTGACTGACTGAAACTCTTCCCACAGTCAGTGCAGCAATACGGTTTCTCGCCTGTGTGAGTTCGCTGGGTGAAACCTTTCCCACAGTCAGGATATTCTCCACCGCCTGCCCTCGCTTTAGCTGCTGGACTGGAACCTGGAAAACATGAACAGGAAAGAAAGTAAGAGGGGCTGCTTGTAGGCTTAAGTTTGGTTCATAATTCAGACTCCGACATAATTTGTGGTCGGAGTCGAGGGTCTCTGACCCTGTGTGACAGGTCACACAGACTCTTCGACATGCGTCTTTTTGGAAAGTCGCACAGCCTTTTCTCATGCGTCTGTGACCTGAAATCGCATGGGGGGTCTGGCGCTGGATGTATCGCATTCATCTGCAGTGATGTATGAACCAACTCTCAGGGCATGTGCAGGGCCGGATTAACACATAGACAAACTAGATATACAGATAAAACTTGACTTCACTGACGTTCAAACCGAGGCATGCATCTCAAAATCAAATTGTCCTGAAGGGTGTTATGCAGATTTCTGTAACCCATAGAATTGTGTATCCCTGTGCAGAGGCAGTTTCTCAAAGATCGCTGGACGCACGTGCGATATTTCTGTGCCCGAGCCCCACTGTGTTGTCAAGCACTGCCATGGAGTTCAACAATGGTGGAGGAGTGGATTAAAGCATATGAATTTCAGCTGTGGGGGCTTGCACTGGGTTACACCAGCTTAAAGTTAAAAAAAACTTAGAGTAAGTAGCGGGGTTCCAAAAATATAGCGTTCCACATCCCCATGTGTTGCTACAACTGTATTTTTGTTTACGACTGTAAGTCGCCTTGGATAAGGGCATCTGCTAAGAAATAAATAAATAAGAAGAAGAAGAAGAATGATAATAATAATACTGTTTAAATAACGTACCAGTCATTTATTTTCAATGCTAACATCATGACAACTTTTACACATAACTTTAAAGTATGTTTTAAAGGTCTTTTTCAAAATGCCCACCCTAGTGCACTGATATTGCCAACATTGTCAGGTAACACAGCAATAGTGACCCATGATGTGGTATGGAACAGAAAAACCAGAGCACTTAAGGTTTTTTGTTAGGGGTGGGAATTTCGAATAAGATATTCGAATATACCAAGAATGAAAGTTTTGAATCCTCAACCTCTAATTACTCATAACAGTGACAGGTCTTTAGAAAGTATTAGCAGCAACCACACATAGGGACGCTGTGGCAAAGTGGGTAAGTGAGTGCAGGTGAAGGCAATGCAGCAGTGCAGAAGAAAACAGACAGACAATTATATCCAGGTGCAAGGGTGTGTATTGGTTTCACAATGTCCAGAGGCTGACGGCAATCCGCTGTAAATAATACTGTTGTAAAGTGATACAGTGGTGTGTATCACTTCGATTAGAATCCCCGGGTTTGACCCGTAATAAAAAAGTCCCGTTTTTAACACCACACGAAACACAAAACACAGACACAGTTCTTTAGTGAGTGATTTTAGTGCTTGTGGTGCGTAATACAATTTGTTGTGGTGAGGGAAGTGCTGGTGTCCGGGTTTGATGCTGGCCTGCGGCTACAGCTCCAGATCGTGTTAGTAGTCTTAGAAACAAACAAACAAACAGTTTACTAGACAAACGAACAAACACAACACTCACGTTTTTTGTTAGGGGTGGGAATTTAGAATAATAAGATATTTGCAGGCGATCTGATTCAAACATTCAAAATCCTAAAAGGTATAGACAATGTCAACCCAGGGGACTTTTTTGACCTGAAAAAAGAAACAAGGACCAGGGGTCACAAATGGAGATTAGATAAAGGGACATTCAGAACAGAAAATAGGAGGCACCTTTTTACAGAGAATTGTGAGAGTCTGGAACCAACTCCCCAGTAATGTTGTTGAAGCTGACACCCTGGGATCATTCAAGAAGCTGCTTGATGAGATTCAGGGATCAATAAGCTACTAACAACCAAATGAGCAAGATGGGCTGAATGGCCTCCTCTCGTTTGTAAACTTTCTTATGTTCTTATGTACAGTTCCTATAGAAAGTCTACACCCTCTTGAACTTTTTTCACATTTTGTTGTGTCAGTGCCTCAGAGTTTCATGCATTTAAATTAGGATTTTTTTCCACTTATCTACACACCATACTCCACACTGTTAAGGGGAAAAAAGTTTTTTTATTGAGAAAAAGATGATATATTACAAATACAAAACTGGAAGATCATAATTGGATAAGTCTCCCCCCCTGAGTTAATACTTGGTGGAAGCACCTTTGGCAGCAATTACAGCTGTGAGTCTGTTGGGATAGGTCTCTACCAACAGAGCTAGGTAAGGAAGAGCCCGCCTCCCTGTCAGTTATCAGTGAGGTGACAATTGAAGGGCTGATCACTTTTAACTTGCTCCTCTGTCAAAATACCATGCCAAGCTTTTTTCGGGTGTAGTTAGCTAATTTTTCCATTTGTTTTAGAAATTAACGAAAGTACTGAAACTTGATCACACAGCCCGAGTAGTAATTTCATTAGAATACTCGATTATTCAGACTCACCCTGTTTTATGGATCTCTCTTCCTGCAGCGATTTAGAGTACAGATCTCAAACCTCAGTGCACTAGAGCAGACATTTCTAAAGAGCTTTGCAACAGACTAAAGTCATGTGTTAAAAGTTGTCAGGATGTGAAGAATGAAAAGAAATGACAGGTGCGTTATTTAAACAGTTGTAGCAACACGTGGGGACGTGGGCTATATTTTTTCAGAACCCCGATACATACTCTTTATAGCCTTTACTTTATGTGTAAAAGCAAAGTCAGTAAAGACTGGACGCTGGTGAAACTGAGCCCTGGGATCAAAAATCTGCCCTTAGAGTTCTCCTGTAATGTTTCAGGTCTATTTCCTCTAAAACACCCCTACAATTATATATTTTCAATAGCATTACGTTTAGGGGTGTTAATCATTTAAAATTTAAATGGTTAAACGTTAGCAAAGTGTCAAATGTTTTTAATTTTGCTTAATTGTTTAAACTTTGTCAAATGTGCAGTTCAAATATTAAGAAGAAGAGCGTGTCTGCAAATAACGGCTACTCAGTTTTCTTTCGTTGTCCATTTCTACCTTTGTCACGTGACATCATTGTCACTGGATATTCACCCGCAATTTCCAGCATGCTTTTGCTCTCATGACTATCAATGTCATCTTCGGGAGATCTAAATACCCGAGCTGTCTGGGCACATTGTGATATAAAGGGAGACTGTGCTCTGCAGAGCTTAGTTACAGCAGCAGTACAGGAACAATGTTAAAATATATGAAAATATATCTACTGGTGCTGGATCTAGTGTGAGGAGGGAGGTCCAGGCAAACAACAATGCAAGTG
>CM072681.1:14102086-14151737 GCA_036884735.1 Huso huso | reverse complement strand
ACACAATATGTTGTCTGTGTCAGTGGGATATCAGGTTCAGACTCGGAACTCATGACGGCACACCAGCAAACGCATACACAATGTAGCCTATTAATAGAAATGTCAATTATCTAATTAGAGTTCAATTACTCTCATTATTGAACAATTCTCAATTAGGAAGAAATGTTTTGAATAGTTAAATAATCCCTTAATTGGGCCTATAATTTAAAATGAGGCTGTCAAGCGATTAAATAAAAATAATCACGATTAAAAAAATTAATCTTAGTTAATCTCAGTTTTAATTGCATATTAAATTGTAACAATGACTACATCCATTGAATTTAAATGTGTTTTATTACTGATGCTATTGTTTTTATTGTCCTTAACTGTAAATAAAATTGTTTAAAATGTATTTATTCATGTATTTATTTAACCAGGAAATTTACCCATTGAGACCACCACCAAAATGTACTAGGGGCAAGAATTTAGAAATTACAAGTTCAACCAAAACAATAAAATGTGTGGTTCAAGCTTGATCAGCAGCATACAGAGATCAGAAAACATAATACAAAGAATATCTATTTTTAAATGTGATTGTGAACTGAAATAAATTAGTTTTTGTTTAATAAAATTATAAATATGTAGCTATAGTAAGCACTTCTAGGAAATGAACTGTTAATTGTGAAGAGAACATACAAAAAAAAAAACCTGTCATCATATCCAAAAACTGCAAACTAACAATTGTCAGGCTTTACATACTACATGAAAAAAGGAGCAACGCAGCCTAACTCATTTATGATCATACTCGCTTGATATGGGCTTGAAGCGATCCTGCATTTCTAATGAAACTGGTGGGTTTAGTTTTTTTGTTGTTATCTGTAGCTGAAGAGCTGCTCGTGTATTTTGAGAGATGAAGGCGTGTTCAGCACGCAGCAGACTAGATGTACTTGTGTGTGATACTGGAACTCACTTTGACAGTAGACAAGTAAGCGTCTTTCTGTCCAGTGAGCCGTCAAAAAAAAAAATCCCATTCATTTTAGTGCTTTGCTCCATTAAGAGGTTCAGTGACTCTTTCTATTTAAACAATAACTGCACTCAGACACTCAATACCATGCTGCCAATGCCGGGATTGAAGTACGGTGTGCCGAAGGCTCAAGACACAGCAATGTGATTAACACGCGTTAAAATAATTAATCTTAAAAACATTTATGCATTAATCGCAGAAGTTAACTGCGATTAATTGACAGCCATACTTAAAATCATTAAATAAGTGTAAAATAAATGAATAGTCTACAAGCCCTTCGCTTGTGGATCCTGGATACAAAGAGTTAGAGGTTCTGCGATTCACTGCGAATAGAAAAAAAACAAGCAAAAAGAACAGACTGTTTTGCATGATCACATTTGAATCAAAGCCGCTCCACAGCAGACCGGTCCTGTGGCTCACCTTTTGATTCAAATGTGATCATGCAAAACACTCTAGATATGTCACATGGGGAAAGCAACCTGTCTGCAAATCAATACTGGTGTCCTGCCTTTCACCTTGCTGCGGAGGCCTGGGGTCCTAGCGGGGGGAGGGGCGGGGGGCTAGGTGCTGTACTGGGTTTATATTAATGTTAAGAAATACTTTCTTTTAGTATTTCTGAATGTAGCACTATTGAGTGTGTAATAGTTATGGGTGGCTATTGTTAATGGATCAGGATAGTCTGTCATCTTTCTCTGGAGGCCTGGGTTCCAATCTTTGCCTCAGACAGCTTAGGGAAGAAGTCTTGAAGGTACTTGAAGGCTGCCGACTCCTTATCTAGAGCTCTGACAAATTGTTTCATAAGGCCCAATTTGAAGTGCAGTAGTGGCATCAGCACCTTCCGGGGGTCCCAGCCGTACTCATCATACTTCAAGGCGTCCAGCAAGGTCTGGATGCTGTTGTAATCCTCTTTGAGGTGCACCGAGTGAGCCAGGGGAAGAGACGGGTACTTGTTACCATTATGGAGCAGCACGGCTTTGAGGCTCCTGGATGAGCTGTCAATGAAGGACAGTATAACGAGAACATGATGGGAGACTACATTTGGGGGCTGATTCGTGAAAGTGATTTACAGTATAATCGTAAATCTCGAAAAACTACTCACTTCTAAATCTTTTGTAGTCATTTTTGTATTGCATTTGTATAAATACATGTTAATTTGGATTCATATGTTGTTTTTTTCTGACTTTATGTGAACGAAAAGACACAAATTTGCCCGTTTTCTCATTGGAAATAGGTAAATTTCAAAATATCACTCCTGGTCACAAAAGCAAAGTTTGTGGGGAATAATAGCCATTTTCTATACTTTTGAGGCATAAGCAATTAGGAAATAACACTTACTACCCAGGAACAAAAATTGTGTTACATAGTGTTATTATTATTTGTTTATTTAGCAGACACCTTTATCCAAGGCAACCTACAGAGACTAGGGTGTGTGAACTATGCATCAGCTGCAGAGCCACTTACAATTACGTCTCACCCGAAAGACGGAGCAAAGGAGATTAAGTGACTTGCTCAGGATCACACAATGAGTCAGTGGCTGAGGTGGGATTTGAACCAGGGACCTCCTGGTTATACGCCCTTTTCTTTAACCACTGGACCACTCAGCCTCCTAAGGATCAGCCTCCTAGGTTGATCGTTATCTCTAGGCAAAGCTAGACAAATTAGATTAAAGTTCATTCAATGTAGATTCCTGATAAAATATAATATCATAAGAACATAACATAAGAAAGTCAATGACATTTGCAACATATTTGAGATGACAATGTCTTTATAACCTACAGTAAGCACTTCTAGGAAATGAACTGTTAATTGTGAAGAGAACATACAAAAAAAAAACTGTCATCATATCCAAAAACTGCAAACTAACAATTGTTAGGCTTTTCATACTACATGAAAAAAGGAGCAACGCAGCCTAACTCATTTAGTATCATGATCATACTTCGCTTGATATGGGCTTGCAGCGATCCTGCATTTCTATCGAAACTGGTAGGTTTAATTTGTTGTTGTTGTTATCTGTAGCTGAAGAGCTGCTCGTGTATTTTGAGAGATGAAGGCGTGTTCAGCACGCAGCAGACTAGATGTACTCATGTGTGATACTGGAACTCACTTTGACAGTAGACAAGTAAGCGTCTTTCTGTCCAGTGAGCCGTCAAAAAAAAATCCAATTCATTTTTAGTGCTTTGCTCCATTAAGCGGTTCAGTGACTAACTTTCTATTTAAACAATAACTGCACTCAGACACTCAATACAATGCTGCCGCGGCCGGATTGAAGTATGGTGTGCCGAAAGGCTCAAAACACAGCAATGCGATTAACACGCGTTAAAATAATTAATCTCTAAAAACATTTATGCATTAATCGCAGAAGTTAACTGCGATTAATTGACAGCCATACTTAAAATCATTAAATAAGTGTAAAAATAAATGAATAGTCTACAAGCCCTTCGCTTGGGGATCCTGGATACAAAGTGTTAAAGGTTCTGCGATTCACTGCGAATAGAAAAAAAAGAACAAGCAAAAAAGAACAGACTGTTCTGCATTATCACATTTGAATCAAAGGCACTCCATAGCAGACCGGTCCTGTGGCTCGCCTTTGATTCAAATGTGATCATGCAAAACACTCGAGCTATGTCACATGGGGGAAAGCAACCTGTCTGCAAATCAATACTGGTGTCCTGCCTTTCACCTTGCTGTGGAGGCCTGGGGTCCTAGCGGGGGGAGGGGCGGGGGGCTAGGTGCTGCACTGGGTTTATGTTAATGTTAAGAAATACTTTCTTTTAGTATTTCTGAATGTAGCACTATTGAGTGTGTAATAGTTATGGGTGGCTATTGTTAATGCATCAGGATAGTCTGTCATCTTTCTCTGGAGGCCTGGGTTCCAATCTGGGTGGCTAGGTGGTGCTGTGGGTTAAATTCACCTCTACAACACACGTGGTTATACATTTTATATGTGTTTTTGCTCGAATATAATTTGTTTATTTGGTGCAAGAAAAGTGTCCTGATACACAGTTTTAGGAATGTTATCTAAACTGTTGAATAATTTCAGTAAAGATAATCATTTGGACTCACAGAGAGACAGACACCAAGTGGTCAGTGATATAACTGCAGTATGTTTATTTTCAAACAAGAAGGGGATAATAATAATAATAATAATAATAATAATAATAATAATAATAATAATAATAATAATAATAAAATCAATTCCAAATTATGCATATTAAATATTGATTCTTAATGCAGTATGTCATATTGTAAGTATATAACTCCACTGAACAGAAATAATTGCAAAGTACAGTAATCCGTCTCATATCCGACTGCGGTGGGACCAGAGTAAGGGCGGACATGCAAAAAGTGGATGAATCAATCCTGTTTTAAATACCATTACACACAGCTGTAACTATTATTATATTCACTCAATTCTTGTTTTGAGATTCAGCTTTTATTAGGGAGCTCCCCTAAATACCTTGTTTAGAAAGATATTAATGTTTGTGACAGAGTAGCCGTCTGCCGTGTGGATGTGTGCATTCGCTGTTGAGTGACAGACAGGAGATCGAGACGGAGGTTGAAGTTCATACGCCCCCTGCAGGCGAACAGGATTTATTTACATATCGACACACTGAACAGCTCACGTGACACTACCAGCAATGGCAGTGCATGGAACACATACAACACAGTGTACGAAAACTGGGGTGGGATCTGCAATCTCTGAACTAATCTTCTCTGTTCAATAATAAACTAATGTTGCTGAAGAGCTTGATCATGGCGGATTACTGTAGTATCTAAACTATGAGCCTACACTAAACCAAAATGTGAATAACTGTTTTTTAAGTTATTATGCCTCACAAGCTTTAAAAACAGAAACAGTTGCCAGTGTGTATATTTTTAACAAATGCATGTATAAAACTGTAAAGTAAACCTTAGTTTCTTGTATTTACTTTATCATCATATCCCAGTTTCTTATTGAAATATGTAGATTTTTTTCATACAGTTTTGTGATCAGGTGATGTTCTTTAAGAATGGAGATGGTTGTAGATCTGTTTTATGTTCTGTTCAGCGGTCGCACAGGCATCGTTAAGGTTTGAATGAAGGTCCTGTTTAAAGTCGATTTTACAAGCAGCTCAAGGGGGTGAAACCCCACCAATATGCATGAAAATGTTTATGTGTGGTCGGATTGACAGGCTCAACAAACCCTGAGAACGGGGTAGCACTTGGCTGAATACTTTTTGAGATACAGAGCGGCAAAAAAAAACTGTTTTTCTTTCATTTTTTTTTAATGATTAAGATGCTTTTTTATACACCTGTATCTCAAAGTATAGCAAATTAAAGAACCATCGCCATACACACACAGTCCCGGGGTGTACATGTGCAACGGGGTATATATATATTTTGGGGGTACTAGTTTTACAGAAACTAAACGTCAACGATAACGGTGTGACGTCACTGCTGCTTGACGTCATTGCTAGGCAGAATGACTTGCGACTGTTCAATTGCACAGAATAGGGAGACATGGAATATATAGTTCAGCCCAAACGGGTCACATCTGTGTTTCTGTCTGGATTCAAATTGGTAATCTGTGATAATGGTATTTTTGTGTTTGTGCTTCAACACTGGGGAAACTAATAATATACATTTTTTTATAATTTAGGAAAAACGATTTTCATTTCCCCCCTCTCAGTTTTGTTGTTATGGTACGGTCGGAGTTCAGTGATACCGTTCCATTCCACAAACAAATCTATGTTGCTGTCGCTATTAAAACTGTTAACTTATCTGTGCTTTATGTAGGAAGTTTAACCAAACATAAATAATATTATTATTTATTTCTTATCCCTTATCCAGGGCGACTTACAATTGTTACAAGATATCACATTATTTTTACATACAATTACCCATTTATACAGTTGGGTTTTACTGGAGCAATTTAGGTAAAGTACCTTGGTCCAAGGGTACAGCAGCAGTGTCCCATACCAGGGATTGAACCCACAACCATCCGGTCAAGAGTCCAGAGCCCTAACCACTACGCCACACTGCTGCCTAACATGATAATAACATGATCCTGTCGACAGTTTTTAAAAGAATATTCCTAAATGAAAATGATTTTGTAAAGAAATGAATGCATTTTATACGTTTATTCATACCTAAAAAATGACTTCTTTGAAATGTCACTTGTGGTGAATTAGAAAATAAACATAGTGCTCCATTATCATTTATATGGGCCATTTTAAAATTCAAACACGGAATTATCCCCATATTCCATATGGTTTATGAGTTTATTAAAATGATATGATATTGCGTTTCTAGACATCGCGTGCATGTGTTATTTGTGTATATTATTAATTATATTTATATATTTGTATATTAATATCTGTATTATATTTGTTGTATTATAGCATATTCTATGTATCACCAGATTCATATAGCACCATTTTAAAATTCAAATGCGGAATTCATTATCCTCATATTGTTTATTAGTTTATTATAATGATATGATATTGCAATTAATACAGCACTTGTCAACTGCAAGCATGACAGGGTTGTAATTCCCACAAAGGGAAACCATCAGCCACGGTCACAGTGTTACCTGGGTGTGAAAAGGTGAGCATTGGTTTCAATGTAATGATACGCAATGCACACAACACATCAGACTGCCTAAAAACATGCACGATTCTTACATGATCTTTCTAGAGAGAGTGGACAGAGCCATACAACATGAAGAATCACTGCTCTCAGCACTACTATTCAAATGAGTCCCCACCTCTTCAGCCTCAGGGACAGTGGTTGCTGTCCCCACGTCTTCAGCCTCAGGTACAGCGGTTGCTGTCCCCACGTCTCCAGCCTCAGGGACAGTGGTTGCTGTCCCCCATCTCCAGCCTCAGGTACAGCGGTTGCTGTCCCCACCTCTTCAGCCTCAGGTACAGCGGTTGTTGTCCCCACGTCTCCAGCCTCAGGGACAGTGGTTGCTGTCCCCACGTCTCCAGCCTCAGGTACAGCGGTTGCTGTCCCCACCTCTTCAGCCTCAGGTACAGCGGTTGCTGTCCCCACGTCTCCAGCCTCAGGGACAGTGGTTGCTGTCCCCACGTCTCCAGCCTCAGGGACAGTGGTTGCTCCCCACGTCTCAGCCTCAGGGACAGCGGTTGCTGTCCCCACCCTCTCCAGCCTCAGGGGCAGTGGGTTGCTGTCCCCACGTCTCCAGCCTCAGGGACAGTGGTTGCTGTCCCCACCTCTTCAGCCTCAGGTACAGCGGTTGCTGTCCCCACGTCTCCAGCCTCAGGGACAGTGGTTGCTGTCCCCCGTCTCCAGCCTCAGGGACAGTGGTTGCTGTCCCCCGTCTCAGCCTCAGGGACAGCGGTTGCTGTCCCCACCTCTCAGCCTCAGGGACAGTGGTTGCTGTCCCCACGTCTCCAGCCTCAGGGACAGCGGTTGCTGTCCCCACGTCTCCAGCCTCAGGTACAGCGGTTGCTGTCCCCACCTCTCCAGCCTCAGGTACAGTGGTTGCTGTCCCCACGTCTCCAGCCTCAGGGACAGCGGTTGCTGTCCCCACGTCTCCAGCCTCAGGTACAGCGGTTGCTGTCCCCACCTCTCCAGCCTCAGGTACAGTGGTTGCTGTCCCCCGTCTCCAGCCTCAGGTACAGTGGTTGCTGTCCCCACGTCTCCAGCCTCAGGTACAGTGGTTGCTGTCCCCACGTCTCCAGCCTCAGGGACAGTGGTTGCTGTCCCCACGTCTCCAGCCTCAGGGACAGTGGTTGCTGTCCCCACGTCTCCAGCCTCAGGGACAGCGGTTGCTGTCCCCACCTCTTCAGCCTCAGGTACAGCGGGGTTGTCCCCACCTCTCCAGCCTCAGGTACAGTGGTTGCTGTCCCCACGTCTCCAGCCTCAGGTACAGTGGTTTGCTGTCCCCACGTCTCCAGCCTCAGGTACAGTGGTTGCTGTCCCACGTCTCCAGCCTCAGGTACAGTGGTTGCTGTCCCACGT
Organism: Huso huso; assembly: GCA_036884735.1. Taxonomy (NCBI): domain Eukaryota; kingdom Metazoa; phylum Chordata; class Actinopteri; order Acipenseriformes; family Acipenseridae; genus Huso; species Huso huso. Next base: position 14,143,771 of record CM072681.1, on the reverse strand, counting down.
CTCCAGCCTCAGGTACAGTGGTTGCTGTCCCCACCTCTCCAGCCTCAGGTACAGTGGTTGCTGTCCCCACGTCTCCAGCCTCAGGTACAGTGGTTGCTGTCCCCACGTCTCCAGCCTCAGGTACAGTGGTTGCTGTCCCCACGTCTCCAGCCTCAGGGACAGTGGTTGCTGTCCCCACGTCTCCAGCCTCAGGGACAGCGGTTGCTGTCCCCACCTCTTCAGCCTCAGGTACAGCGGTTGCTGTCCCCACCTTTCCAGCCTCAGGTACAGTGGTTGCTGTCCCCACGTCTCCAGCCTCAGGTACAGCGGTTGCTGTCCCCACGTCTCCAGCCTCAGGTACAGTGGTTGCTGTCCCCACGTCTCCAGCCTCAGGGATTAGCATTTTTCACATTTGATTTGGTGTAAATAAATCTGGCGATTAAAAAAAATACATACTTGCTGTGCGTCTCTTTCTTCTGTGCTTTTTGGTGTCTCAAGTGCTGTAATTAATCGATACATCAATTATTGATTACATATTGGTGAATCGATGCATCAAATTAGAACCCAGTTTGAAGTCTCCTGTTGCCGGTTTGCATTAAAACCTTGAGTGTGTGAGAGTGCTTCTTTTATGCCAGTACGGTAGATTAGCGCGTTGCTAGGATACACACTTTAGGCCTCTACATTCTCGCTGGACAAGCCAAATCAGAAGTAGGCCTGTTGTATCACGTTTTCTTCATTTAAAAATTAAGGCAAAACGTTTATTTTTTTTACTTTTTATTTTTATCTATTAAATCTACCGATTTTGTTTTTTTGTTTCAAAGCATGTTGTGTTTGGATTATATGGCAATATTATATAAAAAGAAGCTGCATTTAGTACGATAGTTAAATTGGTTAGGATTTGTGAGATTAATTCAAATGTTTTACTTTGCTTTTGGACATAAGATGTTAACAGTAACGAACAACCAGATATATATTAGTGTAGCGATCTGTGTACTGTTTGCGTAATGTATTCCCTTTTGTTTCTACTGTCTGTGATGTTAATGCCATTGTATTGTGTTCCTCTCCCCCCTGTCTGTATTACCTGTAGTTGCGGGCTATCCTGCACGCATGATGCGCCCTGGTCCCTGTCATTGGCTGTTGGTTGTGTGTACCCATTGGTCCTGGTGTACGGCTGGGGACCAATGGGATAGCTGTTCGCTCTGGCACCCGATTAACATAAAGGGGCGTTGCACGCTCATTGGGGTCGTTCGAGGGCAAGTGGTTAGAGCAGTGGGCTCTGAAAGAGATCCTAAATAAAGCTTTGAACCCGCAAGCAGCGTGTTGTCTACTTCTGTTCTGTCTACTGCGTGAAACGCTACATTATTATACCTAAAACCGCCGCAGTCAGTCATTATGATGGTTACATTTTAAACATCATCAATATTAAAATGAAGGACAAACTAACGGATACAACACATCATATCAAACATCTGCACAGCCGAAACACCGTATTTAAATGAACAATTAAACAAACTGGTTTATTTTCTAACTTACCACTATAAAGCACTACCTTAAAAAACGAAAACTATAATAAAATAAACATTTCAAAAGAAACTAGTGTGTAAACATCTATATGTACATACGAAAGTGTAAAAATGAAAGTATTTAATTTCAAATGAAAGTAGCATATGTTTTCTCTCGCGTGTGTCTCTCTGTTGCACTGAATCCAGGCTGAGCTGCAGCAGTCTGCTGCTTTGCAGTGTTGTGATGGAAATGTTTCTGCTGAAGCGCAGTTCAAGATGATATATTCCTGGTGCATTCCTTGTACAAAACGGAGGAATTGGTGGCTGCCAGGCCCCGTAGAGATAACAACAGGCTTGTATATTTTAAATATATATATATATATATATATATATATATATATATATATATATATATATATATAATTAATATTGTAGGTTATATTCAAAGTAAAAACATGTATTGTAAAAGGCAGTCAAAGTGAAGGCTTTGGCTGTTCTAGGTGGAAGGGATTATTATAACTTTTTTTTTTTTGGGATGCTGCCGTTCAAACGCCATCAGGGTATTTAATAAATGTATTTAGGAAAAGTCAAGAACAGACTACTGCGTATCTTTCGCACACGCAGAGTAATTTACATTTTAAAAGTGAAAACCGTCAAAATGACTGCCATGGTGGGAACTTTGACTGCCCTTTAAAATACATGTTTTTAATTTGAATATAACATACTATATATATATACAAGCCTGTTGTTGTCTCTACTGGACCAGGCAGCCACCAATTCCTTCGTTTTGTACAAGGAATACAGCAGGAATATATCAGTAGGAGAGATTTCATCTTGAAGTATAGCCACAGCGCCGGGCAGAAACATTTCGATCAGAAAACTGCAAAGCAGCAGCTCAACCTGGATTCAGAGCTACACAGAGTGACACGCAGAAAAACCTGTTATTTTACTTTTGTTTTAAATTACAAAATGCATATATTTTTACGTTTTGTATGTATATATAGATGTTTAAACACTACTTTCTTTAGAAATGTTTATTATAGTTTTTCATTTTTCAAAGTAGTGCTTTACATGTGGTATATTAGAAAATAAACCTTTTATGTTTAATTGTTCATTTAAATATGGGGTTTCGCTGTAGATGTTTGATATGACGTGCATGATATTTTTTTTTTATTTAATATTGATGTTGTTTAAAATGTAACTGTCATAATGACTGCCTGCATTGGTTTTAGGTGTGCATATAACCACAGCGGTTGTAGTGTTAAAGGGACTGCGTTGGTTTTAGGTGTGCGACCTTATAACCACGGCGGTTCTAGTGTTAAAGGGACCGGCGTTGGTTTTAGGTGTGTGTATAACCACGGCGGTTCTCGTGTTAAAGGACTGCGTTGGTTTTAGGTATGCGATAACCACGGCGGTTCTCGTGTTAAAGGACCGCGTTGGTTTTAGGTGTGCGATATAACCACGGCGGTTCTAGTGTTAAAGGACTGCGTTGGTTTTACGTATAACCACAGCGGTTGTAGTGTTAAAGGACTGCGTTGGTTTTAGGTGTGCGCGATAACCACGGCGGTTCTAGTGTTAAAGGGACTGCGTTGGTTTTAGGTGTGCGTATAACCACGGCGGTTCTCGTGTTAAAGGGACTGCGTTGGTTTTAGGTGTGCGTATAACCACAGCGGTTCTAGTGTTAAAGGGACCGCGTTGGTTTTAGGTGTGCGTATAACCACGGCGGTTCTCGTGTTAAAGGGACTGCGTTGGTTTTAGGTGTGCGTATAACCACGGCGGTTCTCGTGTTAAAGGGACTGCGTTGGTTTTAGGTGTGCGTATAACCACGGCGGTTCTAGTGTTAAAGGGACATCTGATGCGGACGATGCATATTCTTTCCAGTTGTTAAAAACTCAAGTCCTTTGTATTTCTTTTTTAATAAGTGTTCCAATCTGAATGCAAGTTTTGCCTTTTTGTTTAACTATTATGAACAACCACCCGATATGATTGAAATCAGTCGATTGAATGGGGCATTATCAAGCAAAAATCATCCCATAGGAATGGGCCAGTAGGCTCCTAACGGGTAGAGTAGGTCCGCGTCAAGCACTTTAATGGACGTCGGATGTAGTAGCCGCTAGAGGGCGCTGAACAAGCGGTGTTGAAATAATAGTAAACTTTAATAGTAACTCAGTTAGGTTTAGGGGTAGAGATTAGGTTAGTTGTAGACATTAGGTTTACGGGTGGGGGTAGATTTGGGGGTTAGGAAGCTAGTAGGTACCTACTGGCCCATTCCTATAGGATGATTCTTGCTTGATCACGTCCCATTCAATCGACTGATCTCAATCAGATCAGCTAAGCGCAACAGTGTTTTTAAGCTGTTCACACTTGTATCGGTACAGTTTGTTTCGATATAGAATATACCCCATACGAAACCACTTTCTGTCCTAACTCACTTTTCAATACCGGCACAATACAGATACAGATGCGATATTCTGTCCTAACTCACTTTTCAATACCGGTACAGTACAGATACAGATGCGATATTCTGTCCTAACTCACTTTCCAGTACCGGTACAGTACAGATACAGATGCGATATACCTGTCCACATTCATGTATGTTTAAATCGACAGTGTTCAGGTTCTGAACTCGTTTCCATGACGACCGCTGTCACATCTGTTAGAAGCGGATCCGTTGTTTTGTAATACAGCATGTTCTCCCGTCCTGTCCATGTACAGTGTTTTGTTTTTGCCTTCTTGTTCATTTCAATTAAATCGGATATTGCAGGTTGTACTGTAATTGTTACAAGTAAACCATTACTGTGAAAGCACCAATACATCATGAACCTAAAGAAAGCAATGCAGATGAGGAATTGTTATGTGTTTAAGCATGGGCATGCATCAAACTCTTCAATACTGAACACTGAACTGAACAAAACATGGAACATGGAACACATATGCAATGTAATTCTTCAATAAATAAAAATAAACATTTCTATTGAGGTTAAATAAACATTTCTATTGAGGTTAAATAAACATTTCTATTGAGGTTAAATAAACATTTCTATTGAGGTTCCAATGTGATTGAGTGTTTTTATTGTTTTGATGTGTTTTTTATATTGCTGCACTGGGTTTATGTTAATGTTAAGAAATACTTTCTTTTAGTATTTCTGAATGTAGCACTATTGAGTGTGTAATAGTTATGGGTGGCTATTGTTAATGCATCAGGATAGTCTGTCACCTTTCTGTGGAGGCCTGGGTTCCAATCTGGATGGCTAGGTGGTGCTGTGGGTTAAATTCACCTCTACAACACACGTGGTTATACATTTTATATGTGTTTTTGCTCGAATATAATTTGTTTATTTGGTGCAAGAAAAGTGTCCTGATACACAGTTTTAGGAATGTTATCTAAACTGTTGAATAATTTCAGTAAAGATAATCATTTGGACTCACAGAGAGACAGACACCAAGTGGTCAGTGATATAACTGCAGTATGTTTATTTTCAAACAAGAAGGGGATAATAATAATAATAATAATAATAATAATAATAAAATCAATTCCAAATTATGCATATTAAATATTGATTCTTAATGCAGTATGTCATATTGTAAGTATATAACTCCACTGAACAGAAATAATTGCAAAGTACAGTAATCCGTCTCATATCCGACTGCGGTGGGACCAGAGTAAGGGCGGACATGCAAAAAGTGGATGAATGAATCCTGTTTTAAATACCATTATACAAAGCTGTAACAATTATTATATTCACACAATTCTTGTTTTGAGATTCAGCTTTTATTAGGGAGCTCCCCTAAATACCTTGTTTAGAAAGATATTAATGTTTGTGACAGAGTAGCCGTCTGCCGTGTGGATGTGTGCATTCGCTGTTGAGTGACAGACAGGAGATCGAGACGGAGGTTGAAGTTCATACGCCCCCTGCAGGCGAACAGGATTTATTTACATATCAACACACTGAACAGCTCACGTGACACTACCAGCAATGGCAGTGCATGGAACACATACAACACAGTGTACGAAAACTGGGGTGGGATCTGCAATCTCTGAACTAATCTTCTCTGTTCAATAATAAACTAACGTTGCTGAAGAGCTTGATCATGGCAGATTACTGTAGTATCTAAACTATGAGTCTACACTAAACCAAAATGTGAATAACTGTTATTTAAGTTATTATGCCTCACAAGCTTTAAAAACAGAAACAGTTGCCAGTGTGTATATTTTTAACAAATGCATGTATAAAACTGTAAAGTAAACCTTAGTTTCTTGTATTTACTTTATCATCATATCCCAGTTTCTTATTGAAATATGTAGATTTTTTTTCATACAGTTTTGTGATCAGGTGTTGTTCTTTAAGAATGGAGATGGTTGTAGATCTGTTTTATGTTCTGTCTGTGCGGTCGCACAGGCATCGTTAAGGTTTGAATGAAGGTCCTGTTTAAAGTCGATTTTACAAGCAGCTCAAAAGGGGAGTGAAACCCCACCAATATGCATGAAAATGTTTATGTGTGGTCGGATTGACAGGCTCAACAAACCCTGAGAACGGGGTAGCACTTGGCTGAATACTTTTTGAGATACAGAGCGGCGAAAAAACTGCTGTTTTTCTTTCATTTTTTTTTTAATGATTAAGATGCTTTTTTTATACACCTGTATCTCAAAGTATAGCAAATTAAAGAACCACGCTTGCCATACACACAGTCCCCGGGGGTGTACATGTGCAACGGGGTATATATATATTTTGGGGGGTACTAGTTTTACAGAAACTAAACGTCAACGATAACGGTGTGACGTCACTGCTTGACGTCATTGCTAGGCAGAGTGACTTGCGACTGTTCAATTGCACAGAATAGGGAGACATGGAATATATAGTTCAGCCCACACGGGTCACATCTGTGTTTCTGTCTGGATTCAAATTGGTAATCTGTGATAATGGTATTTTTGTGTTTGTGCTTCAACACTGGGGAAACTAATAATATACATTTTTTTATAATTTAGGAAAAACAATTTTCATTTCCCCCCTCTCAGTTTTGTTGTTATGGTACGGTCGGAGTTCAGTGATACCGTTCCATTCCACAAACAAATCTATGTTGCTGTCGCTATTAAAACTGTTAACTTATCTGTGCTTTATGTAGGAAGTTTAACCAAACATAAATAATATTATTATTTATTTCTTAGCAGACGCCCTTATCCAGGGCGACTTACAATTGTTACAAGATATCACATTATTTTTACATACAATTACCCATTTATACAGTTGGGTTTTTACTGGAGCAATTTAGGTAAAGTACCTTGCTCAAGGGTACAGCAGCAGTGTCCCATACCAGGGATTGAACCCACAACCCTCCGGTCAAGAGTCCAGAGCCCTAACCACTACGCCACACTGCTGCCCTAACATGATAATAACATGATCCTGTCGACAGTTTTTAAAAGAATATTCCTAAATGAAAATGATTTTGTAAAGAAATGAATGCATTTTATACGTTTATTCATACCAAAAATGACTTCTTTGAAATGTCACTTGTGGTGAATTAGAAAATAAACATAGTGCTCCGTATCATTTATATGGCGCCATTTTAAAAATCAAACACGGAATTATCCCCCATATTCCATATGGTTTATGAGTTTATTAAAATGATATGATATTGCGTTTCTAGACATCGCGTGCATGTGTTATTTGTGTATATTATTAATTATATTTATATATTTGTATATTAATATCTGTATTATATTTGTTGTATTATAGCATATTCTATGTATCACCAAATTCATATAGCACCATTTTAAAATTCAAATGCGGAATTCATTATCCCCATATTGTTTATTAGTTTATTAAAATGATATGATATTGTAATTAATAAAGCACTTGCCAATTTCAAGCATGACAGTGTTGTAATTCCTGCAAAAGGAAAACCATTAGCCACGGTCACTGTTGCCTGGGTGTGAAAAGATGAGCAATGGTTTCAATGTAATGAATGCAACACAACACATCAGACTGCCTAAAAACCTGCACGATTCTTACATGATCTTTCTAGAGAGAGTGGACAGAGCCATACAACATGAAGAATCACTGCTCTCAGCACTACTGTTCAAATTTGAGTCTCCAGTCTCAGCCGTTGCTGTCCCCACCTCTCAGCCTCAGGTACAGGTTTGCTGTCCCCACGTCTCCAGCCTCAGGGACAGGGATTAGCATTTTTCACATTTGATTTGGTGTAAATAAATCTGGCGATTAAAAAAAATACATACTTGCTGTGCGTCTCTTTCTTCTGTGCTTTTTGGTGTCTCAAGTGCTGTAATTAATCGATACATCAATTATTGATTACATATTGGTGAATCGATGCATCAAATTAGAACCCAGTTTGAAGTCTCCTGTTGCCGGTTTGCATTAAAACCTTGAGTGTGTGAGAGTGCGCTTCTTTTATGCCAGTACGGTAGATTAGAGCGTTGCTAGGATACACACTTTAGGCCTCTACATTCTCGCTGGACAAGCCAAATCAGAAGTAGGCCTGTTGTATCACGTTTTCTTCATTTAAAAATTAAGGCAAAACGTTTATTTTTTTTACTTTTTTATTTTTTATCTATTAAATCTACCGATTTTGCTTTTGTTTCAAAGCATGTTGTGTTTGGATTATATGGCAATATTATATAAAAAGAAGCTGCATTTAGTACGATAGTTAAATTGGTCAGGATTTGTGAGATTAATTCAAATGTTTTACTTTGCTTTTGGACATAAGATGTTAACAGTAATGAACACCCATAGTTCAGATAGATATTAGTGTAGCGATCTGTGTACTGTTTGCGTAATGTATTCCCTTTTGTTTCTACTGTCTGTGATGTTAATGCCATTGTATTGTGTTCCTCTCCCCCCTGTCTGTATTACCTGTAGTTGCGAGCTATCCTGCACGCATGGTGCGCCCTGGTCCCTGTCATTGGCTGTTGGTTGTGTGTGCCCATTGGTCCTGGTGTACGGCTGGGGACCAATGGGATAGCTGTTCGCTCTGGCACCCGATTAACATAAAGGGGCGTTGCACGCTCATTGGGGTCGGTCGAGGGCAAGTGGTTAGAGCAGAGGGCTCTGAAAGAGATCCTAAATAAAGCTTTGAACCCGCAAGCAGCGTGTTGTCTACTTCTGTTCTGTCTACTGCGTGAAACGCTACATTATTATACCTAAAACCGCCGCAGTCAGTCATTATGATGGTTACATTTTAAACATCATCAATATTAAATTGAAGGACAAACTAACGGATACAACACATCATATCAAACATCTGCACAGCCGAAACACCGTATTTAAATGAACAATTAAACAAACTGGTTTATTTTCTAACTTACCACTATAAAGCACTACTTAAAAAAAAAACGAAAACTATAATAAAATAAACATTTTAAAAGAAACTAGTGTGTAAACATCTATATGTACATACGAAAGTGTAAAAATGAAAGTATTTAATTTCAAATGAAAGTAGCATATGTTTTCTCTCGCGTGTGTCACTCTGTTGCACTGAATCCAGGCTGAGCTGCAGCAGTCTGCTGCTTTGCAGTGTTGTGATGGAAATGTTTCTGCTGAAGCGCAGTTCAAGATGATATATTCCTGGTGCATTCCTTGTACAAAACGGAGGAATTGGTGGCTGCCAGGCCCCGTAGAGATAACAACTAGGCTTGTATATTTTATATATATATATATATATATATATATATATATATATATATATATATATATATATATATATATATAATTAATATTATTGTAGGTTATATTCAAAGCAAAAAAAACATGTATTGTAAAAGGCAGTCAAAGTGAAGGCTTTGGCTGTTCTAGGTGGAAGGGATTATTATAACTTTTTTTTTTTTGGGATGCTGCCGTTCAAACGCCATCAGGGTATTTAATAAATGTATTTAGGAAAAGTCAAGAACAGACTACTGCGTATCTTTCGCACACGCAGAGTAATTTACATTTTAAAAGTGAAAACCGTCAAAATGACTGCCATGGTGGGAACTTTGACTGCCCTTTAAAATACATGTTTTTAATTTGAATATAACATACTATATATATATACAAGCCTGTTGTTGTCTCTACTGGACCAGGCAGCCACCAATTCCTTCTTGCTTTGTACAAGGAATACAGCAGGAATATATCAGTAGGAGAGATTTCATCTTGAAGTATAGCCACAGCGCTCGGGCAGAAACATTTTCGATCAGAAAACTGCAAAGCAGCAGCTCAACCTGGATTCAGAGCTACACAGGTGACACTAGAGAGAAAACCTGTTACTTTACTTTTGTTTTAAATTACAAAATGCATATATTTTACGTTTTGTATGTATATATAGATGTTTAAACACTACTTTCTTTAGAAATGTTTATTATAGTTTTTCATTTTCAAAGTAGTGCTTTATATGTGGTATGTTAGAAAATAAACCTTTTTATGTTTAATTGTTCATTTAAATATGGGTTTCGCTGTGTAGATGTTTTATATGACGTGCATGATATTTTTTCTTTTATTTAATATTGATGTTGTTTTATAAATATACTGCCTGTGATAATGACTGCCTGGATTGGTTTTGGTGTTGCGGATAATAATATATTTTAAGTTTTGTTAAAGGGTTTCACGTTGGTTTTAGGGGTGCGACAACACGGTTGATATTAGGAAATGCTTATTAGACGGCGTTGTTTTTGTTAAAGGAGCGCTTTTTTAGGTGTGTTATGTTAGAAAATAACGGCGGTTCTCGTGTTAAAGGGACTGCGTTGGTTTGGGGTGACAACCAACGTATAACCAACGGCGGTTCTAGTGTTAAAGGACCGCGTTGGTTTTAGGTGTGCGATAACCTCGTTAAAGGGAACGGTGGTTCTCGGTCACCGTGTTAAAGGGACTGCGTTGGTTTTAGGTGTGCGTATAACCACGGCGGTTCTAGTGTTAAAGGGACATCTGATGCGGACTCATGCATATTCTTTCCAGTTTTTAAAAAACTCAAGTCCTTTGTATTTTTTTAATATGTGTTCCAATCTGAATGCAAGTTTTGCCTTTTGTTTAACTATTATGAACAACCACCCGATATGATTGAAATCAGTCGATTGAATGGGGCATTATCAAGCAAAAATCATCCCATAGGAATGGGCCAGTAGGCTCCTAACGGGTAGAGGTCCGGGTAGCTTGGCGTGGGCGTCGGATGTAACCGCTAGAGGGCGCTGAACAAGCGGTGTTGAAATAATAGTAAACTTTAATAGTAACTCAGTTAGGTTTAGGGCAGAGATTAGGTTAGTTTGTAGACATTAGGTTTACGGGTAGGGGGTAGATTTAGGGGTTAGGAGGCTAGTAGTACCTACTGGCCCATTCCTATGGGATGATTCTTGCTTGATAATGTCCCATTCAATCGACTGATCTCAATCAGATCAGCTGGCGCAACAGTGTTTTTAAGCGCTGTTCACACTTGTATCGGTACAGTTTGTTTCGATATAGAATATACCCGCACGAAACCACTTTCTGTCCTAACTCAGTTTTCAATACCGGTACAGTACAGATACAGATGCGATATTCTGTCCTAACTCAGTTTTCTATATTCTCCTAACTCACTTTCCAGTACCGGTACAGTACAGATACAGATGCGATATTCTGTCCTAACTCACTTTCCAGTACCGGTACAGTACAGGTACAGATGCGATATACGTTTCCAAATTCATGTATGTTTAAATCGACAGTGTTCAGGTTCTGAACTCGTTTCCATGACGACCGCTGTCACATCTGTTAGAAGCGGATCCGTTGTTTTGTAATACAGCATGTTCTCCCGTCCTGTCCATGTACAGTGTTTTGTTTTTGCCTTCTTGTTCATTTCAATTAAATCGGATATTGCAGGTTGTACTGTAATTGTTACAAGTAAACCATTACTGTGAAAGCACCAATACATCATGAACCTAAAGAAAGCAATGTAGATGAGGAATTGTTATGTGTTTAAGCATGGGCATGCATCAAACTCTTCAATACTGAACACTGAACTGAACAAAACATGGAACATGGAACACATATGCAATGTAATTCTTCAATAAATAAAAATAAACATTTCTATTGAGGTTAAATAAACATTTCTATTGAGGTTAAATAAAACATTTCTATTGAGGTTAAATAAACATTTATTGAGGTTAAATAAACATTTCTATTGAGGTTAAATAAACATTTCTATTGAGGTGAAATAAACATTTCTATTGAGGTTAAATAAACATTTCTATTGAGGTGAAATAAACAATGAGGTTAAATAAAAATTGAGGTTAAATAAACATTTCTATTGAGGTGAAATATATGAGGTTAAATAAACATTTCTATTGAGGTTAAATAAACATTTCTATTGAGGTTCCAATGTGATTGAGTTGTTTTTATTGTTTTTGATGTGTTTTTATTTTTCAAGCTTTCCCTCTATGAAGGTGATTAATAGAAAGTCTTCTCTTTCTAATGCAGGGTCTGCTGTGATGGAGAAGAGGGGTCCTCATCCTTCTGCTTGCAGGTGGGTTTTTTTATTTCTGTTTTTTCACTGTTTGCTTTAATATTTCCCACATTCTCTGCTGGTATGTTACACATTATTTTCCATGTATCTGGAGAGGTTCCCAGTCCCCTCTGGTGTTCAGTCTCCCTGTCACAGTGTGTGTGTGTGTGTGTGTGTGTGTGTGTGTGTGTGTGTGTGTGTGGTGGGTGTGTGTGTATTGTGGGTGTGGCAGAGGGGGAGGGGTTTACAGGGGTTAGGATCCCTGTCAGATCACATGGGAATGTGGCTGGAGCTGACAAGTGAATACATGATTAAGTGATTAATTAGGCTCCAGACACGGGTGTATAGAATAGGTATTCACGAGTGATAATTAGTAAGGACACAGACCTTCTATCTAGCTACACAAGATGGTCAATTCCACTGATTTAACATGGGAACTTCCATCCGTGCCTAATGCTGTCATTCAAAAATGATCTAGACAGCATTCAGAACTGGGCAGACACATGGCAAAATGACATTTAATAGAGAAAAGTGTAAAGTACTGCACGCAGGCAATAAAATGTGCATTATTAATATCATATGGGAGATACTGAAATTGAAGAAGGAATCTATGAAAAGACCTAGGAGTTTATATTGACTCAGAAATGTCTTCATCTAGACAATGTGGGAAGCTATAAAAAGGCCAACAAGATGCTCGGATATATTGTGAGAAGTGTTGAATTTAAATCAAGGGAAGTAATGTTAAAACTTTACAATGCATTAGTAAGACCTCATCTAGAATATTGTGTTTAGTTCTGGTCACCTTGTTACAAAAAGGATATTGCTGCTGTAGAAAGAGTGCAAAGAAGAGCAAGCAGAATTATCCGGGTTTAAAAAGGCATGTCGTATGCAGACAGGCTAAAAGAATTGAATCTATTCAGTCTTGAACAAAAAGACTACACAGTGATTCTATTCAAGCATTCAAAATTTAATAGGTATTGACAACGTCAACCCAGGGTACTTTTTTTGACCTGAAAAAGAAACAAGGACCAGGGGTCACAAATGCATTCAATTGTGACAACACAGTAAAAAAAAATAGTAATATCTCCTTTTCAATTTTCCACGGAATGTTTAACAACTCCTGAATTCAGCTTTTATTTATATATAGTAGATGCTGCTTGGTAGCCATCAAAAAGTTGTCATTATCTGAGAGTTGTTAAGAGAAAAACCATGGGATAGGATTGGTTCCTTTAAAAAAAATTAAAAACCAAAAGTTGTCTTTATTGGAGTTGCTAATAAGTGGCATCTATTGTATAAATTATATATCTGTTTTTAATGTTTATCTGTATGAATTGACATAATGTCTGATGATTTGAATTGGGATCAATATAAATGGTTTCAGATTTAATTCTATGTTAATACCCTTAAAGCAACTGCTTCATTTAAAAAGACGTACATTTCTGTCTCTTTTTTAAGATGATCAGCTTGTATTTATATTCTTAGCTCAGTTCTCAGTTAATGGTTGCAATTCATGACTGAACAGTTTTGAATACTCTAACAATAGTGGTTCTTAATGTATGTTATGTGTGCTTTACGTATATCCTTGTGACGCGGTACTCCCGCCCCTGTGCATGTTTTCCATTAATTTGTATGTTTATGTCTTGTTGTTATGATTTAGGTATTTTAGATATGAAGGCGCTGTTTTGATTTAAGGACGAGGGAGATTCCGTCCGCCGTTTATTTGTTATTGTTTTGTATTTTTAAATACCTCGTGGGAATGCGTGACTGTCAGCTAGTAATTATTGAATTAGCATCATTATTATACTCGTGCAGACTATGGCCGAGGGGCAGGCCCGGCCTTAGTGATAGGCGGAGTCTGCTAATGCCTAGGACGACGAAATTCAGGGGGCGGCAGAATTATTATTATTGTTTTTTAGTTTTGTTAACGGAACCTGCATCACATTTGTGTTGGCTTGCCACGTGCCGCGCATCAGTGTTTATACTGTAGTGATCTGTACTGAGTGTTTTGTGTCTATGTCCTGAGTGCCTGTGCGTGTGAGCGAGTGCACCTGTGGGGATGGGGAGCGGGATCGAGGCGTGACCTCAGGGTGCTTGTGTGAATGTTGTCCAATCGTATTTTTGTTTGTCCCTCGGTTCGATGTTTTGTTTTAAATCTATTACACATTACCTTCTTTTGTTTCAAAGCATGTTGTGTTTGGATTATATGGCAATATTATATAAAAAGAAGCTGAATTTAGTATGACAGCTAAATTGGTCAGGATTTGTGAGATTCATTTAAATGTTTTGCTTTGCTTTTAGACATAATGAGATGTGTTAATGATGTTGTTTTTTTGTTTATCAGGGTTTTGTGTGCCTGCGTACAACCAGATCAGAAAACACGTGTTTGTGGAAACTGAGACGAGCTGGTCTGAAGCTCAGAGCTACTGTAGAGAGAAGCACACAGACCTGGCCACTGTGCGCAGCCAGGAAGAAGCAAAGCAGCTCTTAAATATTACAGGAGCTTCTCTGGGGTTCCTGGATTGGTCTGTATCGTGATGACACACAGAACTGGCAGTGGTCTAACAGCGATGATGTCATCTACTCCAACTGGAGGGCAGACCTCTTCTGTGCTTCAGTCAATTCAGACGGAAAGTGGATTGATTTACCCTGCAACCTTCAGAAAGCCTTCATGTGCTACAAAGGTAAAGACGTAATTGTTGCGATATTGCAATTGATTATTCATTTATTTTATATTCATTCTTATAATTATTAAGCATCCCTGTGAGGGGAGCTTGTATGGGTTTGAAAATCTTGAAAATCTAATATCTCAAACTATTACAGCTTGCAAATATTTAAGACCCTTGCTCTTGCCTATTGCTCTATTCATCACACTTCCCAAATCCTATCTCCAGTCCCTCGTGTCTCCTTATATTCCCTCTCGCCCTCTCCGCTCATCCTCTACTGGCCAACTTGTTATGCCTTCTCTTCACTCTCCTTCCTCCCGTCCTTGCTCCTTCTCTTCACTCTCCTTCCTCCTGTGCTGCTCCTTCTCTTCACTCTCCTTCCTCCCGTGCTCGCTCCTTCTCTTCACTCTCCTTCCTCCCGTGCTGCTCCTTCTCTTCACTCTCCTTCCTCCCGTGCTGCTCCTTCTCTTCACTCTCCTTCCTCCCGTGCTGCTCCTTCTCTTCACTCTCATTCCTCCCGTGCTGCTCCTTCTCTTCACTCTCCTTCCTCCCGTTGTAAGCTCCTTCTCTTCACTCTCCTTCCTCCCTGTGCTGGCTCCTTCTCTTCACTCTCCTTCCTCCCGTCCTGCTCCTTCTCTTCTCTCCTTCCTCCGTCCTTGCTCCTTCTCTTCTCTCCTTCCTCCCGTCTTTGCTCCTTCTCTTCACTCTCCTTCCTCCCCGTGCTGTCCTTCTCTTCCTCTCCTTCCTCCCTCCTTCTCCTTCTCTTCCTCTCCTTCCTCCGTGCTGCTCCTTCTCTTCCTCTTCTTCCTCCCGTTCTCCTCCTTCTCTTCCTCTCCTTCCTCCGTGCTGCTCCTTCTCTTCTCTCCTTCCTCCCGTGCTTCTCCTTCTCTTCACTCTCCTTCCCTCCCGTTGCTGCTCCTTCTCTTCCTCTCTCCTTCCTCCGTGCTGCTCCTTCTCTTCACTCTCCCCTTCCTCCGTGCTGCTCCTTCTCTTCACTCTCCCTTCCTCCCGTGCTGCTCCTTCTCTTCCTCTCCCTTCCTCCTGTGCTCGCTCTCTTCTCTCTCCTTCCTCCTGCTTCGGCTCCTTCTTCACAATTGGAGAGGATGTTTTAATTCCAAGAAAAGTATTTGAGTTGAAATCATTTATTTCCTCCCGTGCTGCTCCTTATCCAGGGTGACTTAAAATTGTTACAAGATTCACATTATTTTTATATACAATTACCCATTTATACAGTTGGGTTTTACTGGAGTTCTGCTCTAGGTAAAGTACCTTGCTCAAGGGTACAGCAGCAGTGTCCCCTTCAGGATTGAACCCAGACCCTCCGGTCAAGAGTCCAGAGCCCTAACCACTACTGGTTAGGCTGCTCCTTCTCTTGCTTTTGCTTTCCTGAGCTCCCTCTCCATGTTCCTAGTCTCTGCATGGAGCCTGGGAATGTCCTCCTCTTGTTACAGCAGCGTGCTTAGTGGTTTAATTGATGCTGAGATCTTCGATCTGTTCCTCTCTGTTCTGTAAATCTTCGGTCTCAGTGCTTGTCAAGTTCACCCACTCTCCTCCTCCAATCTTGTTAAATCATAAGTAAAGGAGGAAGTTAGGGTTTTTCTTCTGGACCATGTCCTTTTCCTTTTCAACATCTTGAGGGCCTGTGCAACTCTCCCGACAGCAGCATAGTGGCAACTCTGGATGCAGATTCATCTTGTCCCCTGGCCTGTCACCCCCAACAGCAGCATAGTGGCAACTCTGGATGCAGATCTCATCTTTTGAGGGCCTGTCACCCTGACAGCTCCTCATAGTGGCAACTATGGATGCAGATTTCATCTTTGGATTCTTCTCACAAGGCAGGCATTGTCTTCTCTGAGAGCCTTCCAGCTCAGCAGAGACAGACACCCATTCGATCATCTCAGGAGAGTTGCTTGGTTCTTGAATGTCCCAGCATTGTAGAGGAATGTCAAAAAATTATCAGTTGTTTGGCTGACATTTCCTATTCCTACATTATTATGATTACAAATGCTCTAGTGATTGTAAGGTAGGAGTTAGTACTCAGTATTCAGTGAATCCTTATTCTTCTTGCTGTGTCTGTGTGTCTGTCTGTGTCTGTCTGTCTGTGTGGTGTGTCTGTGTCTTTATGTGTCTGTCTGTCTGTTTGTTGTCTGTGTTACAGAAAATAAAGAAATAAAGGGACAGGTATTCTGAGAGAAATGTGTAATGGCAGTCTAGTAAAGATAATGAAAGAACAGAATCCCCCAATATCCACCCAATATCCCTCCCACCCCCCATATATCCCATCCCCAAAATATCCCCCATCCCCCATATCCCCCATCCCCAACAATAATAATGTTAATGAACAATACAGCACGCTGTATTGCTTATTTATAATCCTTTACTTTGCTTTTATTTAATAACTGTCCCGCTTCAGTTCAGTGCTTGGAACACAAACAAAACACCAGTCCACTGTGTGCTGGCTAGAGCTTTGAATGTAGTTCTTTAGTGACAACAAAAGTGCAGTATTGTTGATCCGGGTTTAGTGCTGGCATTTGTAAACCAATGCCCTTTGAATGATCCACAAAGTTGATGATTGAGATCGGGATATAAGGTTTTGGTTCTTTTCTCACAATCACCCAGTGCTTTGTATTCGCCACATGTCTTTATTTTTTTTCAAGGGTACAGCATCAGTTTCTGCTTGTGTATTCAGACAGTGATGTTTTGTTAGAGTTTTCTCAGCAGTCAGTCACGTTTCTGCTTGTATTATTCAGACAGTGATGTCTTTGTTTTCTTTTCTCAGCAGTCAGTATTTGTTTCTGCTTGTGTATTCAGCCAGTGATGTCTTTGTTCCAGGGTTTTTCAATCTCTATCACTTGTTGCTTGTATATTCAAACAGTGATGTATACAGTTCCTGTTTTTTTCTCAGCAGTCACGGTGCAGACAGCTTTCTTTCTTGTTCACAGTCAGTCAGTTGACAGTGATGTCTTTGTTCCTCTTTTCTCCAGCAGTCAGTCACGTTTGCTGCTTGTGTATTCAGAAACAGTGATGTCTTTTTTCCTTTTTTCAGCAGCAGTCTGTTCCTGCTTGTTGTATTCAGACAGTGATGTCTTTGTTCCAGTTTCTCAGCAGTCAACAGTCATTCAGTGGTTTCTTTTGTATTCAGACTGTTGATGTAGAGACTGATTTGTTCTTTTCTCAGCAGTCAGTCACCCTGCTTGTGTATTCAGACAGTGATGTCTTTGTTCTTGTTACATCAGTCAGTCAGTCAGGAACTGCTTGTGTATTCTGGCAGTGATGTCTTTGTTCCTTTGTTTTCTGAGCAGTCAGTCACATTGTTGCTTGTGTATTCAGACAGTGATGTCTTTGTTCCTGTTTTCTCAGCAGCAGTGGAGTTGCTGCTTGTGATTCAGACAGATGATGTCTTTTTGTTCTGTTTTCTCAGCAGTCAGTCAGTGGTTGCTCTGGTATTCAGACAGTGATGTTTTGTTCCTGTTTCTCAGCAGTCAGTCAGGGTGGCTGCTTCTGGTATTTGGGCAGTGATGTCTTTGGGCCTGTTTTTCTCAGCAGTCAGCAACTCTGGATGCTTGATATTCAGACAGTGATGTCTTTGTTCCAGTCAGTTTTCTCAGCAGTCAGTCACGTTTCTGCTTGTGTAGCAGGGGCAGTGATGCCTTTGTTCCTGGGAGCAGCAGTCCCACGTTGTTGCTTGTGTATTCAGACAGTGATGTCTTTGTTCCTCTTTTCTCAGCAGTCAGTCAGGTTTCTGCTTGTGTATTTGAGCCAGTGATGTCTTTGTTCCTGTTTTCCAGCAGTCAGAGGGGTTTCTTCTTGTGTATTCAGACAGTGATGTCTTTGTCCCGAGAGCTTTTCTCAGCAGCAGTCACGTTGCTGCTTGTGTATTCAGACAGTGATGCCAGAGGGTGGAGCTGTTTTCAGCAGAGAGTCACAGTTTCTGCTTGTGTATTCAGCCAGTGATGTCTTTGTTCCTGCTGCTGAGCAGTCAGTCACGCACACTGCTTGTGTATTCAGACAGTGATGTCTTTGTTCCCCAAAGCCAGCAGGGAGTCACTGGAACTGTTTGTGTATTCAGGAGCTGAACTGTCTTTGAGTGGCCACTTTTCTCAGCAGTCCAGTCACGTTCTGCTTGTGTATTCAGAGGGTCCCTTTGTTCCTCCTTTTCTCAGTCAGTCACGTTGCTGCTTGTGTATTCAGGCAGTGAATTCTTTGTTCCTCTTTTTTTCAGCAGTCAGTCACGCTTTGTCTTGTGCCATTCAGAGGGAGACAGTGATGTCTTAGTTCCTCTTTTCTCAGTCAGTCGCCACCAGTTTCTGCTTGTGTCCGCCAGACAGTGATGTCTTTGTTCCTCTTTTCTCACCAGTCAGTCACGTTTCTGCTTGTGTATTCAGACAGTGATGTCTTTGTTCCGCCTCCGGCACCAGAGCAGTCGGTCGTTGTTCCTGCCTCCGCCACCAGAGGGAGATGTCTTTGTGCCTCCGGCACCAGCAGTCAGTCGGGTTGCTGCTTGTGTATTTGGCCAGTGATGTCTTTGTTCACTTTTCCTGCTGCAGGGTCCAGGTTTCCGTACCTGCTTGTGTATTTGGGCAGTGAGGTCCGGGGCCCTGTTATTGAAGAAAGTCACATTGATGCAACATCAATTCGCCCAGTGATGTATGTTCAAATAGCCCACCCAAGGGAGTCACGGGGACTCTTGTGTATTTGGGCAGTGATGCCCAGCCTGGAAGCGTGTTTTTCTCAGCAGTCATTTCAGTGTTTATTTTGTGTTTTAAAACCTTTACATTTGGGCCCGTGCGGTTTATTTTGTATTTTTGTATTAAAAGCTTTAGCGCCCAGAACTTTTCACACTGTCTCTGAGTCTCAACCTCTGTCATCCTGAACAACCCTGTTACAAAAAAAGCGCTCTGTAACGTCAGCTAACACTCTCAGGAGCTGACTCTGTGGACGTGTCAAAATGGCAGAAGTGAACTATCAGTGTGCAAAGTGCGGTCACATTTCACCCAAATATCTGTGTTAAGTACATGATTGTCTATGCTTATAGTCATTGTTAATGTGTAAATCTTGTTTGCTTTAAAAAAGTGATGTTTTTCATACGTTTCCACACGTTCAAGAAGTAAACAGTCTTATGTTTTGTAACGGCTGCACACATTTATAAATGTTATTGTAAATAAATATAAACTTATGGTCACATACTGTAGTATTTTTATTACGTTACTAAAGATAGGAATGTTAATCGCTATTATTCTCATAGTTACCAATGCACAGTTAAAAAAAAAAGGGGAGAGTGACATTAACTTTATTATTATTATTATTATTATTAAAATATTACAATTACTATTAGTATTATTAAAATAAAACATGACATAGGCTACCTCAAATGTTGCTCGCCCATCTGAAAATGAGTTTTAAATGCAGCATTGGTGTAGTAGGCTCCATCATAACATTCTCAATGTAATTTCTACCCTCACTGAACTGTTTGAGTTCACTGCTGTCACAGTCGCTAATGCCGCAATATTCATTGCTGAGTATACTGTCATGTAGGCATGATGCTGTCTGTCCTCCAGAAACTCCTGCAAAACTAACCCCATTGCAACTTTGTCCACCATTTTGAAAAACGTTGGCTAACATACTGTTCAATAAGACCCAACTTCCTCCTCGTAGCGCCACAAAATAGAGTTCTGCTTATTGAACGCAGGAATCCAAAGTGGCTGAGATGCGGAAGTAACTTTTATGATGAGTGACCATAAAGACGTGAAGTTTTATAGTATAATAAATGATCAAAACATGTACTGGTGATAACACAAACATGTACTTGACAAGACAAGACGTAGTTTTTTTTTAAATTGTAGGATTGATGAAAACACAAAGTTTGTTATGGGTTCAGAGCCAGCTCACCTCCACAGCTCCCAGCCTCTCAGCTGCTGTTTGTTTGTGTTTACAGAGACCAGCAACATCACTGAGAGATACACCCTGATTGAAGAACTGAAAACCTGGACTGAAGCTCAGCAGTACTGTAGAGAACACCACACCGACCCGTCAGTATAAAGAACGCCAGTGAAAATGAAGACCTAGTGAAGAAAGCGCAGGGCAAGCCCTTCTGGATAGGCCTGTTCAATGAGCCCTGGAAGTGGTCACACCAGGGGGATAGCTACACATTTCACAACTGGACCTATTGGGAACCAAATAATTGGGGAGGCAATCAGAACTGTGTGGTGATGAGACAGACTGGTGAATGGATCGACTATGGCTGCAACTTTCAGTTGCCCTTCTTCTGCTGTGATGGTGAGGACCCTGTTCAGACTGTGTTCTCATTTAATTCAGTGTAAACCTGCAGGTTGAAAGAGGGAAGCATGATTAGATCTCTTCAATAGGTCTTGGTGGTGACAAATCTAGCAGTTTCCACTTTGGGAATCAATCACAGAGGGTCTAAATGGGGTTAAAAGTGCAAACAAATGGGGCTTCTGGTGGTGCATCTGGTAAAGGCGCTCTGCATGGAGTGCAGGATGAGCCCTATATCCTGGAGGTCACCAGTTCGAGTCCAGGCTATTGACCATGGACGGGAGTTCCCAGGGGGTGGCACATAATTGGTCGAGCGCCGCCCGGGGGCTTAGGTCGCCAGGGGTGGCTCACTGCACACCAGAGACCCCTTTGGACTGGCCGGCCGCCTGCGGGCCTGCCTGTAAGTTGCCCAGAGCTGCGTGGTCCTCCGTCGCTGTAGCTCTGAGGTGGATGCATGGTAGACCTGCAGAGTGAAAAGAAGCGTATGGCTGACGGCAAGTTTCAGAGGACGTGTGTCCGGCAAATCCTCCTGAGTCAGCACGGGGGGGTGACAGCGGTGAGCTGGGTTGAAATTAAACAAGAATTGGGCTTACCAAATTGGGGAGAAAAATAAGAAAAATAATTGGCAATTGCACATTTAAAAAAATAAATAAATAATAAAAGGGTAAACAAAACCCCAGTTATATTTCTTTAGGCTTTAAGGTGCTGTGCTGTGCTGTGCTGTGCTGTGCTGTGCTGTGCTGTGCTGTGCTGTGCTGTGCTGTGCTGTGCTGTGCAATATCCTATAATAACAAGACATGTACCTTTACACATTCTAAAACAACATTAGCATTGATTGACAGTGAATTGAGTTTTTCTCACAACGATTTCTTTGGCTACCTGGTGTTTCCATGACCTTCGTCACTCATGCCAGAATGATACTCATGTTACAGTACAAACCACAAGCATGCTGTTAGTATATTTATTATCACCATACAGTTCTACTAGTGTCCTACATTCTTACAAGACCAGTAATCTGTGACTGTTGGTTCCATTTCCAGTGGAATTCTTTTCTCTGAAGAACACGTTTTCACTCTTCTTTATTGTGCTGTCCCCTCTCCCCAGGCGGCTCCTCTGGTCAATGTTTCTATGAAGGAACTGGGAAGACATGGCAGGGAGCTCAGAGCTACTGCAGAAACCAAGGCAGAGACCTGCCCACCATTCAAGACCAGGCCAGGGTTAATAAGCTTATAGGTCTTATACCTTCAACTAGTAACTCGGGTCACTGGATCGGGCTGTATCATGACAAGGAGAACTGGCAGTGGTCCAGTGGAGGTGATGTCATCTACTTCAACTGGGGGATACCTCTTCTGTGCTTCAGTCAATGCGGAGGGAGAGTGGGAGGATTCATTCTGCAGTAAGGGAAACTATTTCATGTGCTACAGCGGTGAGTTGAGATTCAATTCCTTTGTTAATGAAACAGCTGACTGGACTGGGGGATGAAGCCAGGTCCCCTGGATACTGCACAGGGGCCGTAATCTTGAAACGTTCAAAACAAGAAACATCTTTTTGTTATGAAGAAAAATGTTAAGACAATGTGTTATTCATAACAAGGTTTCTTAGATTGTTTTTCCTTCATAAGACACTTAAGAACATGTGTATTCTTCAAAGAAATGTTCTTATTGTTTTGTTTAAATTGTTTATATTCCAGACAGCAAATCCTTGTCTTAAATATGTAGCCCTTATTAGACATGTAGAAGAAATATGTTTAGCAGTTAAATAACTATTTGTATTTGAATAAAAGGTGATAAAGGGGGTTGTAGTTTTGCTGTATTGTGTGTAGTGGGCTGAACCTCACATGACTGATTCATTTGTTATGCAAATGAGGTCTGACAGGTATTCTGCAATATATAAAAGCTGCATCTCCCTGTTACAAGTTATTTTCAGTCACCATGGGCAAAGGATCTGACAGACTTTGATACACAGCTGATAGCACAGCAGGTGCTCGGTTAGCAGGTGCTTCCCTAACCAACACTAGGCTACATAAATGCCATGTTTCATGAGGTACAGCCTCCACAGTGGTGAGCCAGTCTTGTTGCTCGTGACAAATGTATTTCTCTTCTAAACAGTTTTATTTCCCCACTTTGCTATTAAATACTTTTCAGACATAAACCAAAGAGACTCCCATGCACTGCTAGAGATGTTGCTTTTCATGACCTTGATAGCTGAGCCGGGTATGACTCGGTTCAATCACTATACAACAGGAGAGCCAGCGCACCTCCACAGATCACATTGATTTTGATCTGCTGTTTGTGTTTACAGAGACCAGCAACATCACTGAGAGATACACCCTGATTGAAGAACTGAAAACCTGGACTGAAGCTCAGCAGTACTGTAGAGAACACCACACCGACCTCGTCAGTATAAAGAACGCCAGTGAAAATGAAGAAATAGTAAAGAAAGCGCAGGGCAAGCCCTTCTGGATAGGCCTGTTCAATGAGCCCTGGAAGTGGACACACCAGGGGGATAACTACACATTTCACACCTGGAGCAAAGGGGAACCAGACAACTTGGGAGGGGATGAGAACTGTGTGATGATGAGTAAGACTGGTGGATGGACTGACACTGGCTGCAACTCTCAGAAGTCCTTCTTCTGCTGTGAGGGTGAGGACCCTGTTCAGACTGTGTTCTCATTTAATTCAGTGATCTTCAATAGGTCCTGGTGGTGACAAATCTAGCAGTTTCCACTTTGAGAATCAATCACAGGCTCCCTGCTCAGGCTGATGGGATGGTCAATATCCTTCCAGAGGTAATGGGGTGATGTGGATTGCAGCTATCAGTACCCCTTGTTCTGCTGTGATGAAGGCTCCCTGTTCAGTCTGTGCTCTTGTTCAGCTCAGTGTTTGTACCCCAGTCTGTGAGCAGGGACTCAGAGGCTAAGTCCATCTCATCCTACAGTAGCTGTCTGACTCCCAGAGCAGGGCAGGGTGTAGGCTAGAGATCTGAAGAACCAGAAACCAGCCCAGTCATTAAGAGTGTGAGAGGGAGCAGCTACCCCTCATTGTTATACCCAGGAGAGATGTGTGCTGTGATATACATTCTTACTGTCTATTTATTATATTTATTTGAAAACAATAAACCATGTCATTGTCAGCATTGCCCTGGTGGAGACAGCAGCATAGACACAGTTTCATTGAAATGCATTTGAACAATACACTTGCAATAGGAAACACTAAATCTTGTTGTTGTGTTTTCTTTACAGATTCAGACCCCACAAGCCCCCCTTCCACTCCAGTCTCTCAAGGTATGCAGTGTAATCACTTCAGTGGATTCAGAACCACAGCAGCAATATGACTTTGTTATGAACTTTTTTCTGTTTCTCTTTTCACCCGGTTACTGAAGGAGAATCACTTCAGTGTGATTCAGAACCCAGGAATCTCTTCACTTTCTTTTTTTCTCTCAATTTAAATGCAGTTTGAAGATGGCAGTCTGTTCAGGTAAGTGCAGTTTGAAGATGGCAGTTTGTTCAGTGTGATTGCCAGCCCACACCATGAGTTATAAATGAATCTCAGTGTTGTTATCAACCTCACTAATTTAACAGGGAGTTCACCATTGTACCAGTTCAGTTTGATTGAGGCTTTGTAATAAATGACTTATTGTTTGAATTTATTAGTATTTATTTATTGTCCAGGTGGAGACAGCAGCATAGACAGTTTCATTTAAATGCATTTGAACACTACACTTGAAATAGGAAACACTAAGGGGTAGATGCACTAAGGTGGGCCAGTCGCAGCGCAAACATGCTGCAATTTGCATTTTCGTTGCCACAGTTCCCAAAATATCCATTTTGTCATATGTACTAAGAGAAAATATGTTGATGAAAAGAGCCGCAATATACTAATTTAAATATTATGTGCTTCATCTTAGCGAGATCTCTAGCGAGAGTTGTGCGACATTTTTTCAAATAAAATAGCGGGAGTTGAGTTGTGGTTTGCTGCAGCAGAGGGTGCCTGAAGGATTTATACATATGAAGGGTGCAAGAATCAAAATAACATTGTTTTTGTTAAATGTGAACGTCATCTGTACAATGCAGTGTTCCTTCTTCATTTTACATATTTTAATACTGTTACATTTATATATATATATAATGAAAGGCAGTTTGATCACATCAGATTCTATAGTGGGGCCCCAACCTTCACCCCCAAAAAGCTTTTCATAATCATACAGTAGCGCCTCGCTGAACCGGACATGTTTGTCCGACATAAGGAGGTGTCGGGTTTAAATACAATACAATTGCACACACATACAATTACAGTTCTCAATGTATTTTAAATATAAATCATTGCGCTGAAATAACACTAATGTGTTTTGGGTAGGCTACACATTACATTATGTAAAAATATAAATCTGTACAGTAGGCCTATACAGTACACAGTACAGTAGTAAAGTCAATGAATACCTAGCGTACTTTTTTGTAATTTAGCCTACTGGTAACACAAAATAAGTCATGCTGCTGCATTGTACACATTGGTGTACAATGCAAATAAGATTATTTTAAATCGAAACTAAATCATTTTAGGGTGTTTTTTTTATTATTTTTAACTTGGTCTACTTAGTAGCCTAGAAAATTAACACACAATAGATCATGGCCCTATACAGATGCTCAGAATGAGCTGGAGGGTTAATGGCACATGTGTGTAGTCTATTGCTCCCAACACGCTGGGAAAACCAGAAATGTCATAGAAATTTGTTTTCAAGACTTGAAATACACCCTAACTTTAGTGAAAATTAGGTACTTGGGTGTTTGTCTTAAAAAATACATTGAGCACAACTGGCAACGCACAAAAAAAAGCGGACTGGGAAATGCCAGCAACAATTGCAACTGTTTAAAACATGCTTTCAAAATATGTGTTTTCTTTACAGATTCAGACCCCACAAGCCCCCCTTCCACTCCAGTCTCTCAAGGTATGCAGTGTAATCACTTCAGTGGATTCAGAACCACTGCAGGAATCTGGCTTTGTTATAAACTTTCTTTTTTTCTCTTTTTCTGTTTACAGAAGGAGAACTGAGCCCCCCTTCCACTCCTGTCTCTCAAGGTAAGTGCAGTGTAATCACTTCAGTGTGATTCACAAACCACAGTAGCATTGCAATCTCATGTGTCATGTGAACCACTAGACCTATTGAAGCCATGTGAGATTTGTGTGCAAAATAATAATGAAAGCTGAACCTAGCGTGAGGCAACTGCCTGACTGACACCAGGTCCCTGCAGTGCAACTCAGGACATCTAAACCACTCACTGTAGACGTGTCATGTTGAATACTGTTGACAACTGCCCTAACGTTAGACACTCATCTAAATATCTAAACACAGGAGCTGATCTTTGAAAATCTACCTCTACACGTCTGCTTGTGTGTTCTAGGTACCAGCACCTCACCTGAGCCCTGCACTTAACTCACGTTCTGTGCTGCACATTACAGACAACGTGGGTCTTATTGTTTTACATGGGGTTCATTTAATTATTCAGCTCAGTGTTTGTACCCCAGTCTGTGAGCAGGGACTCAGAGGCTCAGTCCATCTGATCCTACAGTAGCTGTCTGACCTCCTGCACTCATATGATTTTTCTCATCAGTAGGCTATGCTGCAGTATCTACAGGTAACACTGTTTATACTGTTGAAAATTGCCCTAACATTAGACACTCATCTAAACATCTAAGCACAAGAGTTCCTCCTTGAAAATCTACCTCTAAAGGTCTGCTTCTTGTGTTCTAGGTACCAGCACTAGGTACTCAAGTTCAAAGTTTCCTCTAAGGTTAAAATGAGAGACATTTTACACAGTAACTGGCAACAACCTTCCACTCAGTTTAGGGTTTTTTTACAAGTTACAAAAACATCAACCTCACTGAGACCAAAAACATCTCAGTTTGAGAAACGGACTAAAAGCATTAACATAAGCATAGGACGTGTGTCTTGCAGGTGATTCTCTGATTTCTGTTAAAATGCACGTCACATTATAGTACAGAGCTCTGGGGCTCCAGTGAATCCAGTAGTGCAGGGCACGAAGCAGGCTATTGTCTGGAGATTCTGCCTCTATGGAGAGGGGCTGCCCGGTGCTGCTTAGGAACGTCGCAGTTTTGAACTTAACATAAATAAAAAACACAATACTCATACTTTCATGGTTTTGTTTTATTTCCCTTTAAAAAAACGACCATTTCAGAAATATCATCATATAAAGCATTTAGAAACTGGTAAATATGTGATCAAAAATTAATTTAGAGTCGAAAATACACATGTAAGTATAGTATAGTGATTGAAGACGCACATACCATGTGCATTTGTTTGCAAGTTGAGTTTAGGTGACTTCACCACGTGTCTCTGCTGAAACTCAACATGACAGCTGCACCAACGAAGAAAAAAAAAAAAAAGCAATGTTTCAGTAAAAGACAGAGCTAAAACAAAATCTGATTATCTCTATGAGGATGGTGGGACACTATTCAAGTTTTTGCTGCCGTTGATCATGTATGAGTCAATACCATTAAAAGATCATATTGCCAGTCATAAACATGAAAGAGCCGGAAACAAGAAAGCAAATAAGACGGCAACAATGAGGTCAAAGACACTGCATTCACTATACTGAAAACTGAGGTCTAAGACACTGCATTCACTATACTGAAAAACTGAGGTCTAAGACACTGCATTCACTATACTGAAAACTGAGGTCTAAGACACTGCATTCACTATACTGAAAACTGAGGTCTACACTGCATTCTATACACGGTGAGGTCTAAGCACACAAGCATTCACTATACTGAAAACTGAGGTCTAAGACACTGCATTCACTATGCTGAAAAAACTGAGGTCTAAGACACTGCATTCACTATACTGAAAACTGAGATCTAAGACACTGCATTCACTATGCTGAAAACTGAGATCTAAGACAGCATTCAGGCAGCTGGAAAACTGAGGATCTAAGACACTGCATTACTATGCTGAAAAACTGAGATCTAAGACACTGCATTCACTATGCTGAAAACTGAGATCTAAGACACTGCATTCACTATGCTGAAAACTGAGATCTAAGACACTGCATTCACTATGCTGAAAACTGAGATCTAAGACACTGCATTCACTGCATTCACTATGCTGAAAACTGAGATCTAAGACACTGCATTCACTATACTGAAAAACTGAGGTCTAAGACACTGCATTCACTATGCTGAAAACTGAGATCTAAGACACTGCATTCACTATGCTGAAAACTGAGATCTAAGACACTGCATTCACTATGCTGAAAACTGAGATCTAAGACACTGCATTCACTATGCTGAAAACTGAGGTCTAAGACACTGCATTCACTATGCTGAAAACTGAGATCTAAGACACTGCATTCACTATGCTGAAAACTGAGGTCTAAGCACACTGCATTCACTATGCTGAAAACTGATTCGGGCTAAGACACTGCATTCACTATACTGAAAAACTGAGGTCTAAGACACCGCATTAAGACACTATCCTGAAAACTGAGGTCCAAGACACTGCATTCACTATGCTGAAAACTGAGATTCTAAGACACTGCATTCACTATGCTGAAAAAGGAGGTCTAAGACACTGCATTCACTATGCTGAAAACTGAGATCTAAGACATTGCATTCTTGCTGGTGGGCTGAAAACTGAGGTCTGGAAAAAAGACACGCATTTTACTGATTGTTGAGATCTATTTCTTTACTATGCTGAAAACCTGAGGTTTAAGACACTGCATTCACTATGTGAAAACTGAAGTTAAGACACTGCATTTCAAAATTGAGAACAAGAAACTGAATACATTCAAAAAACTGAGGCCTAAGACACCAGCATTCACTATAATTGAAAACTGATAGTTAAATCCATTTCTACTATGCTGAAAATGAGCAGGCACTGCATTCATATTTTGACAAAACTTTACTACTATGCTGTGCTCTGAGATCTAAGTTCAAACTAAGGGGTCTTAAACACCACGTGTCAAAATTTATTTAATGGCTGTGAGGTCTTCTGACTAAGCAGGTGGAATACTATACGTACTTGGAAAACTGAGGTGTTTGGCATTAAATTTTATTCAGAAAAATAAAGGTATGTAAAATGAATATCTTGTGCCAAATTACAGACAGAGAACCGGGTCTTATTGTTTGACATGGGAACGGAAAGCACATTGCAATGACTGTGTGAACTTTCTTCTGTAATTTATTATTACAGACTACGGGTCTTTTTGTTTAAACTGGAGAGGTTTGGGTTTATTTAATGGCTGATGGTCTCATGTGAACTATATATACGTAGGGGTCTTCTACACACCAATATTAACACATACTGAACGGCCAGGGTCTTATTGTTTTGACATGGGGTTTATTTAATGGCTGTGTGAACTCTTCACATGCTGCATTTAGACCACGTGGGGTCTTATTGTTTGACATGGGGAAATTTTAATGGCTGTGAAAACTCTTCTGTTTTACATTACAGACTAAACGTGGGGTCTTATTGTTTGACATGGGGTTTATTTTCCAACACACAACTCTTTTGTGGGGTCATTACAGACTACGTGGGGTCTTATTGTTTGACATGAGGTTTATTTGAAAATGGATGTGTGAACTCTTCTGTGCTGCAAATTACAGACTACGTGGGGTCTTATTGTTTGACATGGGATTTATTTAATGGCTGTGTGAACTCTTCATTTTTTGAAAATTACAATTAATTTGGGGTCTTATTGTTTGACATGGGGTTTATTTAATGGCTTTATTGAACTCTTCTGTGAAACTGCATTGTCACATTAACGGGGGTCTTATTGTTTGACATGCTGAAATTTAATGGCTGTGTGAACTCTTCTGTGCTGCCTCTATTAGAGACTACGGGGTCTTATTGTTTGACATGGGTTTATTTATTTAATGGCTGTGTGAACTCTAAAAAACTGCACATTACAGAAAACGTGGGGTCTTATTGTTTTACATGGGGTTTATTTAATGGATGTGTGAACTCTTCTGTGCTGCAGAAAATACAGACTACATATAAAGCATTTATTGTTTGACATGGGGTTTATTTATTTATCAAAATGATAGTGAAAAACACATTGTGAACATTTGTTTGAAAATCTCATTTACAGACTACGGGGTCTTATTGTTTGACATGGGGTTTATTTAATGGCTGTGTGGTGTGAACTGAATACTGAAAACATGAAAGACTGCACCATGCTGGAAAAAATTGTTTGACACACTATAAAAATTTAATGGCTGTGTGAATCTCTTCTGTGCTGCACATTACACACAGGGTCTTAAAACATGAGGCAATGCTGCTGCATTCTTCTGTGCTGCACATACAGAAACGTGGGGTCTTATTGTTTGAGAGTCATTTACTATGCTGAACTCTTCTGTGCAAATAATATGCAACAATGGGGTCTTATTGTTTCACTATGGGGTTTTTAAAACTGTGAACTCTTCTGTGCTATCACTATACTGAAAACTGGGAGATTGTAAGACATGGGGTTTATTTAATGGCTGAAAAACTGAGGTCTAAGACACTGCATTCACTATGGGCTGAAAACTGTGATTGAAGACACATGGCTGCATTCACTATACTGAAAATTGAGACTAAGACACTGCTTCACTATATTGAAACATGGGGTTTATTTAGACACTGTGCATCTCACTGTGCTGAAAACTTTAGGTCTTATTGTTATACATTTTTTATATTAGATAAAAACAAAAATCTTCTGTGCTGCACATTGAGGACTACTGTTTTTGTTGACATGTTTTTATTTAAACACTGCACATTACAAGACTATACTGAAAAATCATTTGACACACTGCATTTAATGGCTGTGGAGAAAAGTTCTAAGACAAATAAGACTATATGAAAAATGGGGTTTATTTAATGTGTGGACTATGCTGAAAACTGAGGAGGGGGACACTGCATTCACTTTATTTAATGGCTGAGGTCTAAGACACTGCATTCACTATACTGAAAACTGAGGTCTAATTGTTTGACATGGGGTTTATTTAAAAACTGAGATGAAAGACTGGCTTCACTATATGAAAACTGTGGGGTCTTATTGTTTGACATGGGTTTATTTAATACTGAAAACTGAGGTCTAAGACACTGCATATCAGACTACGTGGGGTGGAAAAACATGGGGTTTAATTTAATGGCTGTGTGAACTCTTTGAAAACGTGGGTCTTATTGTTTTACATATTTTAATGGCTGTGTGAACTCTTCTGTGCTGGTTTTAAGACACTAATGGGCATTCACTATACTGAAAACTCCTTTAATGGCTGTGTGAACTCATTCACTATACAGAAAACTGAGGTTTTTATTGTTTTAATTTAATGCTGGAAAACATTTCAACAAGTTTATATTAATGGGGTTCATTATTTACTGGGGTTTATTTAGGTCTGACATGAACTATTGCATTCATTAAACTGACGTGGGTCTGAGGTTTGACATGGGGTAAACAATGGCTATTGAAATCTCTACTGGTTTATATTACACACTACGTGGGTCTTAAACATGGGGTTTATTTAATTGCTGTTGAACTCTTCTGAGGGCTTTACAGACATTGCGGGGTCTTACTGAAACATGAGGTTTATTTAATGGCTTTATATTAACTCTTCTGTGCTGACATTACACTACGTGGGGTCTTATTGTTTACATGACATTTTATTTAATTGTATGGAACTCTTCTGTGTTTCTATTACAGACCATGGGGTCATTGTTTGATAAGGGTTTTATTAATGGCTGACATTATCTTCTGTTGCATATTACAGACTACGGGGTTACTTAAACATGGGGTTTATTTACACTGCATGATCTACTGCTTTATATTACATACTGACACTACGGGGGGTCTTATTACTGGGTTTATTTAATATGTGTGAACTCTTCTTCTGCATATTGCACCATGGTCTTATTTTACATGGGGTTTATTTGATGGCTGTGTGTCTTTTATAATTTAAACAGCATTAGGGGTATTGTTTAATGGGGTTATTTAATGGCTGTGTGAACTCTTCTGTGCTGCATATTACAGACTACGTGGGTCTTATTGTTTGACATGGGGTTTATTTAATGGCTGTGTGAACTCTTCTTTGCTGCACATTACAGACTACGTGGGGTCTTATTGTTTGACATGGGTTTATTTAATTTGTGAACTCTTCTGTGCTGCACATTAAAGACTATGGGGTCTTATTGTTTGACATGGGGTTTATTTAATGGCTGTGTGAACTCTTCTGTGTGCACATTACATGTACGTGGGGTCTTATTGTTTGACATGGGGTTTTATTTAATGGCTGTGATCAACTTTCTGCACATTACAGACTAAAGGGTCTTATTCAGAGGGTTTATTTAATGGCTGTGTGAACTCTTCTGGCATGGAGAGCATTCTTACAGAATGATTGTTTCCTGGGGTTGAATGGGGGTGAACTTTCCACATGGTACTTCAATTTAATGGGGGCTTATGAACTTTCATGGGCTTTAGGGAGACTGGGTGATGGGGTCTTATTGTTTGATTATGGGGTTTATTTAACATGGGGTTTATTTAATCTGTGAACTCTTCTGTGCTACATTACAAACAGACTACGTGGGGTCTTATTGTTTCAGGACATGGGGTTTATTTAATGGCTGTGTGAACTCTTTTCTGATGCTCACATTACAGTTTGACATGGGTCTTATTTAATTACATGGGGTCTTCTTTAATGGCTGTGTGAACTCTTGTTTTACATGGGTTTATTTAACATTACAGACATATTATTGGGGTCTTATTGTTTGACATGGGGTTTATTTAATGGCTGTGTGAACTCTTCTGTGCTGCACATTACACACTACGTGGGTCTTATTGTTTGACATGGGGTTTATTTAATGGCAAGTGAACTCTCTGTGCTGCATACTACACACTGTGGGGTCTTATTGTTTGACATGGGGTTTATTTAATGGCTGTGTGCATCTGTCTCACATTACAGGGGGTCTTATTGTTTGACATGGGGTTTATTTAAACATGGGGTGAACTCTTCTGTGCTGCATATTACAGACTACGTGGGGTCTTATTGTTTGACATGGGGTTTATTTAATGGCTGTGTGAATTCTTCTGTGATGCACATTTACATTACTGTGACATGGGTCTTATGGCTGTGTGAAAAACATGGGGTTCATTTACGGGGGGTTTTTTGAATGGGGTTTATTTAATGGCTGTGAACTCTGGGGACATTACACACTACGTGGGGGTCTTATTGTTTGACATGGGGTTTATTTAATGGCTGTGTGAACTCTTCTGTGCTGCACAATTACAATACGTGGGGTCTTATTGTTTGTATGGGGTTTATTTAATGGCTGTGTGAACTCTTCTGTGCTGCATTACACACTACGTGGGGTCTTATTGTTTGACATGGGGTTTATTTAATGGCTGTGTGAACTCTTCTGTGCTGCACAATACACTACGTGGGGTCTTATTGACATGGGGTTTTTTTAATGGCTATTGAACTCTTTATTTAATGACTACAGGGTCTTATTGTTTGACATGGGGTTTATTTAATAGTGAAGGGGTCTTATTGTTTGGACATGGGGTTTGTTCTTATGGGGTACATTTAATGGCTGTGTGAACTCTTTCAGCTGTATGAAATAGATTACGTGGGGTCTTATTGTTTGACATGGGGTTTATTTAATGGCTGATGGAACTCTCTGTGCTGCATATTACACACTCACGTGAGGGTCTTATTGTTTGACATGGGGTTTATTTAATGGCTGTGTGAACTCTTCTGTGCTGCACATTACAGACTACATGGGTCTTATTGTTTTACATGGGTTTATTTAATGGCTGTGTGATCTCTTCTGTGCTGCATTACACATTACTACGTGGGGGTCTTATTGTTTGACATGGGGTTTATTTACATGGCTGTGGGGGTCTCTTGTTTGACATGGGCACATTACAGACTGTGTGGGTCTTATTGTTTGACATGGGGTTTATTTAATTTGGCTGTGTGAACTCTTCTGTGCTGCACATTACAGGACTACGGGGGTCTTATTGTTTGACATGGGGTTTATTTAATGGCTGTGTGAACTCTTCTGTGTTGCACATGTGGTTCTTCTGACATGGGTCTTATTAATTTTTGACTCTGGGGCTTATTTAATGACATTGTGACATGAGGAACTTTAATGGCTGTGTGGATCCTTCTGTGCTGCACATTACAGACCACGTGGGTCTTATTGTTTGACATGGGGTATTTAATGGTTTGACATGGGGTTTATTTATGGGGCTGTGTGAACTGGGGTTTATTTAATGGCTGTGTGAACTCTTCTGTGCCAGACTACGTGGGGTCTTATTGTTTGACATGGGGTTTATTTAATGGCTGTGTGAACTCTTCTGTGCTGCATACTATTACAGACTACGTGGGGTCTTATTGTTTGACATGGGGTTTATTTAATGGCTGTGTGATCTCTTCTGTGCTGCACATTACAGACTACGTGGGTCTTATTGTTTGACATGGGGTTTATTTAATGGCTGTGTGAACTCTTCTGTGCTGCATATTAGACTACGTGGGGTCTTATTGTTTGACATGGGGTTTATTTAATGGCTGTGTGGAACTCTTCTGAGCTGCACATTACAGACTACGTGGGGTCTTATTGTTTGACATGGGGTTTATTTAATGGCTGTGTGAACTCTTCTGTGCTGCACATTACAGACTGGGGTCTTATTGTTTTGACATGGGTTTATTTAATGGCTGTGTGAACTCTTCTGTGCTGCACATTGTGGGGTCCATTATAGACATGGGGTTTATTTAATGGCTGTGTGGGGGGGTACTTATTGGGGGTCTTATTTTTGACATGGGGTTTATTTAATGGCTGTGTGAACTCTTCTGTGCTGCATATTACAGACTACGTGGGGTCTTATTGTTTGACATGGGGTTTATTTAATGGCTGTGTGAACTCTTCTGTGCTGCTGCATTACACAGACTACGGGGGGTCTTATTGTTTGACATGGGGTTTATTTAATGGCTGTGTGAACTCTTCTGTGCTGCACATTACACACTACGTGGGGTCTTATTGTTTGACATGGGGTTTATTTAATGGCTGTGTGAACTCTTCTGTGCTGCACATTACAGACCACGTGGGGTCTTATTGTTTGACATGGGGTTTATTTAATGGCTGTGTGAACTCTTCTGTGCTGCACATTACACACTACGTGGGTCTTATTGTTTGACATGGGGTTTATTTAATGGCTGTGTGAACTCTTCTGTGCTGCATATTACAGACTACGGGGTCTTATTGTTTGACATGGGGTTTATTTAATGGCTGGTTGAACTCTTCTGTGCTGCACATTACAGACTACGTGGGGTTTATTGTTTTACATGGGGTTTATTTAATGGCTGTGTGAACTCTTCTGTGCTGCACATTACACTGACGTGGGGTCTTATTGTTTTAAAGGGGGTTTATTTAATGGCTGTGTGAACTCTTCTGTGGTGCATTATTACGTGGGGTCTTATTGTTGAACATGGGGTTTATTTATAGCGATGGAACTCTTCTGTTGCACATTACACAGTGTGGGGTCTTATTGTTTTGACATGGGGTTTTATTTAATGGCTGTGTGAACTGAACTGAGACTGCACATTACAGACTACGTGGGGTCTTATTGTTTGACATGGGGTTTATTTAATGGCTGTGTGAACTTCTTCTGTGCTGCTTAGAGAGACTGGTTTACTAATAGCTATGGTCTTTATACAAAGGGGATGGTTCAGGTTTATTTACTGGCTGATGTGAACATTCTGGGCTGAACAGGTACTGGGTCTATAGCACATGGGGTTTATTTAATGGCAGTGTGGTTCAGGAGACTGGGTGATGGGCTGCACGGGGGTTTATTTGACAGAGACTGGGGGTCTAGTTGTTTGGATCCCTTTATTTACAGTGTGGTTCAGAGACTCTTGATGTGCTGCAATTACAGGGACTACGTGGGGACTTATTGTTTGACATGGGGTTTATTTAATGGCTGTGTTGAGGAGACTGGGTGCACATTGGCACCACAGGGGTGGGGTCTGATTGTTTGACATGGGGTTTATTTAATGGCAGTGTGAACTCTTCTGTGACTGGGTGATACAGACTACGGGTCTGAATTGAGATATGGGTTTTATTTAATGGCTGTGTGAATCCCATTTCTGGGGTCTTACAGGGTTTATTTAATGGCTGTGACTCTTCTGTGCTGGGCATTACAGACTACGGGGCTTATTGAACATGGTTTTTATGGCTCTGTGAACTCTTCTGTCCCTACATTTACATACAGTGTGGGTTATTGTTTTGACTGGGTTTTACTGGCTTGACATGGGGCTGATTGTTTGAGACTGAATTTATTTATTTATGGCTGACATGAATCCTGTCTATTACAGTGTGGGTTCAGGACATGGGGTGATAATGGCTGTGTGAACTCTTCTGTTTGACATGAACTGGGGTCTTATTGTTTTATGGGGTTTATTTAACAGTGTGAATCTTCAGGAGACTGCATTGATCTGACATGGGGTGAACATTAGACTTATTTAATAAAGGACATGGATCTGTAGCTTTCTTTACAGTTCCAAACTGGTTTTATTTATTGGTTTTGAACTTTCATGGCACATTACAGAGACTGGTCTTATTGTTTGACATGGGGTTTCCCTAGTGGTTGCAGTGTTCAGGAGATTGTTTGACATGGGCAGCACAATGGCTGTGTGAACTCTTCTATGCTGATGGACATTACAGAATACAGTGTGGTTTATTGAGACATGGGGAAGGCATTTAATGGCTGATTAGAGACTCCTTTTATTGCAATGGACATTTTCTACTGGTTTCAGAGAATGACAAGCGGGGTGATGGCACTGGTTTATATTAATCTGTGAATTATCTACTGGTTTATATTAATCTGACATTATCTATTGGTTTATATTAATGGGGACATTTAATGGCTGGTTTATATTAATCTGACATTACACTACTGGGGTTTATTGATTAATGGGACATTATCTACTGGTTTGGTTAATCTGACATTATCTACTGGTTTGATTACGGGGGTCTTATTGTTCTACTGGGTTTATTAATCTGAGAGACTCTCACTGGTTTATATTAATCTGACATTATGTACTGGTTTATATTACTCTGACATTATCTACTGGTTTATATTACCTGACCATAGTTATCTACTGGTTTTACATGAGGTTTATCTACTGGTTTATATTAATCTGACATTATGTACTTGTTTACAGATAGACATTATCTATTGGTTTGACTGCATTATTCTGACATTATCTACTATTATCTTCAATACACATGAATCTTGAGGACCCCAAATTGATCTGACATTATCTACTGGTTTATATAAATCTGAGAATATCTACTGGTTTACATTAGGGATATTTGTGTATACAGTGTGTTTCATGGGTTTATTTAATGACACGTTTGAAGGGCTTTGCACAGTTCACCTTTTCCTAGTCTTATTGTTTTACTGGTTTATATTAGGACCTCACATTATAACTACTGGTTTTATTAATTTAGGAGATCTACCGTTTAATGGCTCTGACAGGGGCTGCACTGAGACTTTATATTAATGGATCCATTATTATCTTGTGGAAAACATTAATCTGATGGGAACTCAGGAGGGCCCAAAGAGACTGACATTATAGATGGTTTATATTAATACTGAAATGGTTCTTAAAGCTTCCTGTATATTGTGTTGCACATTAGCAGAACTGGTTTATATTGCTTCTGACATTATCTACTGGTTTATATTAACTGACATTATCTACTGGTTTATGGTGGTGCTTGACATTATCTATGGTGGTTTATATTAGACTGACACACCTCTATTGGCTTTAGATGGATCTTACATTGTCTTAGGAGTTTATATTATCTGACATGGGGTTTATATTAACAGAGACATTATCTACTGTTTGTCATAACAGATACATGACATTAGTCACTGGTTTAGAGACTCTGTGATTATCAAGGACTGGGCTGAACAGAGACATTATCTACTGGTTTATATTAAACTGACATTGTGGTTCAGGTTTACTATTTGTCTGGACATTGTCTACTGGTTTAACAGAGACATTATCTAATGGTTTTATATGGTGCTTACAGTGTGGTTCATTTAATGATAATTAAATATGGGTTGATTATTAACCTGTTCCACATTATATATTTATAGTATCCCATGTACAGTGTGGTTTATTTAATCTTGACATTTAAATATATATGAAAGAGGTACTGCCAGCATATATTTATGGATCCTTTATGGTGTGTGTTCAGGAGAGCTACAGAATGGCAACACAGGGCTGAATTCAGATGGTTTATATTAACCTGACATGGATCCTGGTTTATATAGTTTAGTGGTTTCTGGGACCGTCTGTACACATCCACTGAATTTAATCCGGACATTACTGGTTATATTAAATGACAGGTGGTACTGGTTTATATTAATCTGACATCACTGGTTTATATTAGACTGACATTATCACTGGTTATATTAATCCATTATCTATACAGTGTAATTCATCAGACTGGGTTTATACAATCTAACATTATCATGAACAAAGACTGTGTACTATGTATTGACATTATCTACAGTGTTATTACCTGACATTATCTGACTGGTTTACATTAGGGCTGAACAGATTTACTGGTTCAATATTATCTGACATTATCTACTGGTTTTATACAGTATTAACAGGACCGGTTGGCAGGAGCACATAACTGGACAGAGAAAAGTTTATATTAAGTGACATGGATGGTTTATCTATACAGTGGTGATAGGAGACATTCCAAATCCAGCGTCGGGTTTAAATTAGACTGCCTCATATCTACTGGCATATATTTCTATACATTGTGGTTACTGGAGACTATATTTATAGGCAGGATGGGGGGCTGAAC
Organism: Huso huso; assembly: GCA_036884735.1. Classification (NCBI taxonomy): domain Eukaryota; kingdom Metazoa; phylum Chordata; class Actinopteri; order Acipenseriformes; family Acipenseridae; genus Huso; species Huso huso. The sequence goes on along the minus strand of CM072681.1, from coordinate 14,105,025 downwards.
AGGGACATGCTCTAGTGATAATGGATTAATTTCTACAGTTGGTAAATTATTATTACTGATGGGCACAGAGGCTGAACATTATTCTATCTCATGTGATGGATCCCTGGTTTAGTGTGGTGCAGGAGACTGGGTGATGGGCAATACAGAGGTTGAACAGGGACATGCTCTATAGCGATGGATCCCTTTCTATACAGGGTGGTTCAGGAGACTGGGTGATGTTTTTTTAATGTTAGGGCTGAACAGAGATATGTTTTATAGCAGGAGGATCCTTTATATATGTAGTGGTTCAGATTTAATGGTAATTTAAATATACAGGGCTGAACAGAGACTGCTTTATAGTAATGGATCCCTTCTGATACAGTTTGGTTCTGGAGTAAATGATTTAATATAGGGCAGGGACAGGGGCTGAAAGACTGCTTTCCACCATGCAAAGAATATACACAGAGTGGTTCAGAGACTGGGTGATGGGCAATGCACAGGGCATGGCAGAGACATGTATTTATGGATCCCTTTCTATACAGTGTGGTTCAGGAGACTGGGTGATGGGCAGCACTGGGGGCAATGCAACATGGGAGGAAATCATTAAGCTATGGTAGGGATCCTTTATATTACAGTGTGGTTCTGGAGAGGTCTTGATGCTGCAGCACAGGCTGAACAGACTGAGCCATAGCAATGGATCCTGTTGTATACAGTGTGGTTCAGGAGACAGGGCTAAAGTAGATGGCAGGGGCTGAACAGAGACTCTTTTTCACACATGATCCCAGTGCAAATGACATGGTTCATATTTTTGGGTTGGAGCACAGGGCTGGAAGTGAGAGGAACTGTCCTAGTGCAGACAATGGATTTTCCAGTCCAGGTGGTTCAGGAGACTGGGTGATGGGGCACAGGGGCTGAAACAGAGACTGCAGTCCCTATAGCGATGGATCCTGTCCCTTTCTATACAGTGTGGTTCATGAGACTGGGTGATGGGCACATGGCTGAAAGAGGACTGCATTATAAAAATGGATCCCAGTATACAGTGTGGTTCAGGAGACATGGGTGATGGGCAGCACAGGGGCTGGAACAGAGTTTGCTCTATAGCAATGGGATCCCTTTTTTAGTGTGGTTCATGAGATTGGGTGATGGCAGCATAGGGCTGAAAAGAGACTGGGTCTATAGAAAAGGATCCCTTTCTATACAGTGTGGTTCAGGAGACTGGGTGAGGGGGCAAATCCATGGGGCATGAACATAGACTGCTCTATGCAAGCAATGGATCCCTTTCTATACAGTGTGGTTCAGGAGACATGTCATGCTAAGGCACAGGGGCTGAACATGAGACTGCTCTATAGCGATGGATCCCTTTCTATACAGTGTGGTTCAGGAGACTGGGTGATGAACAGGCTGCCTTTTTTTTATGAACAGGGAGAGACTGCTCTGAACAGAGACTCTATAAAGGATGGATCCTTTTCTATACAGTGTGGTTCAGGAGACTGGGTGATGGGCAGCACAGGGGCTGAACAGAGACTGCTTATAGCGATGGATCCTTTCTATACAGTGTGGTTCAGGAGACTGGGTGATGGGCAGCACAGGGCTGAACAGGGACTGCTCTATAGCGATGGATCCCTTTCTATACAGTGTGGTTCATGAGACTGGGTGATGGGCAGCACAGGGCTGGAACAGAGACTGCTCTATAGCAATGGATCCCTTCTATACAGTGTGGTTCAGGAGACTGGGTGATGGGCAGCACAGGGCTGAACAGAGACTGCTCTATAGCGATGGATCCCTTCTATACAGTGTGGTTCAGGAGACTGGGTGATGGGCAGCACAGGGGGCTGAACAGAGACTGTTTCTATAGCGATGGATCCTTTTATACAGTGTGGTTCAGGAGACTGGGTGATGGGCAGCACAGAGGCTGAATAGAGACTGCTCTATAGCGGGGATCCCTTTCTATACAGTGTGGTTCAGGAGACTGGGTGATGGGCAGCACAGAGGCTGAACAGAGACTGCTCCATAGCGATGGATCCCTTTCTATACAGTGTGGTTCAGGAGAGCCTGATGGGCAGCATGGGCTGAACAGGAGACTGCTCTATAGCAAGGGATCCTTTCTATACAGTGTGGTTCAGGAGACTGTTTGATGGGCACTAGGGGCTGGAACCAGACTGTCCATAGAAATGGATCCCCTCAGATACAGTGTGGTTCTGAGAGGTGATGGGCAGCACAGGGCCGAACAGGGACTGCTCTATAGTGAGGGATCCTTTCTATACAGTGTGGTTCAGGAGACTGCGGATGGGGACAGGGCTGAACAGAGACTAAAGGCAGCAATGGATCCTTTCTATACAGTGTGGTTCATGAGACTGGGTGGATGGGCAGCACAGGGCTGAACCAGACTGCTCTATAGCTGTGAAGGATCCCCTTCTACAGTGTGGTTCATGAGACTGGGTGATGGGCAGCACAGGGGCTGAAGAGACTGCTTATAGCAATGGATCCCTCTATACAGTGGTTCAGAGACTGGGTGATGGGCAGCACAGGGCTGGAACAGAGACTGGGCTCTATATAATGGAGGATCCCTTCATACAGTGTGGTTCATGAGACTGGGTGATGGGCAGCACAGGGCTGAACAGAGACCGCTCTATAGGAGATGGATCCCTTTCATGTTATAAAGTGTGGTTCAGGAGACTGGGTGATGGGCAGCACAGAGGCTGAACAGAGACTGCTCTATAGCGATGGATCCCTCTTTATACAGTGTGGTTCATGAGACTGGGTGATGGGCAGCACAGGGGCTGAACAGACCGTTTCATAGCTATGGATCCCTCTATACAGTGTGGTTCAGGATCATGATGGGCACAGGGCTGAACAGAGACTGCTCTATAGCTATGGATCCCTCTTCATACAGTGTGGTTCAGGAGACTGGGTGATGGGCAAGCAGGGGCTGAACAGAGACTGCTCTATAGCTTACGCAT
>CM072681.1:14070586-14101586 GCA_036884735.1 Huso huso | reverse complement strand
CAACATCAGATAGATCTGTCAACTCATCAACACTTTCTGTAATAAAAAAAAAGTTTTTTTTGGGTCAGTGTGACAGAAACACAGTGATTCTTGGTGATCTGTCAGAGAACAGAGTTGTACCTTGACGGGCTGGCCCGACAGTTCTTTCCCAGGGTTCAAGGGAAGTCGGCCAGCTAGAAAGGGGTGGAACTCTGGTTAATTAACTCATTGACCTGGAAGGAAAAAAGACGTGGCAGTCGCAGATTGGAGGGGCAGCTGCATTCGTTTTACCAAAGGGGTCATGTGTGACTGCATGAATGGGGACGGAGAATCGCAATCTGTTCCTTCGCTTTGGTTACGAGAAAATAACCTGGAAGGACCTGTGCAGTATTGTGATAACTTATCGTGAGTGTTTTGTTTTGCCTATAATTGTTGGTTGTTGTATTAATAGATGACTAACACATTCCAGAGCTGTTGCCAAGGGCCAGCAAAAACCTGGAACAGCACTGCACTATTGTCAGCAATAAACTGGATCACCCACCACGAGCACTGCAGCACACACCCAGGACTGGTGACCGTGTTTGTACATTGTGGGAGGGATACTTGTGTTTATTATTTGGTACTGCAAACCCGTTATTATTTACCCCATGCACTGCACATTGCTGCGTAATGCCGGGGATCATTATTTGGTCACTTCCAACTGGATTACAAATCTGTGTGATAATTCCACACCGCATCAGTGCTGCACCTGTACACTGCAAACCACACTGCCACAGTCAGGACGCATTCCTGGCACAGTGAAGCAATTTAGTCTGCTCTCCAGTAACACTGCACTTTAAAATCATGGTATAAACAGTCACCTAAACTGAAACCTAAGATACTGAAATGCTGCACCTCATAATAAAAGGTATTTCTAAATGCCTGGGGCTTTAGTGAAATGCATTTTGATTGGACAGTGATCTGTGATGTTTATCCTATGAATATTTCACAACAGTTAATATTTTGTTTTCTGGTAAGCTTGTACTTGTGACTTGTGATCAGACAGAAAAAATAAACAAATGTGGGTACATCTGGCATTTACATTTTGAAAATCCAGTATTGCACCAAATAGAGCATTTGCAGCCAAATAATATTTCTCAAGAACAGTCAAGGATAGCCCTCCTGAAGTTTATAGAGCGAAGAGTCTCCTTTTCAGATGGTTTATTCTGGGCATTAATTTGGGAACCCTCCATAGACAATCTACCCAGCAGACAGATTGGCAGCATTTTCCATTTCAGCATCTTCTACTATTAATTCTAATTATTATTCTGATTATTGGTAGCCTAAAACTTAGTTCCAATCTTCACATAATATAATGATTTACATGCAAATAAACATTTTCCCATCCAACTAACAGTATGATTTTTCAAGCAGGTAGGTCATTTATTTACAAGTTCCCTAACAATCAAATTATTATATAATGATGTAAGTGCTGTCAGCTGTTTTTTGTACATGTCAAACTACTGAAACGTATAGCAATATCATTAAAATAGCACTTTCACCCTTTGCAGGAAATTAAATCACTGAGCAAATTTTCAGAAACTCGCTCATATCACTAACAATCTTATGTGTAGACATTATTCTTGAAATGTTTCTTTGTAATGGCTTATCCCACAAGGTTGAGATTAAATGTTGGGGCCATTTACAAAAAATGCATATTAAATACAGAACAGTAAAACATTGCAATACAACCGCCTATTATAATCCTGTTGAGTGCTTGAAACACTGATGAAAGTCATTCTACACATCATTTATTATTATTATTATTATTATTATTATTATTATTATTATTATTATTCTAAGCTCTCTTCATAAATCAGTGACCATAGGGACTGATGCTAAACGAAAGCCAGAGAGTGTTTCACTTTACAACTCAACGGAGTATGGTGTGGATGTACTTGATCAAATGGCATGGCAGTATTCTATCAAGGGTGCTTCTCACAGGTGACCTGTGGCTGTTTTTTATAATGTTTTGGACCTGGCTTTTGTTTTGAAGGAGTGCACCGGGAACACAATCTCCCAGAGGAACTTCATTCTGCAGCTAGCCCTGGAGCTGCAGCAGAAACATTTTGCTTAGAGAAGTGCAATCCGGCTTGCAAATGCCCCTCAACCTTCAGCCAGTGCTGCAGCCACTGGCACACGGAGGAAAAGACAAGGCCAGGCTGCTAAATGCAACAGAAACAAAACATTGGAAGCCTGCGCCCGTTGTGAACAGGCAGTCTGCGGTACATGCACTGGTAAAGTTGAAAAGTGTCTGTGTGGATTGTACTAATTAGACAGCTGTATGGTGTTCATAAATAAAAATATAGAAAGTTGTATCCGATTATTATTTTTCATTTTCATATCTATACAGTGTTTTTTTAATGAACAAATAAAAATATGAAGTAGTTGTAATCGGTTGTAACTCGTCAGAAATTTCGGCGGTTCAAGTGTTAATTTGAAAATGCACAAAAACACTCAACTTATGTAGGAGTTTTAAAGCTAAAACTCTGACTTGTTTCACTTCACTTTGTTAATTCATTGCCACATCTGTTTATAGATATTTTCTGCATTCAAGACTGAATTGATTGCAGATGTGTTGTTTTTAATAGGAGACTGTGAACAAGATGGCTTGCAGTGGGTGACTTCAGACCACAAAACACAAAACCAAAACAAACAGGTACTGGCGGGGCAACACTGAAACGCTACGGCGTTCAGTTCATTTATTAAACAATAGGAAATAAAAGACTTAAACAAAACAAAGGGGCACGTTGGCCAAACAAACAAGTATCGTGCTGGTTTTGAGCCAGAACGTATAGCAATTGTTTACTTTGAATTCTCTTTTACCTCCTAACTCCTCACTCGTTCTACACCACTCCAAACAAGGAAAGCTGGAGGCTTTTATATTCTGGCCGAGGGGTTAACTAGCTGTTAATTATCTTATTACCCCAGGCCACAGTCTGCACGAAGTTTAGTAAGGATGCGTGACTGTCAGCTAGTTAAATAATCAGTAGCTGATCAGTCACGCATCCCCACGAGGTTTTAAAATCAAATAATGGCGGCTGCTTTTCGTCCGCACCGCAAACAATAATAAACAATAATAATACAAATAATAATATAAACAAAGGGCCGGAACACTCGACTCTTTTCTTTTTTCCCTCTACAACAAAAATTACTTTATTTGCAGCAGACGTTTTATGACAAAAAAATTCAGAGTATTCTTTTCTTTAATTTATTGACAGTCATGAAGTGCTGCAGTAATTCAGAGTATAAAGTAATGTACTGACAGTCATGAAGTGCTGCAGTAATTCAGAGTATAAAATAATATAAACTGACAGTCATGAAGTGCTGCAGTAATTCAAGAGTATAAAGTAATGTGAAAGGACAGTGATGAAGTGCTGCAGTAATTCAGAGTATAAAGTAATGTGCTGACAGTCATGAAGTGCTGCAGTAATTCATATAAGTATAAAGTAATGTGCTGACAGTCATGAAGTGCTGCAGTAATTCAGAGTATAAAAGTAATATAAACAAGTGACAGTCATGAAGTGCTGCAGTAATTCAGAGTATAAAGTAATGTAGTGACAGTCATGAAGTGCTGCAGTAATTCAGAGTATAAAAGTAATGTAGTGACAGTCATGAAGTGCTGCAGTAATTCAGAGTATAAAGTAATGTGCTGACAGTCATGAAGTGCTGCAGTAATTCAGAGTATAAAGTAATGTAGTGACAGTCATGAAGTGCTGCAGTAATTCAGAGTATAAAGTAATGTGCTTTTGACAGTCATGAAGTGCTGCAGTAATTCAGAGTATAAAGTAATGTAGTGACAGTCATGAAGTGCTGCAGTAATTCAGATAATATAAAGTAATGTAGTGACAGTCATGAAGTGCTGCAGTAATTCAGAGTATAAAGTAATGTGCTGACAGTCATGAAGTGCTGCAGTAATTCAGAGTATAAAAAATGTGTGACAGTCATGAAGTGCTGCAGTAATTCAGAGTATAAAGTAATGTGCTGACAGTCATGAAGTGCTGCAGTAATTCAGAGTATAAAGTAATGTGCTGACAGTCATGAAGTGCTGCAGTAATTCAAAATAATATAAAGTAATGTAGTGACAATGAAGTGACAGTAATTCAGAGTAAAAAGTAATGTGCTGACAGTGATGAAGTGCTGCAGTAATTCAGAGTATAAAAAAATGTATGACAGTCATGAAGTGCTGCAGTAATTCAGAGTATAAAGTAACAAAAATACAGTAATGAAGTGCTGCAGTAATTCAGAGTATAAAGTAATATAAACAAGTGACAGTCATGAAGTGCTGCAGTAATTCAGAGTATAAAACAAATGTGTGACAGTCATGAAGTGCTGCAGTAATTCAGAGTATAAAGTAATGTAGTGACAGTCATGAAGTGCTGCAGTAATTCAGAATAATAAAGTAATGTGCTGACAGTCATGAAGTGCTGCAGTAACAAAAATAATATAAAGTAATGTGCTGACAGTCATGAAGTGCTGCAGTAATTCAAGTATAAAGTAATGTGCTGACAGTCATGAAGTGCTGCAGTAATTCAGAGTATAAAAGTAATGTGCTGACAGTCATGAAGTGCTGCAGTAATTCAGAGTATAAAGTAATGTAGTGACAGTGATGAAGTGCTGCAGTAAACAAGATATAATAAAGTAATGACAGTGACAGTGATGATGAAGTGCTGCAGTAATTCAGAGTATAAAGTAATGTACTGACAGTCATGAAGTGCTGCAGTAATTCGGGGTGCACTGATAAAGATTTTCTTGTCCGATGCTGATAGCCGATGGTTCTCTGTCCATATCGACCGATACCGATAATAATAGACAGTGCATGTAAGCTATTGTAAACTACTAGAACAAGACCCAGGGCCAAATTGAAACTGTTTTACAATTATGAATGTTAAAATGAACAGGTATTGTTTACGTGTTGCATTTACTTCAGAAAATGAATACAAAGAATAACGAAGTATTATACTGTGTGCTTGACAGCAATTTATACATTTGTTTTACAACAGTCACACAAAAATAACACTTTGCATTTGTACAAGTGAAAACAATGCTGCAGAAAAAAACATCTATAATGTGACATGAACTTGTATAGCCACTTGCTGTCTAGCATTGCGTATCATAACCTCTACCTGTACTGTACAGTAGAAAAGAAACCAGTCTAGACAATGTGAACTACAACAGCGGCCGTTACATTCTTATTGTAAGCTCACACTGTTTCAAAATACAGCACAGCTTAAACTGTTCACTTCATCAAAAACAAAAAGATCTCATGAAAATAACCGCTTACAAAATTCAGACAAACTTGAATTTGTTACTAAACAAGACAGCACAGTGATCAATTACAGCTTCAAAAAGCCACAGAATACACCCGCAACCAATGAGATTGAGCAAGACACACAATTACAAATAATTATAATAATTATTATTATATTAAACCATCAGTGTTATTTAGGATTCAATCTATTTTTTTTTAAAGCATCATAATAATTCTACTCGCAGTCCATCATTGGATTTAATGCAGCATCAAGTCTGTTCTGCTGCACACAACTCACTATCCTATTGTTGTCTTCAGATATTAAAAATCCAAACACTGCTCTTTAGAGACTTATTTACTGCAGGATGATCACACGTTACACAGCACTGGGAAAATGAGTGTCTCAGTGTTCTTGCATCATTAGTAAGCATGCCTGAGCAAACATTAAATTCTGTGCTGGATGAAATTCAATCATGTATATGGGTGTACATTATCGGCTAAAATAACACACACTGCAGATAGACAGTGTGTGTGTGTTTTTATTCCCTCTCATCGGTGCCATGCAGACAGGCTCCCGATTATCAGAGCACCCCTATTATTAAATAAAAACATGTAAACTGGAACAGAAATAAGAAATAAAAGCTTCTTGAAGTGCATCCTGAATGGTTATAATAACGCGATGCAAAGTGAAATGCAAGTGCTTTGAATGAAGTGACTGAACTAACACGATGAGACTTCAGTTTAAAGGTACGTGTATTTTGTTGATCTTACAGTAAATCAATGAAATGTGCGTGTTTCAGCACATTGCCACCAACTGTCATTTTAACATTTTACTATGGAGGGGCGTTAACATGAACAGAAAAATGTAAGACCAGCAGATGACAGAAAACACTTTAATCCCCATTAAGATGAGTGACATGATTGTTTGGTCTTGAGATCTGTTTATATGGTCTCATGACAATGTGCTCTGATGCCCTTCAGTGATTTCAATTAATATTTAGCTTGTGCATGATAAGACATGGGATTACTCTGCAATCTCATCAAGCTTTACCAGTCACATCCAGAACTGTCACGTCCAGGACGCTAATCTGGGCACTTACTATTAAGAAAGGGTCAACATTTTATTCCAGAACATACATTTTAAAAAATTAGCTTTGCAGAGAAAGTTTTGAACAAAATATATAATGTAGTATCCAACTTTTATAGAAATTTTACCAAGAAAATGTTATGGCTGTGACATTTGGTTTAATTTAAACACCATTATTTTGAATCACTAAAATATTTTCCTACATCCCAAGAAAATGTAATATTAGTAACTGGGCAGCAGTGTGGAGTAGTGGTTAGGGCTCTGGACTCTTGACCGGAGGGTCATGGTTTCAATCCCAGGTGTGGGACATTGCTGCTGTACCCTTGAGCAAGGTACTTTACCTAGATTGCTAACCAGTAAAAACCCAACTGTATAAATGGGTAACTGTATGTAAAAAAAAATAATGTGATATCTTGTAACAATTGTAAGTCACCCTGGATAAGGGTGTCTGCTAAGAAATAAATAATAATAATAACTTGGTATTACATACCCAGAGTCAAAATGTGACATATTTACAAATGTGTGACTAAAACATGCATCTACATTGATACCTAAAGTGTATGGAAGCTGGACTTGTGAAAATGTTGCTTTTTTAACAGTAATTTTAAATGCCTGTAAAGTAAAGGCACAAAGAGAACAATAATAATACAGCCTGCATTGATAGACACCCTTCAGTACAAATACAGGGAGAGATGCTTTTGATAAATACAACTTTTTTTTTTCATGGCCGTGGCACTTTTTCATGGAATTGTCCTTATAATGTTTTTACTTATTAAAAACAAGGCTAATTGTTTAGAATGTTACTGCAATTACTGATCTGAGGACATCTGTGTGCAGAGCAATAACTTGCATAGTATTGATTTGAGGCACCTCTGTGTACAGCAATAACTTGCATAGTATTGATTTGAGACACCTCTGTGTGCAGAGCAATAACTTGCATAGTATTGATTTGAGGCACCTCTGTGTGCAGAGCAATAACTTGCATAGTATTGATTTGAGGACACCTCTGTGTGCAGAGCAATAACTTGCATAGTATTGATTTGAGGCACCTCTGTGTGTACAGCAATAACTTGCATAGTATTGATTTGAGGACACCTCTGTGTGCAGAGCAATAACTTGCATAGTATTGATTTGAGGCACCTCTGTGTGCAGAGCAATAACTTGCATAGTATTGATTTGAGGACACCTCTGTGTGCAGAGCAATAACTTGCATAGTATTGATTTGAGGCACCTCTGTGTGCAGAGCAATAACTTGCATAGTATTGATTTGAGGACACCTCTGTGTGCAGAGCAATAACTTGCATAGTATTGATTTGAGGCACCTCTGTGTACAGCAATAACTTGCATAGTATTGATTTGAGGCACCTCTGTGTGCAGAGCAATAACTTGCATAGTATTGATTTGAGGACACCTCTGTGTGCAGAGCAATAACTTGCATAGTATTGATTTGAGGACACCTCTGTGTGCAGAGCAATAACTTGCATAGTATTGATCTGAGGCACCTCTGTGTGCAGAGCAATAACTTGCACAGTACTGTTCACTTAAGAAACAGTCAGAAATGAGTCATGGAAAAGAGATCTACTAAAAAATTAATTTAAAAGCAGGTGATCAATTTTTAAATCTGTGAAAATAACAGAGATTAACTGTACTGTAACACGCAATTCTTGTGCTAAACCTTAGCCTTTCAGCAACGTTTCTTTCTGTAATATTAGGCAACAATGTCACAATAATAAACAAAGCATTGCACACAATTACAATCCTGCCCAGTAACACAGTGACTGTTCTGACACACTCAGTTACAATGAGACAATATAAACCCAGTATGAAGCGGACTGAAATTGAATGAATAAAGAGAGAGAAGCTTACTTCAGGTATTGTCAGTGGGATGTGCAGCAATAACTCATAGTGCTCTGAGTCACCGCTCTGACCGTCTCCTCAGTGAATGTGTCCTTTCTGCTCTTCAGATCTGAAAATGTGTTTGTTTAGTTCAAGGAGAACAAAGATTTTTTTTTTTTACATATATTATTTGCTTTAGTTCACTTTCACAGATGTATACTGTACTATGAGATTACAGGAATACAGTTTAAGATACTGTGAAAGGAGTCATTTCAAGAGGAGGGGCAATTTCACCCCCAGGTGATCAAGGAAGTGCAGCACTATCTGAAAGCAAGGCTTGTAAACCCATAGTATTGATTTAACCTCGTGTAGTACCAGATATGCTGCATCAAAATAAAACGTGTTTCTTTCAGGTAGCAATATTAAAAACCCTGTGTGACGCCCACAGCACGAGTTTGGAACTGAGGTCTCCCTCAGTGTTTAAAATGATACCACAAGAATAACACTAGTAAAGGAAACAGATACACCTCATTGAAAGAATGTTTAAACATGATTTCAAACACATTAAGAAGGACAGAAAGCCGGTTTCCATGCGTGTTCAGGCAAAGTGTGAAAATGGGATAGTCACTGTATTAACGTTTTGGAATGTATTGCTTTTACAATCATTACGGTACACGTGCACGCACTCCACTCAGTGAAATAATAATTGTTTGATACTGAAAATATATTTGATCTCGTTTAAAAAAAAAAAAAATCCCCGATTGCTAGTCTCTAAGTTCCACGCGGTCTCTGTGAATAGAAAAAAAAAACATGCACGACAAAAATAGCCAGACCGCCAAAGACAATATTTACTCGCTAGATGTTTTCAACACGAGCTCAATCTGTCTGCAAACCCGCCACTCGTATTATTTGAGGCACCTCTGTGCAGCACTGAACCCGCGGCACGGAGAGTATTGCAACTGAGGAGATATGAATAAAAACAAACGATTTGACACAGACACGCTGCTTCACAAATACAACACACACACACAAAACAACGCTCCTACCACACTATTGATTTGAGGACCTTTCAAAATAATACAAGTATTAACGGCACCTTGTAGTTTATAAAATTGTAGATAACTTCCATAGCATTGATTTACCACCTCTCTGTGCCTCAGTGTCTGAACGATAAAGTTCCTACCACAACAACCCGGACCTTTCAAAATAATACATTATAACACCGCTCTGTAGTTTATAAACACATTGTAGAGCTCCATGCAGACAATCTCACCTCTCTCTTTCTCCCTCAGTGTCTGAACGGATAAAACAACGCGCTCCTACCACACTACAACCCGGACCTTTCAAAATAATACAATATAACAGCTTTCTGTAGTTTATAAACACATTGTAGAGCTCCATGCAGACTCTCTCACCTCCTCTCTGCTCTCCCTCAGTGTCTGAACGGATAAAACAACGCGCTCCTACCACACTACAACCCGGACCTTTCAAAATAATACAATATAACAGCGCTCTGTAGTTTATAAACACATTGTAGAGCTCCATGCAGACTCTCTTACCTCCTCTCTGCTCTCCCTCAGTGTCTGAACGGATAAAACTGCTCTTCAGCCCTACCACACTACAACCCGGACCTTTCAAAATAATACAATATAACATGCGCTCTGTAGTTTATAAACACATTGTAGAGCTCCATGCAGACTCTCTCACCCCCTCTCTGCTCTCCCTCAGTGTCTGAACGGATAAAACAACGCGCTCCTACCACACTACAACCCGGACCTTTCAAAATAATACAATATAACAGCGCTCTGTAGTTTTAAACACATTGTAGAGCTCCATGCAGACTCTCTTACCTCCTCTCTGCTCTCCTCAGTGTCTGAACGGATAAAACAACGCTCCTACCACACTACAACCCGGACCTTTCAAAATAATACAATATAACAGCGCTCTGTAGTTTATAAACACATTGTAGAGCTCCATGCAGACTCTCTTACCGGGTTTCTCTGCTCTCCTCAGTGTCTGAACGGATAAAACGTTTTGGAATGCTCCTACCACACTACAACCCGGACCTTTCAAAATAATACAATATAACAAAATATATCTGTAGTTTATAAACACATTGTAGAGCTCCATGCAGACTCTCTTACCTCCTCTCTGCTCTCCCTCAGTGTCTGAACGGATAAAACAACGCAGACCCTACCACACTACAACCCGGACCTTTCAAAATAATACAATATAACATATTTCTGTAGTTTATAAACACATTGTAGAGCTCCATGCAGACTCTAAAACCTCCTCTCTGCTCTCCCTCAGTGTCTGAACGGATAAAACAACGCGCTCCTACCACACTACAACCCGGACCTTTCAAAATAATACAATATAACAGCGCTCTGTAGTTTATAAACACATTGTAGAGCTCCATGCAGACTCTCTTACCTCCTCTCTGCTCTCCCTCAGTGTCTGAACGGATAAAACAACGCGCCCTACCACACTACAACCCGGACCTTTCAAAATAATACAATATAACAGCGCTCTGTAGTTTATAAACACATTGTAGAGCTCCATGCAGACTCTCTTACCTCCTCTCTGCTCCCTCAGTGTCTGAACGGATAAAACAACGCGCTCCTACCACACTACAACCCGGACCTTTCAAAATAATACAATATAACAGCGCTCTGTAGTTTATAAACACATTGTAGAGCTCCATGCAGACTCTCTCACCTCCTCTCTGCTCTCCCTCAGTGTCTGAACGGATAAAACAACGCGCTCCTACCACACTACAACCCGGACCTTTCAAAATAATACAATATAACAGCGCTCTGTAGTTTATAAACACATTGTAGAGCTCCATGCAGACTCTCTTACCTCCTCTCTGCTCTCCCTCAGTGTCTGAACGGATAAAACAACGCGCTCCTACCACACTACAACCCGGACCTTTCAAAATAATACAATATAACAGCGCTCTGTAGTTTATAAACACATTGTAGAGCTCCATGCAGACTCTCTTACCTCCTCTCTGCTCTCCCTCAGTGTCTGAACGGATAAAATGGACACTACACCAATTTCAAAATACAAACTGATCATCGGTTTAACACATTTAGAGCTCCATGCTAATATAAAAGGGAAGTGTCTGAACGGATAAAACTTTTTAACACTACAACCCGGACCTTTCAAAATAATACCGTAAACGAGTTGTTTTTTTATATTTTTCCAGTGAATACAATTTTGAATTCACCTAACCCCCTCCCCTGCCGGAGTGGTGGTGAACTTTTATAAACCGGGACGCTGTGACTGGAGGCAGCAGCGCCGAACAGCGAGTTTTTCGCAGAAATAATCTGTGTTTTAACACCAATATTGTTAGTTTATCTTCACAGAACAAGATTTCCATGCAGTACTCCTTAACCTTTTTTTTTTTTAGGGTGTATGAATTTAATTCAAGTTGAGCGCCGTTGTCAAAAATAGAGACAATATTAATGGTTTATAAACACTTTTGTGCAGGACCGTGATATTTTGAAATAGCTCTGCTTTCCCTCAATGAGAAAACGGGCGAAACAACGCTTTTCGTTCACACAAAAGACCTTTCAAAAAAACAACATAATGAATCCAAATAAAACATTTAGATAAATACAGAAAAATGGGTCAAAAGAAGGTCAGTGTCTGAACGATAAAACGATTAAACTTAAACCACTTTCACAATCAGACCTCTTCAAAAATTCTACCCCAAATTTTATGTAGTTTCTCTTAAATTGTATTATTGTCCTTCACTGATTCTTTCCAGGACAGTATTCTCCCTGCTGTCCTGAATGGTAAAACAACGAATCTACCCTGGCAGAACCCGGACCGAACAAAAACCAACAGCATCAAGAGCTTGTTTGGAAACTGAAGTATTGAACCATGGGACCCCTCCTCTCTGATGCCACCACTGCACATCAAATTGGGCCTTAAGGAAACAATTTGTCAGAGCTCTAGATAAGAGTCGGGGCCGCATTCCTTCAAGACTTCTTCCCAGGCTGTCTGAGGCAAAAACTGCTGTATTGATTTTTAAAAAGATCAAAACATCAATGTTAATGTTTAGTAAAAAGAAACATGAAAAACTAAACGCAGTGGTTTGTAGCTCTATATTGAAGAGTGAACTTGAACTAGTGGAGTGGTTGAGTTGGTGAAGCTGTTTGTCTATCTGTTTTGTAAATGTCGATAGTCCATGGTTTGACCTCATTTGAAAATAAAGGAGAATATTTCCCGCGTTCTTCCGAAGGAATTAAAGAATACCAAGGATAATGTTTTGAAATGATATCAGGTTAATTTGTTCTTCTGATTAAAAACAGATCCCACAATGTAAAAAGGCTGGGCGCGTTAGAAAATAGTCTTTTCTTTATTACTTTAGTCTTGGACTTTTCAATTTATGAACTTGTTTTTTTACCCAGTGGTAAATGACAGACACAGGTTAATAAATTGAAAAGGTATTGAATGAATAAACTGTCCAGGTAACCAAATATATTTCTACCACATGATTTTATTTCGTTTCTCTAAAACTGTTATTATTATTTTTAAAATCTTTTTAGGTAGTTTAACTGTTTAGCTGTCCAGGGATTTAAACAAAGGTAAATATTCCTCAAACAGATCCACAATAAACCAGGCAACAGAGCAGTTCCACAGCAGCAGAAGAGTCACCAGCAATGAGACAGTGTGAATTTGTTTTTCTGTAGTTGAGACCGAGGGGTCGTACCAAGGTATTCTTCAGGAGAATAAACTGCTATTGGCAGTAACCTGACATAATTTAATGTTACAACATGAAAAACTAAAGCACTTATTATTAAAAGGGCTTGAAATACAGTGTATTACTCAGCTGTTTGGTTCTAGTTTTGTAAAATGAACAGGTGGTTTAGCTTTAAAATAAATAGGAGTTAATTAAAGACTACGTAAAACTTTGAAAAGATGTCCTGAGGTGTTTATTGTGATTAAAAAAGCGTCCCATTCCACAAGAAAACCCTGAGAGGTGTTAGAAAACTAAAGCTCTTTGAATGAAATGCTTTTTTATTATATGAATAACTACCCAGTGGAGTGACAGAGCAGGTTAATAAACTAAATGTATTGAATGAATAAGAAATCAGATCATATATGTCAGAGAGTGAGAGGTTTGTATTAAACAGTCCAGTTACAGTATTTTTAAAATGTTTTAGTAGTTTAACTGCTTATGACACACGAGGATTGGAAAACAAAGGTAAATATTCTCATACAATACTCTGCATTTATATTATTGCGCCCAACAGTACTTTCTGTAAAGCTGTATTTGGGTCTATTTAGTTGTTGTCCCCGGTCTGTACCAAGTGTATTCATTCAGGAGAAGCAACACAAGTGAAGGTGAATAAGCAGCCTACAGAATGTGTGCATTGCAGAAAGCGTTTATTATTAAAACATGACGAGACATCTCTCAGGTGGATTAATAACACAAAAATATTCTATTTTGTGGCGTTAGGTTGTAACCCTTCAAAAGTTACAAACGTCAAATTTGCAATGCTTCAATGTATCCAGTAGGTGGCACCAAAACACTGTTCAGCTTTTTACATTGTACAGTTTAGACTGCATTGGTTGATAATGTACATTCCTCCTTGAATGAGTTCAGTAAAAGGGCTGGACCTAGATATTTCAAACAGCATTACTGATATTTTTGTGATACAATACACATAAAAACAATGTGCTCCACAATATAAAGCGTTCTTTAATTCTTAGTTTAAACTGCTGCATAATAAAGTGAATGTACACAAACATTTGTGTTTAGTGTTTAAGTCTTCTAATAATTAGATTATTATGTTTAACCCATTTATCTTTTTAAATGATACCATCAGTCTTCTACTGTGATACTAATGGGAAAATGTAAAATAAGTTGATGGATGATCGAAACAAAATCTTTGTTGTTTTCTGAAATGTAATTTCCTCTCTTCAAAAAAAATGTAACTTCTAAGAATCTTCCTGTTTCTTTTAACCTCTTAAATCACCTCCTCACCCAGTTCATTGCTCTGTGTGTGTAATCTCCATGCCTGCAATGGTAATGACTAGAGTTAAATCACCTCCTCACCCAGTTCATTGCTCTGTGTGTGTAATCTCCATGCCTGCAATGGTAATGACTAGAGTTCAATCACCTCCTCACCCAGTTCATTGCTCTGTGTGTGGAATCTCCATGCCTGCAAAGGTAATGACTAGAGTTAAATCACCTCCTCACCCAGTTCTTTGCTCTGTGTGTGTAATCTCCATGCCTGCAATGGTAATGACTAGAGTTAAATCACCTCCTCACCCAGTTCATTGCTCTGTGTGTGTAATCTCCATGTCTGCAATGGTAATGACTAGAGTTAAATCACCTCCTCACCCAGTTCATTGCTCTGTGTGTGTAATCTCCATGCCTGCAATGGTAATGACTAGAGTTAATTCACCTCCTCACCCAGTTCATTGCTCTGTGTGTGTAATCTCCATGCCTGCAATGGTAATGACTAGAGTTAAATCACCTCCTCACCCAGTTCATTGCTCTGTGTGTGTAATCTCCATGCCTGCAATGGTAATGACTAGAGTTAAATCACCTCCTCACCCAGTTCATTGCTCTGTGTGTGTAATCTCCATGCCTGCAATGGTAATGACTAGAGTTAAATCCTAGTGGTCAGGTGTAACCCCTTTTTATTCTCTTTTTTAAAATATATTCCGATGCTGCAGTAATTTTAATGTGCCCAGCGAAAGTCAATGTAAAGAGTGTTTAAACAGAACACACTTCTGCAGTCAGCTCTGCTCTCCATTCATTTCTGAGAAGGAAATACGTGTCTGTGGTTAGTGAGAGGAAGTGAAGGCAGGCAGGGTTTAAATTGAGCCTGAATACTGGAATGCAGCCCTGCACCCCCTGTTAAACTGACAAGAGGGGATTCTGAAAAGGGGAGATTGATTATTATTTATTTATTTATTAGCAGACGCCCTTATCCAGGTCAACTTACAATTGTTACAAGATATCACATTATTTTTTTACGTACAATTAACCATTTATACAGTTGGCTTTTTACTGGAGCAATCTACGTAAAGCATCTTGCTCAAGGGTACAGCAGCAGTGTCCCCCACCTGGGATTGAACCCACAACCCTCTGGTCAAGAGTCCAGAGCACTAATCACTACTCCACACTGCTGCCCCGGATTGAGCTGAGCAGCTTGATACCAAACATGCCCTCAATCATCTTTAGATGACGAGGTCTGCTCTGCTTAGAAAAGTTAATTGTAAAAGAAAACCATGGTAAGAACATGGCAAAATAAAGACAATTCTAGATAAGTTTGATATTGTATGATGATAAACTGATTACATACACAGATTCATGTAGAAAGGAAAATATGTTGACTTATTTTCTTTTGCTTAATTAATTTATTATTATTATTATTATTATTATTATTATTGTTGATGAGACTAACTTTTTGGGGTTGCAGCACCCCCTAGCAGTCACACACAGATGATGTATTTATTCAGCTAGAATTAAGCAAAGATCTGTTATAAAGCTGTGGTATAATGAAAAACAATTCATGTGAAAATCTGAGGGGAACATTGAAGCAGGGTTTCACTCTAACTATTCTCCTGTTGAATGCAAACCTACAAGTGGTGTGTTCTGTGTGTCTCTGCTCTGGGGGCTCTTGCCACCCCTCCTCAAAGGCTCAGCCGCTGTAGAGCCTCACCCCTCTGAGGGAGACTCCCTGCTGGGACAGAGGGGGACCCCCTGGACAAACAGTCACTTCAATCCAGCCTGAAGCTGCCCCTGCCTCGTGCATCATTGCAGGCAGCCTCCAAAAGAGACGTCACAGACTGGCTGGGCAGTGAGACATGGATCCAGTGGCAGAGTGGGGGAGCTCACAGGTAAGAACATAAGAAAGTTTACAAATGAGAGGAGGCCATTCGGCCCATCTTGCTCGTTTGGTTGTTAGTAGCTTATTGATCCCAGAATCTCATCAAGCAGCTTTGTGAAGGATCCCAGGGTGTCAGCTTCAACAACATTACTGGGGAGTTGGTTCCAGACCCTCACAATTGTCTGTGTAAAAAAGTGCCTCCTATATTCTGTTCTGAATGCCCCTTTATCTAATCTCCATTTGTGACCCCTGGTCCTTGTTTTTTTCAGGTAAAAAAAAAAAAGTCCTGCTTGAATCAGATCATCGCGTAGTCTTCTTTGTTCAAGACTGAATAGATTCAATTATTTGATCCTGTCTGCATAAGACATGCCTTTAAAACCTGGAATAATTCTGGTTGATCTTCTTTGCACTCTTTCTATCCTTTTTGTAGCGAGGTGACCAGAACTGAACACAATATTCTAGATGAGGTCTTAGTAATGCATTGTAAAGTTTTAACATTACTTCCCTTGATTTTAATTCAACACTTTTCACTATATACAGTGCCTATAGTAAGTATTCACCCCCCTTGGACGTTTTCACAGTTTGTTGTGTTACAACCTGAAATCTTGATGCATTTAAATGGGATTTTTTCCCTTTGATTTACAAAATCTACTGGGGGTGGGGTGAAAAAACAAATCAATTAAAAATAAAAACCTGAAAAGTCTTCATTAGATAAGTATTCACCCTGTTTGTATTGGGAATGGGTTTCTTTGTGAATCTATAATAAAAGATGTCTCGATGTCTTGCACAGTATTGATTTGCATGTTGGGTTGGGTTTGACAGTGTGATCTCATTCATGTGCAGGTGTTAATACAGCAGCACCTTCACATCGAACGAGCAGGACACAGAGACAGAGAGCAGCTACTCCACTCACTAGTAATCGGTAAGCACACATCTCAGTGATTTTTCAAATGTTCTTTCATTTCTTTATTTTTCTATTGCTCTGAAGGTGGTGGATTGGAGACCAGTCCTCTTTATGTCTCCACAGAGCAGGGATAACACAAGCAGAGGCAATGGGAGTTTATGGAATATTAGTTTGTTTTTAAAAATAAGTGGATTAGCCACAATTGATATTTAAAGGGATTCTCAAGCCCATTAGTATGATCAATCTGACTTGTATTTTCTTTTTATAAAACGTGCAGACTGTAGTCCAGCAGCAGACCTCAGTGTTGTGACTGTATACTGAAGATAGTCTTATTATTGTTTCCATAGTTTAACATGTCCTGGACGTAAGGCTGATAGGTCTGTACCTGCCCAGGTTTGCTGTATCACCCTTCTTAGATATTGTTACCATATTTATGAGCCTCCAGACAGCCGGGTCACCCCCTGTCCTTATCGGCACATCCTTTCTAAATCATTTGTACTTATCATTTTGTTTATAAATGGATATAACTTAACACTGGTCATTTTGAAACACAGGTGAACTGTCTGAATAGTTAAAGGATGTCTTAATTGGGTCTATAACTTAAAATCATTTAAAAACAAAGTTTAAAAATAAATCAATAAAGGTTCTGCGATTCACTGCGAATAGAAAAAAAAAAAGAACAAGCAAAAAAAAAAGAACAGACTGTTTTGCATTATCATTTGAATCAAAGCCGCTCCACAGCAGACCGGTCCTGTGGCTCGCCTTTGATTCAAATGTGATCATGCAAAACACTCTAGATATGTCACATGGGGGAAAGCAACCTGTCTGCAAATCAATACTGGTGTCCTGCCTTTCACCTTGCTGTGGAGGCCTGGGGTCCTAGCGGGGAGGGGCGGGGGCTAGGTGCTGCACTGGGTTTATGTTAATGTTAAGAAATACTTTCTTTTAGTATTTCTAAATGTAGCACTATTGAGTGTGTAATAGTTATGGGTGGCTATTGTTAATGCATCAGGATAGTCTGTCACCTTTCTGTGGAGGCCTGGGTTCCAATCTGCATGGCTAGGTGGTGCTGTGGGGTTAATGTTAATGCACTAGACTAGCCTGTCATCTTTCTTTCTGGAGGCCTGGGTTCCAATCTGGATGGCTAGGTGGTGCTGTGGGTTAATGTTAATGCACTAGACTAGTCTATCATCTTTCTCTGGAGGCCTGGGTTCCAATCTGGATGGCTGGTGGAAATGCTGTGGGTTAATTTTAATGGGCATCAGGATAGTCTGTCACATCTTTCTCTGGAGGCCTGGGTTCCAATCTGGATGGCTAGGTGGTGCTGTGGGTTAATGTTAATGCACTAGACTAGTCTGTCATCTTTCTGTGGAGGCCTGGGTTCCAATCTGGATGGCTAGGGGGCTGTGGGTTAATGTTAATGCACTAGAGGTGGTTCAGGGTATGTGTAGGTGTGGTTGTGGGGTAAAAGTGTCAGATTTACTGAAGATATTTTTTGTTTCAACAAATTATTTGTAAATACTGATTACTTATCATTTTATTGATATAGTGTAACACTGGTCATATTGAAACCTAGGGGACCTGTCTGAATATGTTTTTTATGCCACTGTGTATTTCCCTGGATACATATGTTAATTTTTTTTTTTTTTTTTTTTAATTGTTGATAGTTAATTAGTTAATGAAGTTAATGATCAGCAATCAGGTTGTATTGGGAATGGGTTTCTTTGTGAATCTACAATAAAAGATGTCTTGATGTCTTGCACAGTATTGATTTGCATGTTGGGTTGGGTTTGACAGTGTGATCTCATTCATGTGCAGGTGTTAATACAGCAGCACCTTCACATCGAACGAGCAGGACACAGAGACAGAGAGCAGCTACTCCACTCACTAGTAATCGGTAAGCACACATCTCAGTGATTTTTCAAATGTTCTTTCATTTCTTTATTTTTCTATTCCTCTGAAGGTGGTGGATTGGAGACCAGTCCTCTTTATGTCTCCACAGAGCAGGGATAACACAAGCAGAGGCAATGGGAGCTTATGGAATATTAGTTTGTTTAAAAATAAGCGGCTTAGCCACAATTGATATTTAAAGGGATTCTCAAGCCCATTAGTTTGATCAGCCTGACTTGTATTTTCTTTTATAAAACGTGCAGACTGTAGTCCAGCAGCAGACCTCAGTGTTGTGACTGTATACTGAGGATAGTCTTATTATTGTTTCCATAGTTTAACATGTCCTGGATGTAAGGCTGATAGGTCTGTACCTGCCCAGGTTTGCTTTATCACACTTCTTAGATATTGTTACCATATTGATGAGCCTCCAGACAGCCGGGTCATCCCCTGTCTTTATCGACAAATCCTTTGTAAATCGTTTGTACTTATCATTGTTGTTTATAAATGGATATAACTTAACACTGGCCATTTGGAAACCCAGGTGAACTGTTGAATGGTTAAATAATCCCTTAATTGGGTCTATAACTTAAAATCATTAAAAAAAACGTTTAAAAATAAATCAATAAAGGTTCTGTGATTCACTGCATATAAAAAAAAAAAAGAAAAAAAAGAACAGACTGTTTTGCATTATCATATTTGAATCAAAGGCGCTCCACAGCAGACCGGTCCTGTGGCTCGCCTTTGATTCAAATGTGATCATGCAAAACACTCGAGCTATGTCACATGGGGGAAAGCAACCTGTCTGCAAATCAATACTGGTGTCCTGCCTTTCACCTTGCTGTGGAGGCCTGGGGTCCTAGCAGGGGGAGGGGGGGGGCTAGGTGCTGCACTGGGTTTATGTTAATGTTAAGAAATACTTTCTTTTAGTATTTCTAAATGTAGCACTATTGAGTGTGTAATAGTTATGGGTGGCTATTGTTAATGCATCAGGATAGTCTGTCACCTTTCTGTGGAGGCCTGGGTTCCAATCTGCATGGCTAGGTGGTGCTGTGGGTTAATGTTAATGCACTAGACTAGCCTGTCATCTTTCTCTGGAGGCCTGGGTTCCAATCTGGATGGCTAGGTGGTGCTGTGGGTTAATGTTAATGCACTAGACTAGTCTATCATCTTTCTCTGGAGGCCTGGGTTCCAATCTGGATGGCTAGGAAATGCTGTGGGTTAATTTTAATGCATCAGGATAGTCTGTCACCTTCCTCTGGAGGCCTAGGTTCCAATCTGGATGGCTAGGTGGTGCTGTGGGTTAATGTTAATGCACTAGACTAGTCTGTCATCTTTCTGTGGAGGCCTGGGTTCCAATCTGGATGGCTAGGTGGTGCTGTGGGTTAATGTTAATGCACTAGACTAGTCTGTCACCTTTCTGTGGAGGCCTGGGTTCCAATCTGGGGGGCTAGGTGGTTCAGGGTATGTGTAGGTAAAGTGTCAGATTTACTGAAGATATTTTTTTGTTTCAACAAATTATTTGTAAATACTGATTCCTTATCATTTTATTGATATAGTGTAACATTAGTCATATTGAAGCCGAGGGGACCTGTCTGAATATGTTTTTTATGCCACTGTGTATTTCCCTGGATACATATGTAAAGGTTTTTTTTAATTGTTGATAGTTAATTAGTTAATGAAGTTAATGATCAGCAATCAGGTTGTATTGGGAATGTGTTTCTTTGTGAATCTATAATAAAAGATGTCTCGATGTCTTGCACAGTATTGATTTGCATGTTGGGTTGGGTTTGACAGTGTGATCTCATTCATGTGCAGGTGTTAATACAGCAGCACCTTCACATCGAACGAGCAGGACACAGAGACAGAGAGCAGCTACTCCACTCACTAGTAATCGGTAAGCACACATCTCAGTGATTTTTCAAATGTTCTTTCATTTCTTTATTTTTCTATTCCTCTGAAGGTGGTGGATTGGAGACCAGTCCTCTTTATGTCTCCACAGAGCAGGGATAACACAAGCAGAGGCAATGGGAGCTTATGGAATATTAGTTTGTTTGTTTAAAAATAAGCGGCTTAGCCACAATTGATATTTAAAGGGATTTTCCATCACATTAGTTTGATCAGCCTGACTTGTGTTTTCTTTTATAAAACGTGCAGACTGTAGTCCAGCAGCAGACCTCAGTGTTGTGACTGTATACTGAGGATAGTCTTCTTATTGTTTCCATAGTGTAACATGTCCTCCACACTGGTGATTTTGAAACCCATGTGAACTGTCCAGGGGATAAACCTTCTTAGAAAGTGTTGACTCCGGTAAAATAATCCTCCGTTTCGAGTGCCGTTATTGTTAGATGCTGTGGATTATTTTACCGATTCAATTCTTGTGGTTTATGGATATTTTTAAAACATTTCAGTGACGTCAGCCTTTGGTCTTTAAAGTAGATTATATCTACGAATCGTCTAACTAAAGTGGCAGTGTGGCTTTGAAGAGAAGGGGATAAAGGGGCAGATGAATTGTTGATAAACGAAAAAACTTTGAGCTAAAATCCACAGAAAACTGTGGATTCGTTAACAAACCACAATCACAAACAATTGACAAAAAAAAAGCGCGTGTCTTTTAATAAGCAGCAATTAAAACAACAATTAGCGATACTTTTATACCGTTTAAACATAATTGATTTCCAATTTCAGCACACAGTTCAGTACAATATATGTTCTTGTGCTTCATTGCTGGGTCATTTAAGAAACTTAAAGTGCGTCCCTGCAGTCTTAGAAAATGCTGTCTACACATTACAAGTTCGTATAGTGAATTACCACCGTACTCCTCTCCGTTACATTTTCTTACTTCTGTCACAAAACAGCTAAGGCTGTATGACAAAGCAGCATGATCCATATTGACTAAATCTCCACTAATTACACGCATCTCAGATTTAAAGTCAGCTTTTGAATTCCTTTCATTTAACCAAACTTCAAACAGATTCACAGCCCATTTACTGGGGCATGAGTACTTCCAGAAAATCGATCGCTTGCAAAGATATTAACTTCTTCATCCGTTTTAGGTGCAGCAAAACGCTGGGTTTCCGCTTTCTCCTTTGTTTTTTCATCATTTTTTATTTTTCTAATGCCCCTTCATGGTCTAAATTTAAAACAAAGTCCTTGTTGCTATCTTCACTTATAACACAATATGTTGTCTGTGTCAGTGGGATATCAGGTTCAGAAGGGGAACTCATGACGGCACACCAGCAAACGCATACACAATGTAGCCTATTAATAGAAATGTCAATTATCTAATTAGAGTTCAATTACTCTCATTATTGAACAATTCTCAATTAGGAAGAAATGTTTTGAATAGTTAAATAATCCCTTAATTGGGCCTATAATTTAAAATTAGGGCTGTCAAACAATAAAAAAAAAAAAAATAATCGCGATTAATCTCACGATTAAAAAAAATGAATCTTAGTTAATCTCAGTTTTAATTGCATATTAAACTGTCACAATTACTACATCCATTGAATATAAATGTGTTTTATTACTGATGCTATTGTTTTTATTATCCTTAACTGTAAATAAAAGTGTTTAAAATGTATTTATTTATGTATTTATTTAACCAGGAAATGTACCCATTGAGACCACCACCAAAATGTACTAGGGGCAAGAATTTAGAAATTACAAATACAACCAACACAATAACATGTGCGGTTCAAACTTGATCAGCAGCATACAGAGATCAGAAAACATAATACATAGGATATCTATTTTTAAATGTGATTGTGAACTGAAATAAATTATTTTTTTTAAATAAAATTATAGATATGTAGCTATAGTAAGCACTTCTAGGGAATGAACTGTTAATTGTGAAGAGAACATACAAAAAACACTGTCATCATATCCAAAAACTGCAAACTAACAATTGTCAGGCTTTACATACAACATGAAAAAAAGGAGCAACGCAGCCTAACTCATTTATTATCATGATCATACTTCGCTTGATATGGGCTTGCAGCGATCCTGCATTTCTATCAAAACTGGTGGGTTTAATTTGTTGTTGTTATTGTCTGTAGCTGAAGAGCTGCTCGTGTATTTTGAGAGATGAAGGCGTGTTCAGCACGCAGCAGACTAGATGTACTCGTGTGTGATACTGGAACTCACTTTGACAGTAGACAAGTAAGCGTCTTTCTGTCCAGTGAGCTGTCAAAAAAAAAATCCCATTCATTTTTAGTGCTTTGCGCCATTAAGAGGTTCAGTGACTAACTTTCTATTTAAACAATAACTGCACTCAGACACTCAATACCATGCTGCCACGGCCGGGATTGAAGTACGGTGTGCCGAAAGGCTCAAGACACAGCAATGTGATTAACACGCGTTAAAATAATTAATCTCTAAAAACATTTATGCATTAATCGCAGAAGTTAACTGCGATTAATTGACAGCCATACTTAAAATCATTAAATAAGTGTAAAAATAAATGAATAGTCTACAAGCCCTTCGCTTGGGGATCCTGGATACAAAGTGTTAAAGGTTCTGCGATTCACTGCGAATAGAAAAAAAAGAACAAGCAAAAAAGAACAGACTGTTTTGCATTATCACATTTGAATCAAAGCCGCTCCACAGCAGACCAGTCCTGTGGCTCGCCTTTGATTCAAATGTGATCATGCAAAACACTCGAGATATGTCACATGGGGGAAAGAAACCTGTCTGCAAATCAAAACTGGTGTCCTGCCTTTCACCTTGCTGTGGAGGCCTGGGGTCCTAGCGGGGGGAGAGGCGGGGGGCTAGGTGCTGCACTGGGTTTATGTTAATGTTAAGAAATACTTTCTTTTAGTATTTCTAAATGTAGCACTATTGAGTGTGTAATAGTTATGGGTGGCTATTGTTAATGCACTAGACTAGTCTGTCATCTTTCTGTGGAGGCCTGGGTTCCAATCTGGATGGCTAGGTGGTGCTGTGGGTTAATGTCAATGCACTAGACTAGCCTGTCACCTTTCTCTGGAGGCCTGGGTTCCAATCTGGATGGCTAGGTGGTGCTGTTGGTTAATTTTAATGCACTAGACTAGTCTGTCACCTTTCTCTGGAGGCCTGGGTTCAAATCTGGATGGCTAGGTGGTGCTGTTGGTTAATTTTAATGCACTAGACTAGCCTGTCACCTTTCTCTGGAGGCCTGGGTTCCAATCTGGATGGCTAGGTGGTGCTGTGGGTTAATGTTAATGCACTAGACTAGTCTGTCATCTTTCTCTGGAGGCCTGGGTTCCAATCTGGGAGGCTAGGTGGTTCAGGGTATGTGTAGGTAAAGTGTCAGATTTACTGAAGTTATTTTTTTGTTTCAGCAGATTATTTGTAAATACTGATTAATTATAATTGTATTGATATAGTGTAACATTGGTCATATTGAAGCCGAGGGGACCTGTCTGAATATGTTTTTTATGCCACTGTGTATTTCCCTGGATACATATGTTGTTTTTTTTTTTTTTTTTAATTGTTGATAGTTAATTAGTTAATGAAGTTAATGATCAGCAATCAGGGTGTATTGGGAATGGGTTTCTTTGTGAATCTATAATAAAAGATGTCTCGATGTCTTGCACAGTATTGATTTGCATGTTGGGTTGGGTTTGACAGTGTGATCTCATTCATGTGCAGGTGTTAATACAGCAGCACCTTCACATCGAACGAGCAAGACACAGAGACAGAGAGCAGCTACTCCACTCACTAGTAATCAGTAAGCACACATCTCAGTGATTTTTCAAATGTTCTTTCATTTCTTTATTTTTCTATTCCTCTGAAGGTGGTGGATTGGAGACCAGTCCTCTTTATGTCTCCAAAAAGCAGGGATAACACAAGCAGAGGCAATGGGAGCTTATGGAATATTAGTTTGTTTGTTTAAAAATAAGCAGCTTAGCCACAATTGATATTTAAAGGGATTTCAAGCCCATTAGTTAGATCAGCCTGACTTGTGTTTTCTTTTATTAAACGTGCAGACTGTAGTCCATCAGCAGACCTCAGTGTTGTGACTGTATACTGAGTATAGTCTTATTATTGTTTCCATAGTGTAACATGTCCTGGATGTAAGGCTGATAGGTCTGTACCTGCACAGGTTTGATTTATCACACTTCTTAGATATTGTTACCATATTGATGAGCCTCCTGACAGCCGGGTCATCCCCTGTCCTTATCGACACATCCTTTGTAAATCGTTTGTTCTTATCATTGTTGTTTATAAATGGATATAACTTAACACTGGCCATTTGGAAACCCAGGTGAACTGTTGAATGGTTAAATAATCCCTTAATTGGGTCTATAACTTAAAATCATTAAAAAAAACGTTTAAAAATAAATCAATAAAGGTTCTGCGATTCACTGCATATAGAAAAAAAAGAACAAGCAAAAAAGAACAGACTGTTTTGCATTATCACATTTGAATCAAAGCCACTCCACAGCACACCAGTCCTGTGGCTCGCCTTTGATTCAAATGTGATCATGCAAGTCTGAAAAGATATGTCACATGGGGAAAGCAACCTGTCTGCAAATCAATACTGGTGTCCTGCCTTTCACCTTCCTAGGGGGGATCTCCATGGGGCTAGGTGCTGCACTGGGTTTATGTTAATGTTAAGAAATACTTTCATTTTTAGTATTTCTATTTTCAGCACTATTGAGTGTGTAATAGTTATGGGTGGCTATTGTTAATGCACTAGACTAGTCTGTCATCTTTCTGTGGAGGCCTGGGTTCCAATCTGGATGGCTAGGTGGTGCTGTGGGTTAATGTTAATGCACTAGACTAGTCTGTCATCTTTCTGTGGAGGCCTGGGTTCCAATCTGGATGGCTAGGTGGTGTTGTGGGTTAATGTTAATGCACTAGACTAGTCTATCATCTTTCTCTGGAGGCCTGGGTTCCAATCTGGATGGCTAGGTGGTGCTGTGGGTTAATGTTAATGCACTGGACTAGCCTGTCACCTTTCTCTGGAGGCCTGGGTTCCAATCTGGATGGCTAGGTGGTGCTGTGGGTTTATGTTAATGCACTAGACTAGTCTGTCAACTTTCTCTGGAGGCCTGGGTTCCAGTCTGGGGTGGTGGGTGGTGCTGTGGTTTAATGTTAATGCACTAGACTAGTCTGTCATCTTTTGAATCGATGCAACAGAACCCAGTTTGAAGTCTCCTTTTGCCGGTTTGCATTAAAACCTTGAGTGTGTGAGAGTGCGCTTCTTTTATGCCAGTACGGTAGATTAGCGCGTTGCTAGGATACACACTTTAGGCCTCTACATTCACGTTGGACAAGCCAAATCAGAAGTAGGCCTGTTGTATCACGTTTTCTTCATTTAAAAATTAAGGCAAAACGTTTTTTTTTTTTTTTTTTTAATCTATAAATCTACCGATTTTTAGCTTTTGTTTCAAAGCATGTTGTGTTTGGATTATATGGCAATATTGTATAAAAAGAAGCTGAATTTAGTACGATAGTTAAATTGGTCAGGATTTGTGAGATTAATTCAAATGTTTTACTTTGCTTTTGGACATAAGATGTTAACAGTAATGAACAACCATAGTTCAGATAGACATTATTATACTCGTACCTAAAACCGCCGCAGGCAGTTATTAAGATGGTTACATTTTAAACATCATCAATATTAAAATGAAAGACAAACTAACAGATACAACACATCATATCAAACATCTGCACAGCAGAAACACCGTATTTAAATGAACAATTAAACATAAACAGGTTTATTTTCTAAGTTACCACTATAAAAATGAAAAACTATAATAAAATTAACATTTCAAAGGAAACTAGTGTGTAAACAGCAATATGTACATACAAAAGTGTAAAAATGAAAGTATTTTTAAAATTTCAAATGAAAGTAGCATATGTTTTCTCTCGCATGTGTCTCTCTGTTGCACTGAATCCAGGCTGAGCTGCAGCAGTCTGCTGCTTTGCAGTGTTGTGATGGAAATGTTTCTGCTGAAGCGCAGTTCAAGATGATATATTCCTGGTGCATTCCTTGTACAAAACGAAGGAATTGGTGGCTGCCAGGCCCCGTAGAGATAACAACAGGCTTGTATATATATATATATATATATATATATATATATATATATATATATATATATATATATATATATATATAATATTATAGGTTATATTCAAAGTAATAACATGTATTGTAAAAAGGCAGTCAAAGTGACGGCTTTGGCTGTTCTAGGTACAGGGGATTATTATAACTTTTTTTTTTTTTTTTTTGCGATGCTGCCTTTCAAACACCATCAGGGTATTTAATACATGGATTTAGGAAAAGTAAAGAACGGACAACCGCATATCTTTACATTTTAAAAGAGAAAAGCGTTACAGAAGAAACATTGAGCAAAAAAACTGCAAAGCTGCAGTCAGGCTGCAGCAGCTCAACCGGGCTTCAGAGCTACACAGAGTGACACGCAGAGACAACATGCTACTTTACTTTCGTTTTAAATTACAAAATACATTCATTTTACATTTTGTATGTACATATATCTGTTTACACACTACTTTCTTTAGAAATGTTTATTTTATTATAGTTTTTCATTTTTCAAAGTAGTGCTTTATATGTGGTAAGTTAGAAAATAAACCCTTTTACGTTTAATTGTTCATTTAAATATGGCGTTTACGCTGTGCAGATGTTTGATATGACGTGCATGATATATTTTCTTTTATTTAATATTGATGTTGTTTAAAATATAACTGTCATAATCACTGGCTGCGTTGGTTTTAGGTGTGCGTATAACCACGGCGGTTCTCGTGTTAAAGGGACTGCGTTGGTTTTAGGTGTGCGTATAACCACGGCGGTTCTCGTGTTTAAGTGACATCCGATGCGGACGCATGCATATTCTTTACAGTTTTTAAAAACTCAAGTCCTTTGTATTTCTTTTTTAATAAGTGTTCCAATCTGAATGCACGTTTTGCTTTTTTGTTTAACTATTATGAACAACCACCCGATCTGATTGAAATCAGTCGATTGAATGGGGCATTGTCAAGCAAAAATCATCCCATAGGAATGGGCCAGTAGATACCTACTAGCCTGCTAACAGGTAGTGCAGGTCCGGATCAAGCACTTTAATGGGCGTCGGATGTAGTAGACGCTAGAGAGCGCTGAACAAGCGGTGTTGAAATAATAGTAAACTTTAATAGTAACTCATTTAGGTTTAGGGGTAGAGATTAGGTTAGTTGTAGACATTAGGTTTACGGGTAGGGGGTAGATTTAGGGGTTAAGAAGCTAGTAGTACCTACTGGCCCATTCCTATGGGATGATTTTTGCTTGATAACGTCCCATTCAATCGACTGATCTCAATCAGATCAGCTAGCGCAACAGTGTTTTTAAGTGCTGTTCACACTTGTATCGGTACAGTTTGTTTCGGTATAGAATATACCCGCACGAAACCACTTTCTGTCCTAACTCAGTTTTCAGTACCGGTACAGTACAGATACAGATGCGATATTCTGTCCTAACTCACTTTTCAATACTGGTACAGTACAGATACAGATGCGATATTCTGTCCTAATTCACTTTTCAATACCGGTACAGTACAGATACAGATGGTTTTATTCTGTCCTAACTCGGTGGTTTTCCAGTACCGGTTACAGTACAGATACAGATGCAATATTCTGTCCTAACTCACTTTTCAATACTGGTACAGTACAGATACAGATGCAATATTCTGTGTTTAACTCACTTTTCAATACCGGTACAGCACAGATACAGATGCAATATTCTGTCCTAATTCACTTTTCAATACCGGTACAGTACAGATACAGATGCGATATTCTGTCCTAACTCACTTTCCAGTACCGGTACAGTACAGATACAGATGCAATATTCTGTCCTAACTCACTTTTCAATACTGGTACAGTACAGATACAGATGCAATATTCTGTCCTAACTCACTTTTCAATACCGGTACAGCACAGATACAGATGCGATATTCTGTCCTAACTCACTTTTCAATACTGGTACAGCACAGATACAGATGCAATATTCTGTCCTAACTCACTTTTCAATACTGGTACAGCACAGATACAGATGCAATATTCTGTCCTAACTCACTTTTCAATACCGGTACAGTACAGATACAGATGCGATATTCTGTCCTAACTCACTTTTCAATACCGGTACAGCACAGATACAGATGCGATATACCTTTCCAAATTCATGTATGTTTAAATCGACAGTGTTCAGGTTCTGAACTCGTTTCCATGACGACCGCTGTCACATCTGTTAGACGCGGATCCGTTGTTTTGTAATACAGCATGTTCTCCCGTCCTGTCCATGTACAGTGTTTTGTTTTTGCCTTCTTGTTCATTTCAATTAAATCGGATATTGCAGGTTCTACTGTAATTGTTACAAGTAAAACATTACTGTGAAAGCAGCAATACATCATGAACCTAAAGAAAGCAATGCAGATGAGGAATTGTTATGTGTTTAAGCATGGGCATGCATCAAACCCTTCAATACCGAACACTGAACTGAACACATGAAAATATTCAGTTCTAATGATATTATTTCTCTTCAGCACTGTGGTATCACAGACCTATCAAATATATCGTGGTCTTTATTTTGTAAACAGCAGTCTTGGAACATGGAACACATATGCAATGTAATTTCTCAATAAATAAAAATAAACATTTCTATTATTATTATTATTATTATTATTTATTTCTTAGCACAGTACTTATCCAGGGCGACTTACAATCCAAATACATTTCAAGTGTTACAATACAAGTAATACAATAAGAGCAAGAAATACAATAACTTTTGTTCAAGTGTGACAAACCACAATTCAATAATACAGCAGATAATAGTGATAGTTACATCAGGATATGATTAAATAGTGATAGTTACATCAGGATATGATTAAATACAAAAGTACTACAGGTTAAACACTTGGCAGATTACAGTATTCTGAAGTACAGGATTAAATGCAGTAAAAATAGGGGCAGATAAGAGCAAAATAAAGCACATTTAAATGAAGGGTGATAGTGTTCCAGGATACAAACAGAGGAGTTCTACAGGTGCTGTTTGAAGAGGTGAGTCTTAAGGAGGCGCCGGAATGTGGTCAGGGACTGGGCAGTCCTGACATCTGAAGGAAGGTCATTCCACCAATGAGGAAAAGGGTCTTTCAGGGCTCTGGAGGCAGGGGCTATCAAATATACTGAGGTAGAGCTAGTCTTCTAGTGCAGGCGGAGCTTGGAACATGAGAACACATGTGCAAGGGAATGAGGGTCTGGAGGTCAATAAATGCAGTCTGGTCAAGGCATCTGTAGGCTAAATAAACATTTCAATGTGATTGGGTATTCTGTTTTCTTTATTGTTTTGCTGTGTTTTTTGTATTTGAAGCTTTCCCTCTATGAAGGTGATTAATGGAAAGTCTTCTGTTTCTAATGCAGAGTCTGCTGTGATGGGGAGAGGGGGTTCCTCATCCTTCTGCTTGCAGGTGGGCTTCCTTCATTTCTGTTTTTCTCACTGTTTGCTTTGATATTTTCCACATTCCCTGCCGGTATGTTACACATTGTTTTCCATGTATCTGGAGAGGTTCCCAGCCCTCTGGTGTACAGTCTGCCTGTCACAGTTGTCTGTGTGTGTGTGTGTGTGTGTGTGTGTGTATAGGGGGGGAATATTGGGTTGGCAGGGAGGGGGTTACATTTCTCCCTGTCAGATCACATGGGAATGTGGCTGGAGCTGACAAGTGAATACATGATTAAGTGATTAATTAGGCTCCAGACACGGGTGTATAGAATAGGTATTCACGAGTGATAATTAGTAAGGACACAGACCTTCTATCTAGCTACACAAGATGGTCAATTCCACTGATTTAACATGGGAACTTCCATCCGTGCCTAATGCTGTCATTCAAAATGATCTAGACAGCATTCAGAACTGGGCAGACACATGGCAAATGACATTTAATAGAGGAAAGTGTAAAGTACTGCACACAGGCAATAAAAATGTGCATTATAAATATCATATGGGAGATACTGAAATTGAAGAAGGAATCTATGAAAAAGACCTAGGAGTTTATATTGACTCAGAAATGTCTTCATTGAGACAATGTGGGGAAGCTATAAAAAAGGCCAACAAGATGCTCGGATATATTGTGAGAAGTGTTGAATTTAAATCAAGGGAAGTAATGTTAAAACTTTACAATGCATTA
>CM072681.1:14033377-14070086 GCA_036884735.1 Huso huso | reverse complement strand
TCAACTTTCTGTGGAGGCCTGGGTTCCAATCGGGGGGGCTAGGTGGTTCAGGGTATGTGTAGGTAAAGTGTCAGATTTACTGAAGTTATTTTTTTGTTTCAGCAGATTATTTGTAAATACTGATTA
The DNA here is from genome assembly GCA_036884735.1 of Huso huso. Taxonomy (NCBI): domain Eukaryota; kingdom Metazoa; phylum Chordata; class Actinopteri; order Acipenseriformes; family Acipenseridae; genus Huso; species Huso huso. The sequence goes on along the minus strand of CM072681.1, from coordinate 14,069,960 downwards.
TTATTATTATTTATTTATTAGCAGACGCCCTTATCCAGGGCGACTTACAATTGTTACAAGATATCACATTATACATTATTTCACATTATACAGATATCACATTATTTTTACATACAATTACCCATTTATACAGTTGGGTTTTTTTTTTTTACTGGAGCAATCTAGGTAAAGTACCTTGCTCAAGGGTACAACAGCAGTGTCCCCCACTGGGGATTGAACCCACTACCCTCCGGTCAAGAGTCCAGAGCCCTAACCACTACTCCACACTACTTATCATTTTATTGATATAGTGTAACATTGGTCATATTGAAGCCGAGGGGACCTGTCTGAATATGTTTTTTATGCCACTGTGTATTTCCCTGGATACATATGTAAAGGTTTTTTTTTTAATTGTTGATAGTTAATTAGTTAATGAAGTTAATGATCAGCAATCAGGGTGTATTGGGAATGGGTTTCTTTGTGAATCTATAATAAAAGATGTCTTGATGTCTTGCACAGTATTGATTTGCATGTTGGGTTGGGTTTGACAGTGTGATCTCATTCATGTGCAGGTGTTAATACAGCAGCACCTTCACATCGAACGAGCAGGACACAGAGACAGAGAGCAGCTACTCCACTCACTAGTAATCGGTAAGCACACATCTCAATGATTTTTCAAATGTTCTTTCATTTTTTTATTTTTCTATTGCTCTGAAGGTGGTGGATTGGAGACCAGTCCTCTTTATGTCTCCACAGAGCAGGGATAACACAAGCAGAGGCAATGGGAGCTTATGGAATATTAGTTTGTTTGTTTAAAAATAAGCGGCCTAGCCACAAGTGATATTTAAAGGGATTCTCAAGCCCATTAGTTTGATCAGTCTGACTTGTGTTTTCTTTTATAAAACGTGCAGACTGTAGTCCAGCAGCAGACCTCAGTGTTGTGACTGTATACTGAGGATAGTCTTATTATTGTTTCCATAGTGTAGCATTTGTACTCCACACTGGTGATTTTGAAAACCATGTGAACTGTCTGTAAGGGATAAACCACGGAAAGTGTTGACTCGGTAAAATAATCCTCCGTTTCGAGTGCCGTTAGGCACGAGATACTGTGGATTATTTTACCGATTCAACACTTACCGTGGTTTATCCCATTTTTAAAACATTTCTGTGACGTCAGCCTTTGATCTTTCAGTAGATTATATCTACGAATCGTCTAACTAAAGTGGCAGTGTGGCTTTGAAGAGAAGGGGAGTGCGGGGCAGATGAATTATTGATAAACGAATCCACACTTTGAGCTACGACTCTACAGAAAACTGTGGATTCGTTAACAAACCACAGTCAAAAACAATTCACAAAAAAAGCGCGTGTCTTTTTAATAAGCAGCAATTAAAACAACAATTAGCTATACTTTTATACCGTTTAAACATAATTGATTTCCAATTTCAGCACACAGTTCAGTACAATATATGTTCTTGTGCTTCATTGCTGGGTCATTTAAGAAACTTAAAGTGCGTCCCTGCAGTCTTAGAAAATGCTGTCTACACATTACAGGTTCGTATAGTGAATTACCACAGTACTCCTCTTCGTTACATGATCTTACTTCTGTCACAAAACAGCTAAGGCTGTATGACAACGTAGCATGATCCATATTGACTAAATCTCCACTAATTACATGCATCTCAGATTTAAAGTCAGCTTTTGAATTCCTTTCATTTAACCAAATTTCAAACAGATTCACAGCCCATTTACATTTTGCGCGCCTGGGTTCCAGAAAATCGATCGCTTGCAAAGATATTAACTTCTTCATCCGTTTTAGGTGCAGCAAAACGCTTACTTTCCGCTTTCTCCTTTGTTTTTTTCATTCTTTTTATTTTTCTAATGCCCCCTTCATGGTCTAAATTTAAAACAAAGTCCTTGTTGCTATCTTCACTTATAACACAATATGTTGTCTGTGTCAGTGGGATATCAGGTTCAGACTCGGAACTCATGACGGCACACCAGCAAACGCATACACAATGTAGCCTATTAATAGAAATGTCAATTATCTAATTAGAGTTCAATTACTCTCATTATTGAACAATTCTCAATTAGGAAGAAATGTTTTGAATAGTTAAATAATCCCTTAATTGGGCCTATAATTTAAAATTAGGGCTGTCAAACAATTAAAAAAAATAATCGCGATTAATCTCACGATTAAAAAATGAATCTTAGTTAATCTCAGTTTTAATTGCATATTACATTGTAACAATTACTACATCCATTGAATATAAATGTGTTTTATTACTGATGCTATTGTTTTTATTATCCTTAACTGTAAATACAATTGTTTAAAATGTATTTATTCATGTATTTATTTAACCAGGAAATTTACCCATTGAGACCACCACCAAAATGTACTAGGGCAAGAATTTAGAAATTACAAGTTCAACCAACACAATAAAATGTGTGGTTCAAATGGATCAGCAGCATACAGAGATCAGAAAACATAATACAAAAAGAATATCTATTTTTAAATGTGATTGTGAACTGAAATAAATTAGTTTTTGTTTAATAAAATTATAAATATGTAGCTATAGTAAGCACTTCTAGGAAATGAACTGTTAATTGTGAAGAGAACATACAAAAAAAAAAACTGTCATCATATCCAAAAACTGCAAACTAACAATTGTCAGGCTTTACATACTACATGAAAAAAAGGAGCAACGCAGCCTAACTCATTTATGATCATACTTCGCTTGATATGGGCTTGAAGCGATCCTGCATTTCTAATGAAACTGGTGAGTTTAGTTTTTTGTTGTTATCTGTAGCTGAAGAGCTGCTCGTGTATTTTGAGAGATGAAGGCGTGTTCAGCACGCAGCAGACTAGATGTACTCGTGTGTGATACTGGAACTCACTTTGACAGTAGACAAGTAAGCGTCTTTCTGTCCAGTGAGCCGTCAAAAAAAAATCCCATTCATTTTTAGTGCTTTGCGCCATTAAGAGGTTCAGTGACTAACTTTCTATTTAAACAATAACTGCACTCAGACACTCAATACCATGCTGCCACGGCCGGGATTGAACTGTCTGTGCCGAAAGGCTCAAGACACAGCAATGTGATTAACACGCGTTAAAATAATTAATCTCTAAAAACATTTATGCATTAATCGCAGAAGTTAACTGCGATTAATTGACAGCCATACTTAAAATCATTAAATAAGTGTAAAAATAAATGAATAGTCTACAAGCCCTTCGCTTGGGGATCCTGGATACAAAGTGTTAAAGGTTCTGCGATTCACTGCGAATAGAAAAAAAAGAACAAGCAAAAAAGAACAGACTGTTTTGCATGATCACATTTGAATCAAAGCCGCTCCACAGCAGACCGGTCCTGTGGCTCACCTTTGATTCAAATGTGATCATGCAAAACACTCTAGATATGTCACATGGGGGAAAGCAACCTGTCTGCAAATCAATACTGGTGTCCTGCCTTTCACCTTGCTGCGGAGGCCTGGGGTCCTAGCGGGGGGAGGGGCGGGGGGCTAGGTGCTGTACTGGGTTTATATTAATGTTAAGAAATACTTTTTTTAGTATTTCTGAATGTAGCACTATTGGAGTGTGTAATAGTTATGGGTGGCTATTGTTAATGGATCAGGATAGTCTGTCATCTTTCTCTGGAGGCCTGGGTTCCAATCTTTGCCTCAGACAGCTTAGGAAGAAGTCTTGAAGGTACTTGAAGGCTGCCGATCCTTATCTAGAGCTCTGACAAATTGTTTCATAAGGCCCAATTTGAAGTGCAGTAGTGGCATCAGCACCTTCCGGGGTCCCAGCCCATTTACTCATCATACTTCAAGGCGTCCAGCAAGGTCTGGATGCTGTTGTAATCCTCTTTGAGGTGCACCAAAGCCAGGGGAAGAGACGGGTGCTTTGTTACCATTATGGAGCAGCACGGCTTTGAGGCTCCTGGATGAGCTGTCAATGAAGGACAGTATAACGAGAACATGATGGGAGACTACATTTGGGGGCTGATTCGTGTGATTTACAGTATAATCGTAAATCTCGAAAAACTACTCACTTCTAAATCTTTTGTAGTCATTTTTTTGTATTGCATTTGTATAAATACATGTTAATTTGGATTCATATGTTGTTTTTTCTGACTTTATGTGAACGAAAAGACACAAATTTGCCCGTTTTCTCATTGGAAATAGGTAAATTTCAAAATATCACTCCTGGTCACAAAAGCAAAGTTTGTGGGGAATAATAGCCATTTTCTATACTTTTGAGGCATAAGCAATTAGGAAATAACACTTACTACCCAGGAACAAAAATTGTGTTACATAGTGTTATTATTATTTGTTTATTTAGCAGACACCTTTATCCAAGGCAACCTACAGAGACTAGGGTGTGTGAACTATGCATCAGCTGCAGAGTCACTTACAATTACGTCTCACCCGAAAGACGGAGCACAAGGAGGTTAAGTGACTTGCTCAAGATCACACAATGAGTCAGTGGCTGAGGTGGGATTTGAACCAGGGACCTCCTGGTTATACGCCCTTTTCTTTAACCACTGGACCACTCAGCCTCCTAAGGATCAGCCTCCTAGGTTGATCGTTATCTCTAGCAAAGCTAGACAAATTAGATTAAAGTTCATTCAATGTAGATTCCTGATAAAATATAATATCATAAGAACATAACATAAGAAAGTCAATGACATTTGCAACATATTTGAGATGACAATGTCTTTATAACCTACAGTAAGCACTTCTAGGAAATGAACTGTTATCATATCCAAAAACTGCAAACTAACAATTGTTAGGCTTTTCATACTACATGAAAAAAGGAGCAACACAGCCTAACTCATTTATTATCATGATCATTCTTCGCTTGATATGGGCTTGCAGCGATCCTGCATTTCTATCGAAACTGGTAGGTTTAATTTGTTGTTGTTATTGTCTGTAGCTGAAGAGCTGCTCGTGTATTTTGAGAGATGAAGGCGTGTTCAGCACGCAGCAGACTAGATGTACTCGTGTGTGATACTGGAACTCACTTTGACAGTAGACAAGTAAGCGTCTTTCTGTCCAGTGAGCCGTCAAAAAAAAATCCCATTCATTTTTAGTGCTTTGCTCCATTAAGCGGTTCAGTGACTAACTTTCTATTTAAACAATAACTGCACTCAGACACTCAATACAATGCTGCCACGGCCGGATTGAAGTATGGTGTGCCGAAAGGCTCAAAACACAGCAATGCGATTAACGCGCGTTAAAATAATTAATCTCTAAAAACATTTACGCGTTAATCGCAGAAGTTAACTGCGATTAATTGACAGCCATACTTAAAATCATTAAAAAAGTTGAAAAATAAATGAATAGTCTACAAGCCCTTCGCTTGTGGATCCTGGATACAAAGTGTTAAAGGTTCTGCGATTCACTGCGAATAAAAAAAGAACAAGCAAAAAAGAACAGACTGTTTTTTGCATTATCACATTTGAATCAAAGGCACTCCACAGCAGACCAGTCCTGTGGCTCGCCTTTGATTCAAATGTGATCATGCAAAACACTCGAGATATGTCACATGGGGGAAAGCAACCTGTCTGCAAATCAGAACTGGTGTCCTGCCTTTCACCTTGCTGTGGAGGCCTGGGGTCCTAGCGGGGGGAGGGGCGGGGGGGTGGGTGCTGCACTGGGTTTATATTAATGTTAAGAAATACTTTCTTTTAGTATTTCTGAATGTAGCACTATTGAGTGTGTAATAGTTATGGGTGGCTATTGTTAATGCATCAGGATAGTCTGTCACCTTTCTCTGGAGGCCTGGGTTCCAATCTGGATGGCTAGGTGGTGCAGTGGGTTAAATTCACCTCTACAACACACATGGTTATACATTTTATATGTGTTTTTGCTAGAATATAATTTGTTTAATTAGTGCAAGAAAAGTGTCCTAATACACAGTTTTAGGAATGGTATCTAAACTGTTGAATAATTTCAGTAAAGATAATTATTTGGACTCACAGAGAGACAGACACCAAGAGGTCAGTGATATAAAACTGCAGTTTGTTTCTTTTCAAACAAGAAGGGAATAATAATTATAATAATAATAATAATAATAATAATAATAATAATAATAATAAAATCAGTTCCAAATGATGCATATTACACATTGATTCTTACTGCAGTATGTCATATTGTAAGTATATAACTCCACTGAACAGAAATAATTGCAAAGTACAGTAATCCGTCTCATATCTGACTGTGGTGGAACCAGAGTAAGGGTGGATATGCAAAAAGTGGATGAATGAATCCTGTTTTAAATACCATTACACACAGCTGTAACAATTATTATATTCACACAATTCTTGTTTTGAGATTCAGCTTTTATTAGGGAGCTCCCCTAAATACCTTGTTTAGAAAGATATTAATGTTTATGACAGAGTAGCCGTCTGCCGTGTGGGTGCATGCATTCACTGCTGAGTGACAGGCAGGAGATCAAGACAGAGGTTGAAGTCAATACGCCCCTCGCAGGCGAACAGGATTTATTTACATATCAACACACTGAACAGCTCACGTGACACTACCGGCAATGGCAGTGCATGGAACACATACAACACAGTGTACGAAAACTGGGGTGGGATCTGCAATCTCTGAACTAATCTTCTCTGTTCAATAATAAACTAACGTTGCTGAAGAGCTTGATCATGGCGGATTACTGTAGTATCTAAACTATGAGCCTGCACTAAACCAAAATGTGAATAACTGTTATTTAAGTTATTATGCCTCACAAGCTTTAAAAACAGAAACAGTTGCCAAAAGTATATTTTAACAAATGCATGTATAAAACTGTAAAGTAAACCTTAGTTTGTTGTATTTACTTTATCATCATATCCCAGTTTCTTATTGAAATATGTAGATTTTTTTCATACAGTTTTGTGATCAGGTGTTGTTCTTTAAGAATGGAGATGGTTGTAGATCTGTTTTATGTTCTGTCTGTGCGGTCGCACAGGCATCGTTAAGGTTTGAATGAAGGTCCTGTTTAAAGTCGATTTTACAAGCAGCTCAAAGGGGTGAAACCCCACCAATATGCATGAAAATGTTTATGTGTGGTCGGATTGGCAGGCTCAACAAACCCTGAGAACGGGGTAGCACTTGGCTGAATACTTTTTGAGATACAGAGCGGCGAAAAAACTGCTGTTTTTCTTTCATTCCTCTTTTTAATGATTAAGATGCTTTTTTTTATACACCTGTATCTCAAAGTATAGCAAATTAAAGAACCATGCTTGTATAGATTTATATAGCACTATTTTAAAATTCAAATGCGGAATTCATTATCCTCATATTGTTTATTAATTTATTAAAATAATATGATATTGTAATTAATAAAGCACTTGCCAATTTCAAGCATGACAGTGTTGTAATTCCCGCAAAAGGAAAACCATTAGCCACGGTCACTGTTGCCTGGGTGTGAAAAGATGAGCAATGGTTTCAATGTAATGATACGCAATGCACACAATGCATCAGACTGCCTAAAAACCTGCCAGATTCTTACATGATCTTTCTAGAGAGAGTGGACAGAGCCATACAACATGAAGAATCACTGCTCTCAGCACTACTGTTCAAATTTGTCCCCACGTCTCCAGCCTCAGGTACAGCCGTTGCTGTCCCCACGTCTCCAGCCTCAGGTACAGCGGTTGCTGTCCCCACGTCTCCAGCCTCAGGGACAGCGGTTGCTGTCCCCACGTCTCCAGCCTCAGGTACAGCGGTTGCTGTCCCCACGTCTCCAGCCTCAGGTACAGCGGTTGCTGTCCCCACGTCTCCAGCCTCAGGTACAGCGGTTGCTGTCCCCACGCCTCCAGCCTCAGGTACAGCGGTTGCTGTCCCCACGTCTCCAGCCTCAGGTACAGCGGTTGCTGTCCCCACGTCTCCAGACTCAGGGACAGGGATTAGCATTTTTCACATTTGATTTGGTGTAAATAAATCTGGCGATTAAAAAAAAATACATACTTGCTGTGCGTCTCTTTTCTTCTGTGCTTTTTGGTGTCTCAAGTGTTGTAATTAATCGATACATCAATTATTGATTACATATTGGTGAATCGATGCATCAAATTAGAACCCAGTTTGAAGTCTCCTGTTGCCGGTTTGCATTAAAACCTTGAGTGTGTGAGAGTGCGCTTTTTTTATGCCAGTATGGTAGATTAGAGCGTTGCTAGGATACACATTTTAGGCCTCTACATTCTCGCTGGACAAGCCCAATCAGAAGTAGGCCTGTTGTATCACGTTTCCTTGATTTAAAAATTAAGGCAAAACGTTTTTTGTTTTTTTTTAAATCTATAAATCTACCGATTTTAGCTTTTGTTTCAAAGCATGTTGTGTTTGGATTATATGGCAATATTATATAAAAAGAAGCTGCATTTAGTACGATAGTTAAATTGGTCAGGATTTGTGAGATTAATTCAAATGTTTTGGTTTGCTTTTGGACATAAGATGTTAACAGTAATGAACACCCATAGTTCAGATAGATATTAGTGTAGCGATCTGTGTACTGTTTGCGTAATGTATTCCCTTTTGTTTCTACTGTCTGTGATGTTAATGCCATTGTATTGTGTTCCATTCCACAAACAAATCTATGTTGCTGTCGCTATTAAAACTGTTAACTTATCTGTGCTTTATGTAGGAAGTTTAACAGTAACAAAATGTTGGTTGACAACCAAACATAAATAATAACATGATCCTGTCGACAGTTTTTAAAAGAATATTCCTAAATGAAAATGATTTTGTAAAGAAATGAATGCATTTTATACGTTTATTCATACCAAAAATGACTTCTTTGAAATGTCACTTGTGGTGAATTAGAAAATAAACATAGTGCTCCGTATCATTTATATGGCGCCATTTTAAAATTCAAACACGGAATTATCCCCCATATTCCATATGGTTTATGAGTTACGTGCATGTGTTATTTGTGTATATTATTAATTATATTTATATATTTGTATATTAATATCTGTATTATATTTGTTGTATTATAGCATATTCTATGTATCACCAGATTCATATAGCACCATTTTAAAATTCAAATGCGAATTCATTATCCCCATATTGTTTATTAGTTTATTATAATGATATGATATTGCAATTAATACAGCACTTGTCAATTGCAAGCATGACAGGGTTGTAATTCCCACAAAGGGAAACCATCAGCCACGGTCACAGTGTTACCTGGGTGTGAAAAGGTGAGCATTGGTTTCAATGTAATGATACGCAATGCACACAACACATCAGACTGCCTAAAAACATGCACGATTCTTACATGATCTTTCTAGAGAGAGTGGACAGAGCCATACAACATGAAGAATCACTGCTCTCAGCACTACTATTCAAATGAGTCCCCACCTCTCCAGCCTCAGGTACAGCGGTTGCTGTCCCCACCTCTCCAGCCTCAGGTACAGCGGTTGCTGTCCCCACGCCCCAGCCTCAGGTACAGCGGTTGCTGTCCCACCTCTCCAGCCTCAGGTACAGCGGTTGCTGTCCCCACGTCTCCAGCCTCAGGGACAGCGGTTGCTGTCCCCACCTCTCCAGCCTCAGGTACAGCGGTAGCTGTCCCCACGTCTCCAGCCTCAGGGACAGCGGTTGCTGTCCCCACGTCTCCAGCCTCAGGGACAGTGGTTGCTGTCCCCACCTCTCCAGCCTCAGGTACAGCGGTTGCTGTCCCCACGCCTCCAGCCTCAGGGACAGCGGTTTGCTGTCCCCACGTCTCCAGCCTCAGGGACAGTGGTTGCTGTCCCCACGTCTCCAGCCTCAGGTACAGCGGTTGCTGTCCCCACGTCTCCAGCCTCAGGGACAGCGGTTGCTGTCCCCACGTCTCCAGCCTCAGGGACAGCGGTTGCGGTCCCCACGTCTCCAGCCTCAGGGACAGCGGTTGCTGTCCCCACGTCTCCAGCCTCAGGTACAGCGGTTGCTGTCCCCACGTCTCCAGCCTCAGGGACAGCGGTTGCTGTCCCCACCTCTCCAGCCTCAGGTACAGCGGTTGCTGTCCCCACGTCTCCAGCCTCAGGGACAGCGGTTGCGGTCCCCACGCCTCCAGCCTCAGGGACAGCGGTTGCTGTCCCCACGCCTCCAGCCTCAGGTACAGCGGTTGCTGTCCCCACGTCTCCAGCCTCAGGTACAGCGGTTGCTGTCCCCACCTCTCCAGCCTCAGGTACAGCGGTTGCTGTCCCCACGTCTCCAGCCTCAGGTACAGCGGTTGCTGTCCCCACCTCTCCAGCCTCAGGTACAGCGGTTGCTGTCCCCACCTCTCCAGCCTCAGGTACAGCGGTTGCTGTCCCCACGTCTCCAGCCTCAGGTACAGCGGTTGCTGTCCCCACCTCTCCAGCCTCAGGTACAGCGGTTGCTGTCCCCACCTCTCCAGCCTCAGGTACAGCGGTTGCTGTCCCCACGCCTCCAGCCTCAGGTACAGCGGTTGCTGTCCCCACCTCTCCATCCTCAGGTACAGCGGTTGCTGTCCCCACCTCTCCAGCCTCAGGTACAGCGGTTGCTGTCCCCACCTCTCCAGCCTCAGGTACAGCGGTTGCTGTCCCCCCGCCTCCAGCCTCAGGTACAGCGGTTGCTGTCCCCACCTCTCCAGCCTCAGGTACAGCGGTTGCTGTCCCCACCTCTCCAGCCTCAGGTACAGCGGTTGCTGTCCCCACCTCTCCAGCCTCAGGTACAGCGGTTGCTGTCCCCACCTCTCCAGCCTCAGGTACAGCGGTTGCTGTCCCCACGTCTCCAGCCTCAGGTACAGCGGTTGCTGTCCCCACCTCTCCAGCCTCAGGTACAGCGGTTGCTGTCCCCACCTCTCCAGCCTCAGGTACAGCGGTTGCTGTCCCCACCTCTCAGCCTCAGGTACAGCGGTTTTTTGGTCCCCACGTCTCCCAGCCTCAGGGACAGCGGTTGCTGTCCCCGTCTCCAGCCTCAGGTACAGCGGTTGCTGTCCCCACGCCTCCAGCCTCAGGTACAGCGGGTTGCTGTCCCCACGTCTCCAGCCTTAGGTACAGCGGTTGCTGTCCCCACCTCTCCAGCCTCAGGTACAGCGGTTGCTGTCCCCACCTCTCCAGCCTCAGGTACAGCGGTTGCTGTCCCCACCTCTCCAGCCTCAGGTACAGCGGTTTCTGTCCCCACGTCTCCAGCCTCAGGTACAGCGGTTGCTGTCCCCACGTCTCCAGCCTCACGTACAGCGGTTGCTGTCCCCACGTCTCCAGCCTCAGGTACAGCGGTTGCTGTCCCCACGCCTCCAGCCTCAGGTACAGCGGTTGCTGTCCCCGCCTCCAGCCTCAGGTACAGCGGTTGCTGTCCCCACGTCTCCAGCCTCAGGTACAGCGGTTGCTGTCCCCACGTCTCCAGCCTCAGGTACAGCGGTTGCTGTCCCCACGTCTCCAGCCTCAGGTACAGCGGTTGCTGTCCCCACGTCTCCAGCCTCAGGGACAGCGGTTGCTGTCCCCACGCCTCCAGCCTCAGGTACAGCGGTTGCTGTCCCCACGCCTCCAGCCTCAGGTACAGCGGTTGCTGTCCCCACGTCTCAGCCTCAGGTACAGCGGTTTGCTGTCCCCACCTCTCCAGCCTCAGGTACAGCGGTTGCTGTCCCCACCTCTCCAGCCTCAGGTACAGCGGTTGCTGTCCCCACCTCTCCAGCCTCAGGTACAGCGGTTGCTGTCCCCACGCCTCCAGCCTCAGGTACAGCGGTTGCTGTCCCCACGTCTCCAGCCTCAGGTACAGCGGTTGCTGTCCCCACCTCTCCAGCCTCAGGTACAGCGGTTGCTGTCCCCACCTCTCCAGCCTCAGGTACAGCGGTTGCGGTCCCCACGTCTCCAGCCTCAGGGACAGCGGTTGCTGTCCCCACGTCTCCAGCCTCAGGTACAGCGGTTGCTGTCCCACGTCTCCAGCCTCAGGTACAGCGGTTGCTGTCCCCACCTCTCCAGCCTCAGGTACAGCGGTTGCTGTCCCCACCTCTCCAGCCTCAGGTACAGCGGTTGCTGTCCCCACGCCTCCAGCCTCAGGTACAGCGGTTTGCTGTCCCCACGCCTCCAGCCTCAGGTACAGCGGTTGCTGTCCCCACGCTCCAGCCTCAGGTACAGCGGTTGCTGTCCCCACGTCTCCAGCCTCAGGTACAGCGGTTGCTGTCCCCACGTCTCCAGCCTCAGGTACAGCGGTTGCTGTCCCCACGCCTCCAGCCTCAGGTACAGCGGTTGCTGTCCCCACGTCTCCAGCCTCAGGTACAGCGGTTGCTGTCCCCACGTCTCCAGCCTCAGGTACAGCGGTTGCTGTCCCCACGTCTCCAGCCTCAGGGACAGGGATTAGCATTTTTCACATTTGATTTGGTGTAAATAAATCTGGCGATTAAAAAAAAATACATACTTGCTGTGCGTCTCTTTCTTCTGTGCTTTTTGGTGTCTCAAGTGCTGTAATTAATCGATACATCAATTATTGATTACATATTGGTGAATCGATGCATCAAATTAGAACCCAGTTTGAAGTCTCCTGTTGCCGGTTTGCATTAAAACCTTGAGTGTGTGAGAGTGCGAGTGCTTTTTATGCCAGTACGGTAGATTAGAGCGTTGCTAGGATACACACTTTAGGCCTCTACATTCTCGCTGGACAAGCCAAATCAGAAGTAGGCCTGTTGTATCACGTTTTCTTCATTTAAAAATTAAGGCAAAACGTTTATTTTTTTTACTTTTTTATTTTTTATCTATTAAATCTACCGATTTTGCTTTTGTTTCAAAGCATGTTGTGTTTGGATTATATGGCAATATTATATAAAAAGAAGCTGCATTTAGTACGATAGTTAAATTGGTCAGGATTTGTGAGATTAATTCAAATGTTTTACTTTGCTTTTGGACATAAGATGTTAACAGTAATGAACAACCATAGTTCAGATAGATATTAGTGTAGCGATCTGTGTACTGTTTGCGTAATGTATTCCCTTTTGTTTCTATTGTCTGTGATGTTAATGCCATTGTATTGTGTTCCTCTCCCCCCTGTCTGTATTACCTGTAGTTGCGAGCTATCCTGCACGCATGGTGCGCCCTGGTCCCTGTCATTGGCTGTTGGTTGTGTGTGCCCATTGGTCCTGGTGTACGGCTGGGGACCAATGGGATAGCTGTTCGCTCTGGCACCCGATTAACATAAAGGGGCGTTGCACGCTCATTGGGGTCGGTCGAGGGCAAGTGGTTAGAGCAGTGGGCTCTGAAAGAGATCCTAAATAAAGCTTTGAACCCCGCAAGCGCGTGTTGTCTACTTCTGTTCTGTCTACTGCGTGAAACGCTACATTATTATACCTAAAACCGCCGCAGTCAGTCATTATGATGGTTACATTTTAAACATCATCAATATTAAAATGAAGGACAAACTAACGGATACAACACATCATATCAAACATCTGCACAGCCGAAATACCATATTTAAATGAACAATTAAACAATCTGGTTTATTTTCTAACTTACCACTATAAGCACTACCTTAAAAAACGAAAACTATAATAAAATAAACATTTCAAAGGAAACTAGTGTGTAAACATCTATATGTACATCTGAAAGTGTAAAATGAAAGTATTTAATTTCAAATGAAAGTAGCATATGTTTTTCTCTTGCGTGTGTCTCTGTTGCACTGAATCCAGGCTGAGCTGCAGCAGTCTGCTGCTTTGCAGTGTTGTGATGGAAATGTTTCTGCTGAAGCGCAGTTCAAGATGATATATTCCTGGTGCATTCCTTGTACAAAACGGAGGAATTGGTGGCTGCCAGGCCCGTAGAGATAACAACAGGCTTGTATATTTTATATATATATATATATATATATATATATATATATATATATATATATATATATATATATATATATATATATATAATTAATATTGTAGGTTATATTCAAAGTAAAAACATGTATTGTAAAAAAGGCAGTCAAAGTGAAGGCTTTGGCTGTTCTAGGTGAAGGATTATTATAACTTTTTTTTTTTTGGGATGCTGCCGTTCAAACGCCATCAGGGTATTTAATAAATGTATTTAGGAAAAGTCAAGAACAGACTACTGCGTATCTTTCGCACACGCAGAGTAATTTACATTTTAAAAGTGAAAACCGTCAAAATGACTGCCATGGTGGGAACTTTGACTGCCCTTTAAAATACATGTTTTTAATTTGAATATAACATACTATATATATATACAAGCCTGTTGTTGTCTCTACTGGACCAGGCAGCCACCAATTCCTTCGTTTTGTACAAGGAATACAGCAGGAATATATCAGTAGGAGAGATTTCATCTTGAAGTATAGCCACAGCGCTTCGGCAGAAACATTTCGATCAGAAAACTGCAAAGCAGCAGCTCAACCTGGATTCAGAGCTACACAGAGTGACACGCAGAGAAAACCTGTTACTTTACTTTTGTTTTAAATTACAAAATGCATATATTTTTACGTTTTGTATGTATATATAGATGTTTAAACACTACTTTCTTTAGAAATGTTTATTATAGTTTTTGATTTTTCAAAGTAGTGGTTTATATGTGGTATGTTAGAAAATAAACCTTTTTATGTTTAATTGTTCATTTAAATATGGGGTTTCGGCTGTGTAGATGTTTTATATGACGTGCATGATATTTTTTCTTTTATTTAATATTGATGTTGTTTAAAATATAACTGTGATAATGACTGCCTGCATTGGTTTTAGGTGTGCATATAACCACAGCGGTTGTAGTGTTAAAGGGACTGCGTTGGTTTTAGGTGTGCGTATAACCACGGCGGTTCTAGTGTTAAAGGGACTGCGTTGGTTTTAGGTGTGCGTATAACCACGGCGGTTCTCGTGTTAAAGGGACTGCGTTGGTTTTAGGTGTGCGTATAACCACGGCGGTTCTAGTGTTAAAGGGACTGCGTTGGTTTTAGGTGTGCGTATAACCACGGCGGTTCTAGTGTTAAAAGGACTGCGTTGGTTTTAGGTGCGATAACCACGGCGGTTCTCGTGTTAAAGGGACTGCGTTGGTTTTAGGTGTGCGTATAACCACGGCGGTTCTCGTGTTAAAGGGACTGCGTTGGTTTTAGGTGTGCGTATAACCACGGCGGTTCTCGTGTTAAAGGGACTGCGTTGGTTTTAGGTGTGCGTATAACCACGGCGGTTCTAGTGTTAAAGGGACTGCGTTGGTTTTAGGTGTGCGTATAACCACGGCGGTTCTAGTGTTAAAGGGACTGCGTTGGTTTTAGGTGTGCGTATAGCCACGGCGGTTCTAGTGTTAAAGGGACTGCGTTGGTTTTAGGTGTGCGTATAACCACGGCGGTTCTAGTGTTAAAGGGACATCTGATGCGGACTCATGCATATTCTTTCCAGTTGTTAAAAACTCAAGTCCTTTGTATTTCTTTTTTAATAAGTGTTCCAATCTGAATGCAAGTTTTGCCTTTTTGTTTAACTATTATGAACAACCACCCGATATGATTGAAATCAGTCGATTGAATGGGGCATTATCAAGCAAAAATCATCCCATAGGAATGGGCCAGTAGGCTCCTAACGGGTAGAGTAGGTCCGCGTCAAGCACTTTAATGGACGTCGGATGTAGTAGCCGCTAGAGGGCGCTGAACAAGCGGTGTTGAAATAATAGTAAACTTTAATAGTAACTCAGTTAGGTTTAGGGGTAGAGATTAGGTTAGTTGTAGACATTAGGTTTACGGGTAGGGGGTAGATTTAGGGGTTAGGAAGCTAGTAGGTACCTACTGGCCCATTCCTATGGGATGATTCTTGCTTGATCACGTCCCATTCAATCGACTGATCTCAATCAGATCAGCTAGCGCAACAGTGTTTTTAAGCGCTGTTCACACTTGTATCGGTACAGTTTGTTTCGATATAGAATATACCCGCACGAAACCACTTTCTGTCCTAACTCACTTTTCAATACCGGCACAATACAGATACAGATGCGATATTCTGTCCTAACTCACTTTTCAATACCGGTACAGTACAGATACAGATGCGATATTCTGTCCTAACTCACTTTCCAGTACCGGTACAGTACAGATACAGATGCGATATACCTGTCCACATTCATGTATGTTTAAATCGACAGTGTTCAGGTTCTGAACTCGTTTCCATGACGACCGCTGTCACATCTGTTAGAAGCGGATCCGTTGTTTTGTAATACAGCATGTTCTCCCGTCCTGTCCATGTACAGTGTTTTGTTTTTGCCTTCTTGTTCATTTCAATTAAATCGGATATTGCAGGTTGTACTGTAATTGTTACAAGTAAACCATTACTGTGAAAGCACCAATACATCATGAACCTAAAGAAAGCAATGTAGATGAGGAATTGTTATGTGTTTAAGCATGGGCATGCATCAAACTCTTCAATACTGAACACTGAACTGAACAAAACATGGAACATGGAACACATATGCAATGTAATTCTTCAATAAATAAAAATAAACATTTCTATTGAGGTTAAATAAACATTTCTATTGAGGTTAAATAAACATTTCTATTGAGGTTAAATAAACATTTCTATTGAGGTTAAATAAACATTTCTATTGAGGTTAAATAAACATTTCTATTGAGGTTCCAATGTGATTGAGTGTTTTTATTGTTTTGATGTGTTTTTTATATTTCAAGCTTTCCCTCTATGAAGGTGATTAACGGAAAGTCTTCTCTTTCTAATGCAGAGTCTGCTGTGATGGGGGAGAGAGGGCTGCTCATCCTTCTGCTTGCAGGTGGGTTTCCTTTATTTCTCCCACATTCTCTGCTGGTATGTTACACATTATTTTCCATGTATCTGGAGAGGTTCCCAGTCCTCTGGTGTTCAGTCTCCCTGTCACTGTGTGTGTGTGTGTGTGTGTGTGTGTGTGTGTGTGTGTGTGTGTGTGTGTGTGTGTGTGTGTGTGTGTGTGTGTGTGTGTGTGTGTGTTTAGGGGGTGGGGGTTGGCAGGGAGGGAGGGGGTTACATTTCTCCCTGTCAGATCACATGGGAATGTGGCTGGAGCTGACAAGTGAATACATGATTAAGTGATTAATTAGGCTCCAGACACGGGTGTATAGAATAGGTATTCACGAGTGATAATTAATAAGGACACAGACCTTCTATCTAGCTACACAAGATGGTCAATTCCACTGATTTAACATGGGAACTTCCATCCGTGCCTAATGCTGTCATTCAAAATGATCTAGACAGCATTCAGAACTGGGCAGACACATGGCAAATGACATTTAATAGAGAAGTGTAAAGTACTGCACGCAGGCAATAAAAATGTGCATTATTAATATCATATGGGAGATACTGAAATTGAAGAAGGAATCTATGAAAAAGACCTAGGAGTTTATATTGACTCAGAAATGTCTTCATCGAGACAATGTGGGGAAGCTATAAAAAAGGCCAACAAGATGCTCGGATATATTGTGAGAAGTGTTGAATTTAAATCAAGGGAAGTAATGTTAAAACTTTACAATACATTAGTAAGACCTCACCTAGAATATTGTGTTCAGTTCTGGTCACCTCGTTACAAAAAGGATATTGCTGCTCTAGAAAGAGTGCAAAGAAGAGCGAGCAGAATTATCCCGGGTTTAAAAGGCATGTCGTATGCAGACAGGCTAAAAGAATTTAATCTATTCAGTCTTGAACAAAAAAGACTACACAGTGATTCTATTCAAGCATTCAAAATTCTAATAGGTATTGACAACGTCAACCCAGGGTACTTTTTTGACCTGAAAAAAGAAACAAGGACCAGGGGTCACAAATGCATTCAATTGTGACAACACAGTAAAAAAAATAGTAATATCTCCCTTTTCAATTTTCCACGGAATGATCTTTTATAAGTTTTACAACTCCTGAATTCAGCTTTTTATTTATATATAGTAGATGCTGCTTGGTAGCCATCAGAAAGTTGTCATTATCTGAGAGTTGTTAAGAGAAAAACCATAGAATAGGATTGGTTCCTTTAAAAAAATTTAAAAACCAAAAGTTGTCTTTATTGAGTTGCTAATAAGTGGCATCTATTGTATAAATTATATATCTGTTTTTAATGTTTATCTGTGTGAATTGACATAATGTCTGATGATTTGAATTGGGATCAATATAAATTGTTTCAGATTTAATTCTATGTTAATACCCTTAAAAGCAACTGCTTCATTTAAAAGACGTACATTTCTGTCTCTTTTTTAAGATGATCAGCTTGTATTTATATTCTTAGCTCAGTTCTCAGTTAATGGTTGCAATTCATGACTGAACAGTTTTGAATACTCTAACAATAGTGGTTCTTAATGTATGTTATGTATGCTTTACATATATCCTTGACGCGGGTACTCCCGCCCCTGTGCATGTTTTCTATTAATTTGTATGTTTATGTCTTGTTGTTATGATTTAGGTATTTTAGATATGAAGGCGCTGTTTTGATTTAAGGACGAGGGAGATTCCGTCCGCCGTTTATTTGTTATTGTTTTGTATTTTAAATACCTCGGGGAATGCGTGACTGTCAGCTAGTAATTATTGAATTAGCATCATTATTATACTCATGCAGACTATGGCCGAGGGGCAGGCCCGGCCTTAGTGATAGGCGGAGTCTGCTAATGCCTAGGACGACGAAATTCAGGGGGCGGCAGAATTTATTATTATTGTTTTTTAGTTTTGTTAACGGAACCTGCATCACATTTGTGTTGGCTTGCCACGTGCCACGCATCAGTGTTTATACTGTAGCGATCTGTACTGAGTGTTTTGTGTCTATGTCCTGAGTGCCTGTGCGTGTGAGCGAGTGCACCTGTGGGGGGTGGGGGGGGGGGGAGCGGGATCGAGGCGTGACCTCAGGGTGCTTGTGTGAATGTTGTCCAATCGTATTTTGTTTGTCCCTCGGTTCGATGTTTTGTTTTAAATCTATTACACATTACCTTCTTTTGTTTCAAAGCATGTTGTGTTTGGATTATATGGCAATATTATATAAAAAGAAGCTGAATTTAGTATGACAGCTAAATTAGTCAGGATTTGTGAGATTCACTTAAATGTTTTGCTTTGCTTTTAGACATAATGAGATGTGTTAATGATGTTGTTTTTTTGTTTATCAGGGTTTTGTGTGCCTGCCTACAACCAGATCAGAAAACACGTGTTTGTGGAAACTGTGAAGAGCTGGTCTGAAGCTCAGAGCTACTGTAGAGAAAGCACACAGACCTGGCCACTGTGCGCAGCCAGGAAGAAGCAGAGCAGCTCTTAAATATTACAGGAGCTTCTCTCGGGGATTCCTGGATTGGTCTGTATCGTGATGACACACAGAACTGGCAGTGGTCTAACAGCGATGATGTCATCTACTCCAACTGGAGGGCAGACCTCTTCTGTGCTTCAGTCAATTCAGACGGAAAGTGGATTGATTTACCCTGCAACCTTCAGAAAGCCTTCATGTGCTACAAAGGTAAAAGACGTAATTGTTGCGATATTGCAATTGATTATTCATTTATTTTATATTCATTCTTATAATTATTAAACATCCCTGTGAGGGAGCTTGTATGGGTTGAAAATCTTGAAAATCTAATATCTCAAACTATTACAGCTTGCAAATATTTAAGACTCTTGCTCTGCCTATTGCTCTATTCATCACACTTCCCAAATCCCATCTCCAGTCCCTCGTGTCTCCTTATATTCCCTCTCGCCCCTCTCGCTCATCCTCTACTGGCCAACTTGTTATGCCTTCTCTTCACTCTCCTTCCTCCCGTGCTCGCTTTTTTCTTTAACTCTCCTTCCTCCTGTGTCTCCTTCTCTTCCTCTCCTTCCTCTCGTGGTTATCTCCTTCTCTTCTCCCTTCCTCCTGTGCTCCCTTCTCTTCATCTCCTTCCTCCTGTGATTCTTCTACACTCTCCTTCCTCTCGTGCTGCTCCTTCTCTTCACTCTCATTCCTCCGTTCTCGCTCCTTCTTTTCCTCTCCTTCCTCCCAGAATAGTGACTCGCTTCTTCTCTACAATCTCCTTCCTCCCGTAAATGCTCCTCCTCTTCCTCTCTCCTTCCTCCCGTGCTCCTCCTCTTCCTCTCCTTCCTCTCGTGCTGCTCCTTCTCTTCACTCTCCTTCTCTCGTGCTGCTCCTTCTCTTCCTCTCCTTCCTCTCGTGCTCGCCCTTCTCTTCACTCTCCTTCCTCTCGTGCTGCTCCTTCTCTTCACTCTCATTCCTCCCGTTCGCCCTTCTCTTCCTCTCTCCTTCCCCTCCTGTGCTACTTCTTCTCTTCTCTCTCCTTCCTCTCGTGCTCCTTCTCTTCACTCTCCTTCCTCTCGTGCTGCTCCTTCTCTTCACTCTCCTTCCTCTCGTGCTGCTCCTTCTCTTCACTCTCCTTCCTCCTGTGCTCGCTCCTTCTCTTCACTCTCCTTCCTCCCGTGCTGCTCCTCCTCTTCACTCTCCTTCCTCCTGTGCTCGCTTCTTCTGTACACGCTCTCTGCTTCAGTATTGTTCACAATTGGAGAGGATGTTTTAATTCCAAGAAAAAGTATTTGAGTTGAAATCATTTATTTTTAAGCCGACGCCTTATCCAGGGTGACTTAAAATTGTTACAAGATATCACATTATTTTTATATACAATTACCCATTTATACAGTTGGGTTTTTACTGGAGCAATCTAGGTAAAGTACCTTGCTCAAGGGTACAGCAGCAGTGTACCCACTGGGGATTGAACCCACGACCCTCCGGTCAAGAGTCCAGAGCCCTAACCACTACTGGTTAGGCTGCAAATCTCTGCTTTTGCTTTCCTGAGCTCCTCCTCTCCATGTTCTAGCTCTGCATGGAGCCTGGGAATGTCCTCCTCTTGTTACAGCAGCGTGCTTAGTGGTTTAATTGATGCTGGAGATCTTCGATCTGTTCCTCTCTGTTCTGTAACCGGCTGCAGTGCTTAAGTCAAGTTCACCCACTCTCCTCTCCAATCTTGTTAAATCATAAGTAAAGGAGGAAGTTAGGGTTTTTTTCTGGACCATGTCCTTTTTTTTCAACATCTTTGAGGGCCTGTCACTCCCGACAGCAGCATAGTGGCAACTCTGGATGCAGATCTCATCTTTGAGGGCCTGTCACCCCAACAGCAGCATAGTGGCAACTCTGGATGCAGATCTCATCTTTGAGGGCCTGTCACCCCTGACAGCAGCATAGTGGCAACTATGGATGCAGATTTCATCTTTGATTCTTCTCATTGCCAGGCATTGTCTTGCTGAGAGCCTTCCAGCTCAGCAGTAGATTGACTTTGTCATTCGATCATCTCAGGAGAGTTGCTTGGTTCTTGAATTGCAGCATTGTAGAGGAATGCAGAGATTATCAGTTGTTTGGCTGACATTTCCTATTCCTACATTATTATGATTAGGGGCTCTAGTGATTGTAAGGTAGGAGTTAGTACTCAGTATTCAGTGAATCCTTATTCTGTGTGTCTGTGTCTGTGTGTCTGTCTGTGTCTGTCTGTCTGTGTGGTGTGTGTCTGTGTCTTTATGTGTCTGTCTGTCTGTTTGTGTGTCTGTGTTACAGAAAATAAATAAATAAAGGGACAGGTATTCTGAGAGAAATGTGTAATGGCAGTCCTTAGTAAAGATAGTGAAAGAACAGATCCCCCCAATATCCACCCAATATCCCTCCCACCCCCCCATATCCACCCCATCCCCCCATATCCCCCCATCCCCATATCCCCCCCATCCCCAACAATAACAATGTTAATGAAGCAATACAGCGACGGTATTGCTTATTTATAATCCACGGTTTGCCCCGAAATAATAACTGTCCTGCTTCAGTTCAGCCACCGTAACACAAACACAAACACCAGTCCACTGTGCGTGCTCTAGTGCTCGTGGTGAATGCAGTTCTTTAGTGACAACAAAAGTGCAGTCTTGTTGATCCGGGTTTAGTGCTGGCCTGTAAACGCTTCTCTTTGAATTCCTCAGGAAGCTGATGATTCGAGATCGGGCAGTAAGGTTTTGGTTCTTTTCTCAGCAGTCAGTCACGTTGCTGCTTGTGTATTCGGGCAGTGATGTCTTTGTTCCTCTTTTCTCAGCAGTCAGTCACGTTTCTGCTTGTGTATTCAGACAGTGATGTCTTTGTTCCTGTTTTCTCAGCAGTCAGTCACGTTTCTGCTTGTGTATTCAGACAGTGATGTCTTTGTTCCTCTTTTCTCAGCAGTCAGTCACGTTGCTGCTTGTGTATTTGGGCAGTGATGTCTTTGTTCCTCTTTTCTCAGCAGTCAGTCACGTTGCTGCTTGTGTATTCAGACAGTGATGTCTTTGTTCCTCTTTTCTCAGCAGTCAGTCACGTTTCTTCTTGTGTATTCAGACAGTGATGTCTTTGTTCCTCTTTTCTCAGTCAGTCACGTTGCTGCTTGTGTATTCAGACAGTGATGTCTTTGTTCCTGTTTTCTCAGCAGTCAGTCACGTTTCTGCTTGTGTATTCAGACAGTGATGTCTTTGTTCCTGTTTTCTCAGCAGTCAGTCACGTTGTTGCTTGTGTATTCAGACAGTGATGTCTTTGTTCCTTTTTCTCAGCAGTCAGTCACGTTTCTGCTTGTGTATTCGGGCAGTGATGTCTTTGTTCCTCTTTTCTCAGCAGTCAGTCACGTTGCTGCTTGTGTATTCAGACAGTGATGTCTTTGTTCCTCTTTTCTCAGCAGTCAGTCACGTTTCTGCTTGTGTATTTGGGCAGTGATGTCTTTGTTCCTCTTTTCTCAGCAGTCGATCACGTTGCTGCTTGTGTATTCAGACAGTGATGTCTTTGTTCCTCTTTTCTCAGCAGTCAGTCACGTTTCTGCTTGTGTATTCAGACAGTGATGTCTTTGTTCCTGTTTTCAGCAGTCAGTCACGTTTGCTGCTTGTGTATTCAGACAGTGATGTCTTTGTTCCTCTTTTCTCAGCAGTCAGTCACGTTTCTGCTTGTGTATTCGGGCAGTGATGTCTTTGTTCCTCTTTTCTCAGCAGTCAGTCACATTGCTGCTTGTGTATTCAGACAGTGATGTCTTTGTTCCTCTTTTCTCAGCAGTCAGTCACGTTGCTGCTTGTGTATTCAGACAGTGATGTCTTTGTTCCTGTTTTCTCAGCAGTCGATCACGTTGCTGCTTGTGTATTCAGACAGTGATGTCTTTGTTCCTCTTTTCTCAGCAGTCAGTCACGTTTCTGCTTGTGTATTTGGGCAGTGATGTCTTTGTTCCTCTTTTCTCAGCAGTCAGTCACGTTGTTGCTTGTGTATTCAGACAGTGATGTCTTTGTTCCTGTTTTCTCAGCAGTCAGTCACGTTTCTGCTTGTGTATTCAGACAGTGATGTCTTTGTTCCTGTTTTCTCAGCAGTCAGTCACGTTGCTGCTTGTGTATTCAGACAGTGATGTCTTTGTTCCTCTTTTCTCAGCAGTCAGTCACGTTTCTGCTTGTGTATTTGGGCAGTGATGTCTTTGTTCCTCTTTTCTCAGCAGTCAGTCACGTTTCTTCTTGTGTATTCAGACAGTGATGTCTTTGTTCCTCTTTTCTCAGTCAGTCACGTTGCTGCTTGTGTATTCAGACAGTGATGTCTTTGTTCCTCTTTTCTCAGCAGTCAGTCACGTTTCTGCTTGTGTATTCAGACAGTGATGTCTTTGTTCCTCTTTTCTCAGCAGTCAGTCACGTTGCTGCTTGTGTATTCAGGCAGTGATGTCTTTGTTCCTCTTTTCTCAGCAGTCAGTCACGTTGTTGCTTGTGTATTCAGACAGTGATGTCTTTGTTCCTCTTTTTTTCTCAGCAGTCAGTCACGTTTGCTTGTGTATTCAGACAGTGATGTCTTTGTTCCTGTTTTCTCAGCAGTCAGTCACGTTTCTGCTTGTGTATTCAGACAGTGATGTCTTTGTTCCTGTTTTCTCAGCAGTCAGTCACGTTGCTGCTTGTGTATTCAGACAGTGATGTCTTTGTTCCTCTTTTCTCAGCAGTCAGTCACGTTTCTGCTTGTGTATTTGGGCAGTGATGTCTTTGTTCCTCTTTTCTCAGCAGTCAGTCACGTTGCTGCTTGTGTATTTGGGCAGTGATGTCTTTGTTCCTGTTTTCTCAGTCAGTCACATTGCTGCTTGTGTATTCGGGCAGTGATGTATGTTCCTCTTTTCTCAGCAGTCAGTCACGTTGTTGCTTGTGTATTTGGGCAGTGATGTCTTTGTTCCTCTTTTCTCAGCAGTCAGTCAGGTTGCTGCTTGTGTATTCGGACAGTACATTTGCGGCCCCGATGGCATGCCATATGCGTTCAATAGCCGGAGCGCTCCAGAACGTTCCGTAACGTTCCGTAACGTTTTCTATTGAACGTCCTGTTACAAAAAAGCGCTCTGTAACGTCAGCTAACACTTTCAGGAGCTGACTCTGTGGACGTGTCAAAACAGCAGAGGTGAACTAGCAGTGTGCAGTGTGCAAAGTGCGGTCACATTTCACCCAGATATCTGTGTTAAGTACATGATTGTCTATGCTTGTAGTCATTGTTAATGTGTAAATCTTGTTTGCTTTAAAAAAGTGACGTTTTTCATACGTTTCCACACGCGCACAAGAAGTAAACAGTCTTATGTTTTGTAATGTCTGCACACATTTATAAATGTTATTGTAAATAAATATAAACTTATGGTCACATACTGTAGTATTTTTATTACGTTACTAAAGATAGGAATGTTAATCGCTATTATTCTCATAGTTTTGCTACCAATGCACAGTTAAAAAAAAAAAGGAGAGTGACATTAACTTTATTATTATTATTATTATTATAATAAATATTACAATTACTATTAGTATTATTAAAATAAAACTTGACATAGGCTACCTCAAATGTTGCTCGCTCCATCTGAAAATGAGTTTTAAATGCAGCATTGGTGTAGTAGGCTCTATCACAACATTCTCAACGTAATCTTCTACCCTCACTGGACTGTTTGAGTTCACTGCTGTCACAGCCGCTAACGCCGCAATATTCATTGCTGAGTATACTGTCATGTAGGCATGATGCTGTCTGTCTTCCAGAAACTCCTGCAAAACTAACCCCATTGCAACTTTGTCCACCATTTTGAAAACGTTGGCTAACATACTGTTCAATAAGACCCAACTTCCTCCTCGTAGAGCCACAAAAAAGAGTTCTGCTTATTGAACGCAGGAATCCAAAGTGGCTGAGATGCGGAAGTAACTTTTATGATGAGTGACCATAAAGACGTGAAGTTTTATAGTATAATAAATGATCAAAACATGTACTGGTGATAACACAAACATGTACTTGACTGTGGACAAGACGTAGTTTTTTTTAAATTGTAGGATTGATGAAAACACAAAGTTTGTTTTGGGTTCAGAGCCAGCTCACCTCCACAGCTCCCAGCCTCTCAGCTGCTGTTTGTTTGTGTTTACAGAGACCAGCAACATCACTGAGAGATACACCCTGATTGAAGAACTGAAAACCTGGACTGAAGCTCAGCAGTACTGTAGAGAACACCACACCGACCTCGTCAGTATAAAGAACGCCAGTGAAAACGAAGAAATAGTGAAGAAAGCGCAAGGCAAGCCCTTCTGGATAGGCCTGTTCAATGAGCCCTGGAAGTGGTCACACCAGGGGGATAGCTACACATTTCACACCTGGACCTATTGGGAACCAAATAATTGGGGAGGCAATCAGAACTGTGTGATGATGAGACAGACTGGTAAATGGATCGACTATGGCTGCAACAATCAGTTGCCCTTCTTCTGCTGTGAGGGTGAGGACCCTGTTCAGACTGTGTTCTCATTTAATTCAGTGTAAACCTGCAGGTTGAAAGAGGGAAGCATGATTAGATCTCTTCAATAGGTCCTGGTGGTGACAAATCTAGCAGTTTCCACTTTTGGAATCAATCACAGAGGGTCTAAATGGGGTTAAAAGGGGTAAACAAATGGGGCGTCTGGCATCTGGTAAGGTGCTCTGCGTGGAGTGCAGGATGCACCCTATAGCCTGAGGTCACCAGTTCGAGTCCAGGCTATTGACCATGGACGGAGTTCCCAGGGGTTGGCACATAATTGGTCGAAGCGCTGCCGGGGGCTTAGGTCGCCAGGGTGTCCTTGGCTGGCCGGGCCGCCTGGGCCTGCCTGTAAGTTGCCCAGAGCTGCGTGGTCCTCCGTCGCTGTAGCTCTGAGGTGGATGCATGGTAGACCTGCAGAGTGAAAAGAAGCATCTGGTTGTTTCAGAGGACACGTGTGTCCGGCTCGTCCTCCTGAGTCAGCACGGGGTGACAGCGGTGAGCTGGGTTGAAATTAAACAAGAATTGGGCTTACCAAATTGGGGAGAAAATAAGAAAAATAATTGGCAATTGCATTTTAAAAATAAATAAATAATAAAAGGGTAAACAAAACCCCAGTTATATTTCTTTAGGCTTTTTAAGGTGCTGTGCTGTGCTTGTGCTGTGCTGTGCTGTGTGCCCTGTGCTGTGCTGTGCTGTGCAATATCCTATAATAACAAGACATGTACCTTTACACATTCTAAAATAACATTAGCATTGATTGACAGTGAACTGAGTTTTTCTCACAACGATTTCTTTGTCTGCCTGGTGTTTCCATGACCTTCGTCACTCATGCCAGAATGTTACTCATGTTACAGAACAAACCACAAGCATGCTGTTAGTATATTTATAATCACCATACAGTTCTACTAGTGTCCTACATTCTTACAAGACCAGTATTCTGTGACTGTTGGTTCCATTTCCAATGGAAATCTTTTCCGTGAAGAACACGTTTTCACTCATCTTTACTGTGCTGTCCCCCCCTCTCCCAGGCGGCCCTCTGGTCAATGTTTCTATGAAGGAACTGGGAAGACATGGCAGGGAGCTCAGAGCTACTGCAGAAACCAAGGCAGAGACCTGCCCACCTTTCAAGACCAGGCCAGGGTTAATAAGCTTATAGGTCTTATACCTTCAACTAGTAACTCGGGTCACTGGATCGGGCTGTATCATGACAAGGAGAACTGGCAGTGGTCCAGTGGAGGTGATGTCATCTACTTCAACTGGGGACGATACCTCTTCTGTGCTTCAGTCAATGCGGGGAGAGTGGAAGGATTCACTCTGCAGTCAGAGAAACTATTTCATGTGCTACAGCGGTGAGTTGAGATTCAATTCTTTGTTAATGAAACAGCTGACTGGACTGGGGATGAAGCCAGGTCCCCTGGATACTGCACAGGGGCCGTAATCTTGAAACGTTCAAAAGAAGAAAACATCTTTTGTTAAGAAAAATGTTAAGAAGGTGTGTTATTCATAACACAGTTTCTTAGATTGTTTTTCCTTCATAAGAAACTTAAGAAAACGTGTATTATTCAAAGAAATGTTCTTATTGTTCTGTTTAGATTGTTTATATTCCAGACAGCAAAAAACTTGTCTTAAATATGTGATCCTTATTAGACGGAGGAAGAAATATGTTTAGCAGTTAAATAACTATTTGTATTTGAATAAAAGGTGATAAAGAGGGTTGTAGCTTTGCTGTATTGTGTGTAGTGGGCTGAACCTCACATGACTGATTAATTTGTTATGCAAATGAGGTCTGACAGGTATTTTGCAATATATAAAAGCTGCATCTCCCTGTTACAAGTTATTTTCAGTCACCATAGGCAAATGATCTGACAGACTTTGATACACAGCTGATAGCACAGCAGGTGCTCGGTTAGCAGGTGCTTCCCTAACCAACACTTGGCTACATAAATGCCATGTTTCATGAGGTACAGCCTCCACAGTGATGAGCCAGTCTTGTTGCTCGTGACAAATGTATTTCTCTAAACAGTTTTATTTCCCCACTTTGCTATTAAATACTTTTCAGACATAAACCAAAGAGACTCCCATGCACTGCTAGAGATGTTGCTTTCATGACCTTGATAGCTGAGCCGGGTATGACTCGGGTTCAATCACTATACAACAGGAGAGCCAGCGCACCTCCACAGATGACATTGATTTTGATCTGCTGTTTGTGTTCACAGAGACCAGCAACATCACTGAGAGATACACCCTGATTGAAGAACGGAAAACCTGGACTGCAGCTCAGCAGTACTGTAGAGAACACCACACCGACCTCACCAGTATAAAGAACACCAGTGAAAATGAAGAAATAGTGAAGAAAGCGCAGGGCAAGCCCTTCTGGATAGGCCTGTTCAATGAGCCCTGGAAGTGGTCACACCAGGGGGATAACTACACATTTCACAACTGGAGCAAAGGGGAACCAGACAACTTGGGAGGGGATGAGAACTGTGTGATGATGAGTAAGACTGGTGGATGGACTGACACTGGCTGCAACTCTCAGAAGTCCTTCTTCTGCTGTGAGGGTGAGGACCCTGTTCAGACTGTGTTCTCATTTAATTCAGTGATCTTCAATAGGTCCTGGTGGTGACAAATCTAGCAGTTTCCACTTTGAGAATCAATCACAGGCTCCCTGCTCAGCTGATGGGATGGTCAATATCCTTCCAGAGGTAATGGGGTGATGTGGATTGCAGCTATCAGTACCCCTTGTTCTGCTGTGATGAAGGCCCTGTTCAGTCTGTGCCTTGTTCAGCTCAGTGTTTGTACCCCAGTCTGTGAGCAGGGACTCAGAGGCTCAGTCCATCTGATCCTACAGTAGCTGTCTGACTCCCAGAGCAGGGCAGCGTGTAGCCTAGAGATCTGAAGAACCAGAATCCAGCCCGGTCATTAAGAGTGTGAGAGGGAGCAGCTACCCCTCATTGTTATACCCAGGAGAGACGTGTGCTGTGATATACATTCTTACTGTCTATTTATTATATATATTTGAAAACAATAAACCATGTCATTAGGACACTGCATTCGCAAAATGTGTTTTAATAAAGCTGTAATTAGCAATAGTAAACCAAGGCAGTTTTTTTTAATTAAATTATATTTCAAAATTGTATAATGCAACAAAATTAATACATTCAAAAGGTTAGTGTGTGTGGCGAAGGTTTCTCACTTATAATTGATCCTTTCTCAGAATCTAAAATGCTTTTGAGGGAACGCTGCTTCCGTTCTGTGCTGCACATTACAGACTACGTGGGTCTTATTGTTTGACATGGGTTTATTTAATGGCTGTGTGAACTCTTCTGTGCTGCACATTACAGACTCACGGGGGTCTTATTGTTTTACATGGGGTTTATTTAATGGCTGTGTGAACTCTTCTGTGCTGCACATTACACACTACGTGGGGTCTTATTGTTTGACATGGGGTTTATTTAATGGCTGTGTGAACTCTTCTGTGCTGCACATTACAGACTACGTGGGTCTTATTGTTTTACATGAGGTTTATTTAATGGCTGTGTGATCTCTTCTGTGCAGCATATTACACACCACGTGGGGTCTTATTGTTTGACATGGGGTTTATTTAATGGAGCTGTGTGAACTCTTCTGTGCTGCACATTACAGACTACGTGGGGTCTTATTGTTTGACATGGGGTTTATTTAATGGCTGTGAACTCTTCTGTGCTGCACATTACAGACCACGGGGGTCTTATTGTTTTACATGGGGTTTATTTAATGGCTGTGTGAACTCTTCTGTTTGTCTGCACAGATAAGATGGCAATAGCAAGGGTCAAACTAAACATACCCAAAGGCGTGAATCTTGAGGACCCTAAAGTGAGCGAAGCCATTTTAGAGCAGGTAGGTGACACGCCCTTCAGAAATCCAAACTGACACTGCTTCCTGTGTACTGGGCTTCGTGTGACACTGATGAGCTAATCTCACGTTGACTTTGCTTCCCTTTAGTTCCTTCTAGTTTCCTCTCGTTTCCCTGATAGATACACAGAGAGATGTGGTGCTCCTTGATAACACTGTGTTTCTTGTGTTGCTGTTTCAGATTCGGGAGCACCTCTCCAAGAACATTCCAATGGACTGCGTTAATCTGCGCTGGAGAAAACAAGATGGGGAGATATTCCACAAGGATGAAGAGGAGGAGGAGGAGAAGGAGAAGGAGAAGTGCTCCGAGCCATG
The DNA here is from genome assembly GCA_036884735.1 of Huso huso. Classification (NCBI taxonomy): domain Eukaryota; kingdom Metazoa; phylum Chordata; class Actinopteri; order Acipenseriformes; family Acipenseridae; genus Huso; species Huso huso. The sequence continues at coordinate 14,040,140 of CM072681.1, read as the reverse complement.
AGATACCAGCACCCACAATGACAAGCGGGGGCTTTCAAAGCAGCACTGGTTTATATTAATCTGACATTATCTACTGGTTTATATTAATCTGACATTATCTACTGGTTTATATTAATCTGACATTATCTACTGGTTTATATTAATCTGACATTATCTACTGGTTTATATTAATCTGACATTATCTACTGGTTTATATTAATCTGACATTATCTAGTGGTGCAGCACTGGTTTATATTAAGGTGATGGGGGTGTTTTTTTTAATTTAGTGATAATTTAAATATATGTTTAATTTACTGGTGCAACACATATTTATAGTAAGGTGATGTTTTTTTTTTTTCATTTAATGATAATTTAAATATATGTTATTACTGGTGCAACACATATTTTACAGTAAGGTGATGGTGTTTTTTTAATTTAATGATAATTTAAATATATGTTCAATTATTTACTGGTGCAGCACATATTTATATTAAGGTGAGGTGTGTGTGTTTTAATGTAGTAAATGATTCTAATATAGGTTACATTAGTTGCTGGTGCAAGTTTCTTTCACCTTGTAAAGAATATATTCAGAGTGCTAACAGAGTAACAGGCCTCTTCCCCATGGCATGGCAGAGCATGGATTTACAGAATGAATGTACAACTTGCAGTGTACTATTAAATCCCATAGAGGGCACCACAAACAGATTTTACTGAGGAGGAAGGAGCAAGCTCCTCTATAATTATACAATCACCTGAAGGTCTTAATGCTGCAGTGCACATTACAAACAGGAGCCAGGATACAGGTGTTGAAATTGCTTATCAGGAGGACAGGGCTAAGGTAGATGGCAGATGAAGGACAGTTCTCTTTTCACATGATCCTCCAGTGCAATGACATGGGCAGCTCTAGCCTGGGTCACTCTGAGCCTCTGTCTGGGTAAGTGAGACGAGTTGTCCTAGTGCAGCTCAGCAAGCTGGTCTCTTCCAGTCCAGGTCTGGCGCCCAAACCATGGCTGCGCTTTCTCCTGAGGAAAAGCCCTCCAGGACTGGAGCCTGTCGCAATGCAAGTGAAGCTACAGCATATACTAGCACTGTGGCGCCCCTATGGTCTTTTAAATCGGTCTGCATTATCACATAGAAATATATGTGCAGTCTGCAGGGTGCAATGCAACATGGGGTGAAGTCATTAAGGCTATGAGTAGGTGGTTTGCTACAGTTTATGATTTAAATGGAAATGTCTTATTTTTTCTGATGATATTTAATTTACATTACTGTAAAAAACATAAAAATAACAGGGTCACTGAAAAAGTTTTATTTCGCATTATAGTGTATGGGGAGCAGAGGGGAGGGGGGCAAATCCATGCATTCATGAAACATGTTCATCTCATGCAAACACATAGAAATCACTCGAGCTGTACCAAAGAAAATATGTGATTCATGTCATTGTATTGTATGAAGCGTTGTGCATGATAATGATGCTCTACTACTGTGTATTTGAATGTATTTTTTGCTGATTTATTTCAATAAAGTTTCAATCTATGGCATCTTTTTTTATTATTATTACTATTATCACAGAGACTGCAGTCCCCTGACAAGGCTGCTCTATAGCGATGGATCCCTTTCTATACAGTGTGGTTCAGGAGACTGGGTGATGAGCAGCACAGGGGCTGAACAGAGACTGCTCTATAGCGATGGATCCCTTTCTATACAGTGTGGTTCAGGAGACTGGGTGATGGGCAGCACAGGGACTGAACAGAGACTGCTCTATAGAGATGGATCCCTTTCTATACAGTGTGGTTCAGGAGACTGGGTGATGGGCAGCACAGGGGCTGAACAGAGACTGCTCTATAGCATGGATCCTTTCTACAGTGTGGTTCAGGAGACTGGGTGATGGGCAGCACAGGGGCTGAACAGAGACTGCTCTATAGCGAGGATCCCTTCTATACAGTGTGGTTCAGGAGACTGGGTGATAGGCAGCACAGGGCTGAACAGAGACTGCTCTATAGCGATGGATCCCTTCTACACAGTGTGGTTCAGGAGACTGGGTGATGAGCAGCACAGGGGGTGAACAGGGACTGCTCTATAGCGATGGATCCCTTTCTATACAGTGTGGTTCAGGAGACTGGGTGATGGGCAGCACAGGGCTGAACAGAGACTGCTCTATAGCGATGGATCCCTTTCTATACAGTGTGGTTCAGGAGACTGCGATGGGCAGCACAGGGGCTGAACAGAGACTGCTCTATAGCGATGGATCCCTTTCTATACAGTGTGGTTCAGGAGACTGGGTTCTGGTTGAATGGATCTATATCAGCTGTTTGTTGTCTACACTCCTAAATGAATCTATTTGCTGTTCACTTTGTAACAGTTCCCAAGTCATAGCTGATCACCAGCTCACCAGCAGTTGCTGACATTGTCTGCAGGTTTAAATAAATAAGCTGGTCTTGAAAGGGTTACAGCATGACTTTATTCAAAGTGCCTCCTGTCATGAAGCAGGCTATGCTACTTTAAGGTCACAGATCTGGTACTGTTATGCATTTTTTGCTCATTTTGAGTTTTTATCTACTTGTAGATATGACCTCTCTTAGCCTACTGGGGCCCTAGGGTCAAACAATAGGTCACCATTCCCATCATGACCACTAGGGAGCACTAGGTGCAATGTCGACCCAGGGACTTTTTTTTTTGACCTGAAAAAAAAAAAGGACCAAAATGTCACAAATGGAGATAAGGCTTTGAACAATAAATTGCAGGTCCAACAATAGGGCACATTGGAACTGCAGTTTAATATTACATTTAATAGAATCACTTTAAGTTCTAACTTTAGAAATAATGAACAATATGTTAAATTTCTTGTTTCAATTGTAATAACAATTATATACATTTATGTTTCATGGTCATGATGATTATTATTATTACTGTTAATGAAGATTGCATTATAAATAGGGCTTGATATTCGTTTTAACTAATAAAACTGATAAAACACCTACATCCAAATTATATATATATATATATATATATATATATATATATATATAGTGAGCGTGGGTACAGACTATCATAGACAGTTGTTTCCAATATAATCCAAGTTTGTTTATTAAACTTCACAAAGGGAAAAAAATAAACTTACTCGCTTACTTGACAAAAGAAAATACAATCCTGGTTGCAAGATGAGATACAAAGAAAAATAAACAGTTCAAACAGGATTTGTAGAACAAAAAAAACAACAATGTAAACTAACTGACAGTTAACTGCATCTAGTTGAAGTAATTGGTTCCTGGTTTACCAGTTCATTTGCTTGGCTTCAGCCTGTCCCCAGCATGTGAAAACCAGCAGCGCTCTTTTCCACTTTGCTGTATTCCTTCCAACAGCCGGCCGGCCCAGGAAAGAAGATTTCAGTCACAAAGGCAGTTTTAGCTTCTCTTTGTATTCCGCTCAGTACTGGTTGTAGATACGCCACGCTGCTCACTGGTTGAGCCACCCTTGACTGACTGTGAAGGCTTTCTTTAAAGGTGCTGGATCATCTTGGAATTGGACAGTTACATTCTACAGGTGCAGGCCAATTAAGGCTAATGAGAATTAATCATGGTCCAACCTTGATCCCCTACCTAACCACACCTGCAGCCTGTTTACACGTTAACCCTTGAAGTTATGGCAGGTAAGCGCTGACCACAGGTCTACCATTGTGTTATCTTCAACACCTGTTGGCTCGTTCCTAACTCGCAATGATCGCTCAGGATAAGAGTCACGCTCAAACAGACGGAGACAGCGAAGTTCTGGACTGTCGGAAGACACTTTGATATTCAGGGCAGCCTGATTGAAATAGGTTCCCATCTCCATTAGACTTTTTGAAACAAGCGGAACCACTTTAGATGGAAAATACTCCGACCACGCCAAACCCTTTTGATATTTGCACGGGGGATATGTTAATTAGGTACCCTTCATTTGCATAACATTCCTCATTCTGTCGGAATTGGGGTTCCTTCAATTCAAAAGACCACCACCAAAGACATTACGTGTGGGATATGCTCACCCATTGATAGGTATCGCTGAGCTCTCTATATCAGAGCTGCTGATTGGCTCCTTCCTGGGATGATGCACTCGTCCCGCCCACCAAGAGGATAAAACTCTCATCGAAAGGAAGCCATTTCTTTTTTTCTTCTCAAGACGGTACGGTAAGACCTCTGTGTTGAGCTGAGCGTATTGATAAAAAAGATCTTCTCGAGTTGAATCGAGGGATTGTATTTCACTTGCATTCGCATGAAAGCTGGTTTGCCGCTTCCAGACCAAGTCTTTTTTTTGCCTTTCTGTCTTTCAGCAGCCTCCCTCGCCGGGTAGGCCGCCTTGTTTCTGTCTGTCATGTGTGAGCGACTGCCTTGCAGTCATCCGCGAGTGGTTGTCTATTCTTCTGAGAGTACACATTAGTTCCTCCACGGGCTAGGCCTTGCCTTATCCCCGCTGTTGAGTAACTCTTCCAGCCACACTTTCTCCACAGGGCTAGGCCTTGGCCGCATCCCCACTGTCGGGTAGACACTGCCGGCTGTAAGCTTGCCACACGTGAATCGGGCCTTGTAAACAAATAGTGTTTTGTTGTCTGTTTCAGCACGCCCAGCGGGGCTTCGCCTTGTGCCCCCCGATACAAGCTACTTTCTGACCAGTGTGTTGACCATGCATTTAGGTAGGCACATTGTGTAGCAGCCTCCCGTAAGCCGGTATCGTGGGCGCACTGTGGCAATGTGCCCCTCCCCTGTGTGCATGTGTGTGTTATGTTCTATGTTGCATGTGTTAATGTTGGTGTATAGAGATTGGTACACGGATATAAACGGTCTGTGTTTCACGTGTATTTAAAAATGTAGATTTGTATTTAGGCAACGAGGGAGGGCAAAATCACTTCACGTTGGTTAAATGTAATATGTGAGCATAACGGGTTGCATGTAATGAATTCACGTGCTGGATTCAAGTGAATAATTAATTGGTAATGAATCCTCCAGCACAACAGTATATATAGACACATTTTCATTCACTGGGGGTTGGGTGTTCGAGAGTGGAGAACAGGAGAGAGTGAAGTAAAAGAAAAAACAACGAATAATAAGTGTTTATAGACTCATCGTGTTTGTTTGTGTGTCTGTCCGCACCGCTTTGTAGTGTTAGACCATTTTGTTTGTCTATTTATTTTGGGCGCAAGTGCCGTGTCCTGTTTTGTGTTCAAACCTTTATTTTCTGTTCTGTCTGTTAATTATTAAATGCTGAGCACGATCATGCCAGCTTCACCAAAAAACCCCAAGTCTCTGTTGTTTATTTCCTGATCTGGTCTGACGCCACCCACTCCGGGCCGCCTTTGTGACACGCACGATAGCCCTTTGATACTCAGGTATCTCGTGCACAACTGCTCAGTGCATACACACAGTACCCAGCGCCCAGTGCACAGTCACAGGTTATTGGAGGTGCAGGCCAACAGGTAAGGCCTGGCCTGGGTTCCCCCTGTAGAGAACCATCGGGCCGTGGTTAAGGCCCCGTCGGTAGGTGGATTGGCTAGGACTGCATGCAGTTCGAACACTCAGTGTGTGTAGGGTGACGAACCCCACATAGTAGGGGCACAGGCAACTCAGCTGTTCAACACAGTGAGTGTGCTTACTGCTTACTTGGACGGTGTACTGCGAGGCCCCGCTTCCCGAGCTGGTGGCCATGGAGTTGCGCTTCCTGTCCAGCACACTGCTGCAGATCTCCATTCCCCCCCAAGGGCAAGTTTGGGTCGGAGCCTGGCTAGCTTGATCGCGGGTCGTAGACAGCTGTGGCTGTCACAAGCCAGAGTTCCTGATGTGGATAAGACCGCTGCTTGATGCACCTATATCCACAGGACATATATTTGGGCCAGCCGTGGAGGAGATCCTACAGAAATTCCACCGGTACACGAGGGCGTCCCAGCAGATGGATCTGATGTTCCCCCCCAGCGCCTCCGCCTTGGGGCAGGTGGAGCCGCTGGCTAGCTTTCAGACGCCGGACTGTCACCAGAACAGTTCCAGTCCCCACGGCTCTGCTGGGTGAACCAAGGCGCCGCCTACAGGCCTGCACATCAGCAGCAAAACAACCGGGCCAACCGCAGGCAGAGGGGAACGCAGGATGGGCCAGCCCACACACCAGCCGCCACAGGAGGGCGTTTTCAGAGAGCGCCTCAACAGCCACCCCAAACTGCCCCGCCTCAGCCTAAAAAAAAAAAAAATAATAATAGCCTAACATACTGAAATTCAGCTGCAAAAAATATCCACTCAAACCCTATTAAAAAAAATAAAGAAAAAAAAGTTACTGATAACAAACCCTTCACAAAACAGAGTATGAACAGCTGCATGTCAGTAGAATATTTAAATTAAATACAGTGCTGTAGGAAGATGCTATTTACGTCACAACTGGAAGTAGACCACAGGGTCCACTTGGATTAAACTGAAAGAACCTGAATCAGGATAAAAACTATTTATTTTTTTTATTTTTTAACAGATCCATATTCTAATAGCGCTCCTTCGGGTTCAAATGATTAAATAAGTTTAACATTTGCACTCAATTGTAATATTTATACTATAGGCTGCATTTATGTCTCATGTTCATCACACTGTATATGCGGTATGCTGTATGGAGTATTATATATGTTTCACTAATAGATGATAACTAGCATGTTTTTTTGCAGTAGAAAATTTTGCACACAAAACAAAGCTGGTCTCATTACTGGATTGCTGTAGTGTATAATAAAAAGTCATGTGCATAATGACAGATGTTTTCTTGCTAAATAAGCCAGTTGATA
>CM072681.1:14000101-14032877 GCA_036884735.1 Huso huso | reverse complement strand
GTAAGACCTCATCTAGAATATTGTGTTTAGTTCTGGTCACCTTGTTACAAAAAGGATATTGCTGCTGTAGAAAGAGTGCAAAGAAGAGCAACCAGAATTATCCCGGGTTTAAAAGGCATGTCGTATGCAGACAGGCTAAAAGAATTGAATCTATTCAGTCTTGAACAAAAAAGACTACACAGTGATTCTATTCAAGCATTCAAAATTCTAATAGGTATTGACAACGTCAACCCAGGGTATTATTATTATTTTTTTTGACCTGAAAAAAAGAAACAAGGACCAGGGGTCACAAATGCATTCAATTGTGACAACACAGTAAAAAAAAATAGTAATATCTCCCTTTTCAATTTTCCACGGAATGATCTTTTATAAGTTTTACAACTCCTGAATTCAGCTTTTTATTTATATATAGTAGATGCTGCTTGGTAGCCATCAAAAAGTTGTCATTATCTGAGAGTTGTTAAGAAAAACCATAGGATAGGATTGGTTCCTTTAAAAAATTTAAAACCAAAAGTTGTCTTTATTGGAGTTGCTAATAAGTGGCATCTATTGTATAAATTATATATCTGTTTTTAATGTTTATCTGTGTGAATTGACATAATGTCTGATGATTTGAATTGGGATCAATATAAATGGTTTCAGATTTAATTCTATGTTAATACCCTTAAAGCAACTGCTTCATTTAAAAAGACGTACATTTCTGTCTCTTTTTAAGATGATCAGCTTGTATTTATATTCTTAGCTCAGTTCTCAGTTAATGGTTGCAATTCATGACTGAACAGTTTTGAATACTCTAACAATAGGGGTTCTTAATGTATGTTATGTGTACTTTACGTATATCCTCGTGACGCGGTACTCCCCGCCCCTGTGCATGTTTTGTATTAATTTGTATGTTTATGTATTGTTGTTATGATTTAGGTATTTTAGATATGAAGGCGCTGTTTTGATTTAAGGACGAGGGAGATTCCGTCCGCCGTTTATTTGTTATTGTTTTGTATTTTTAAATACCTCGTGGGAATGCGTGACTGTCAGCTAGTAATTATTGAATTAGCATCATTATTATACTCGTGCAGACGATGGCCGAGGGGCAGGCCCGGCCTTAGTGATAGGCGGAGTCTGCTAATGCCTAGGACGACGAAATTCAGGGGGCGGCAGAATTATTATTATTGTTTTTTAGTTTTGTTAACGGAACCTGCATCACATTTGTGTTGGCTTGCCGCGTGCCGCGCATCAGTGTTTATAAGGTAGCGATCTGTACTGAGTGTTTTGTGTCTATGTCCTGAGTGCCTGTGCGTGTGAGCGAGTGCACCTGTGGGGGTGGGATCGGGAGGCGTGACCTCAGGGTGCTTGTGTGAATGTTGTCCAATCGTATTTTGTTTGTCCCTCGGTTCGATGTTTTGTTTTAAATCTATTACACATTACCTTCTTTTGTTTCAAAGCATGTTGTGTTTGGATTATATGGCAATATTATATAAAAAGAAGCTGAATTTAGTATGACAGCTAAATTAGTCAGGATTTGTGAGATTCATTCAAATGTTTTGCTTTGCTTTTAGACATAATGAGATGTGTTAATGATGTTGTTTTTTTTCTTTATCAGGGTTTTGTGTGCCTGCCTACAACCAGATCAGAAAACACGTGTTTGTGGAAACTGTGAAGAGCTGGTCTGAAGCTCAGAGCTACTGTAGAGAGAAGCACACAGACCTGGCCACTGTGCGCAGCCAGGAAGAAGCAGAGCAGCTCTTAAATATTACAGGAGCTTCTCTCGGGGATTCCTGGATTGGTCTGTATCGTGATGACACACAGAACTGGCAGTGGTCTAACAGCGATGATGTCATCTACTCCAACTGGAGGGCAGACCTCTTCTGTGCTTCAGTCAATTCAGACGGAAAGTGGATTGATTTACCCTGCAACCTTCAGAAAGCCTTCATGTGCTACAAAGGTAAAGACGTAATTGTTGCGATATTGCAATTGATTATTCATTTATTTTATATTCATTCTTATAATTATTAAGCATCCCTGTGAGGGGAGCTTGTATGGGTTTGAAAATCTTGAAAATCTAATATCTCAAACTATTACAGCTTGCAAATATTTAAGACTCTTGCTCTTGCCTATTGCTCTATTCATCACACTTCCCAAATCCTATCTCCAGTCCCTCGTGTCTCCTTATATTCCCTCTCGCCCTCTCCGCTCATCCTCTACTGGCCAACTTGTTATGCCTTCTCTTCACTCTCCTTCCTCCCGTGCTCGCTTTTTCTCTTCACTCTCCTTCCTCCTGTGCTGCTCCTTCTCTTCACTCTCCTTCCTCTCGTGCTCGCTCCTTCTCTTCTCTCCTTCCTCCTGTGCTCGCTCCTTCTCTTCACTCTCCTTCCTCCTGTGCTCGCTTCTTCTCTACACTCTCCTTCCTCTCGTGCTGCTCCTTCTCTTCACTCTCATTCCTCCCGTTCTCGCTCCTTCTCTTCACTCTCCTTCCTCCCGTGCTCGCTCCTTCTCTTCACTCTCCTTCCTCCTGTGCTCGCTTCTTCTCTACACTCTCCTTCCTCCCGTGCTGCTCCTCCTCTTCACTCTCCTTCCTCCCGTGCTGCTCCTCCTCTTCACTCTCCTTCCTCTCGTGCTGCTCCTTCTCTTCACTCTCCTTCCTCTCGTGCTGCTCCTTCTCTTCACTCTCCTTCCTCTCGTGCTCGCTCCTTCTCTTCACTCTCCTTCCTCTCGTGCTGCTCCTTCTCTTCACTCTCATTCCTCCCGTTCTCGCTCCTTCTCTTCACTCTCCTTCCTCCTGTGCTCGCTTCTTCTCTTCACTCTCCTTCCTCTCGTGCTGCTCCTTCTCTTCACTCTCCTTCCTCTCGTGCTGCTCCTTCTCTTCACTCTCCTTCCTCTCGTGCTGCTCCTTCTCTTCACTCTCCTTCCTCCTGTGCTCGCTCCTTCTCTTCACTCTCCTTCCTCCCGTGCTGCTCCTCCTCTTCACTCTCCTTCCTCCTGTGCTCGCTTCTTCTGTACACGCTCTCTGCTTCAGTATTGTTCACAATTGGAGAGGATGTTTTAATTCCAAGAAAAAGTATTTGAGTTGAAATCATTTATTTCTTAGCCGACGCCCTTATCCAGGGTGACTTAAAATTGTTACAAGATATCACATTATTTTTATATACAATTACCCATTTATACAGTTGGGTTTTTACTGGAGCAATCTAGGTAAAGTACCTTGCTCAAGGGTACAGCAGCAGTGTCCCCCACCAGGGATTGAACCCACGACCCTCCGGTCAAGAGTCCAGAGCCCTAACCACTACTGGTTAGGCTGCAAATCTCTGCTTTTGCTTTCCTGAGCTCCTCCTCTCCATGTTCTAGCTCTGCATGGAGCCTGGGAATGTCCTCCTCTTGTTACAGCAGCGTGCTTAGTGGTTTAATTGATGCTGGAGATCTTCGATCTGTTCCTCTCTGTTCTGTAAATCCTCGGCTGCAGTGCTTAAGTCAAGTTCACCCACTCTCCTCTCCAATCTTGTTAAATCATAAGTAAAGGAGGAAGTTAGGGTTTTTCTTCTGGACCATGTCCTTTTGGATTTCAACATCTTTGAGGGCCTGTCACTCCCGACAGCAGCATAGTGGCAACTCTGGATGCAGATCTCATCTTTGAGGGCCTGTCACCCCCAACAGCAGCATAGTGGCAACTCTGGATGCAGATCTCATCTTTGAGGGCCTGTCACCCCTGACAGCAGCATAGTGGCAACTATGGATGCAGATTTCATCTTTGGATTCTTCTCACATTGCCAGGCATTGTCTTGCTGAGAGCCTTCCAGCTCAGCAGTAGATTGACTTTGTCATTCGATCATCTCAGGAGAGTTGCTTGGTTCTTGAATTGCAGCATTGTAGAGGAATGCAGAGATTATCAGTTGTTTGGCTGACATTTCCTATTCCTACATTATTATGATTAGGGGCTCTAGTGATTGTAAGGTAGGAGTTAGTACTCAGTATTCAGTGAATCCTTATTCTGTGTGTCTGTGTCTGTGTGTCTGTCTGTGTCTGTCTGTCTGTGTGGTGTGTGTCTGTGTCTTTATGTGTCTGTCTGTCTGTTTGTGTGTCTGTGTTACAGAAAATAAATAAATAAAGGGACAGGTATTCTGAGAGAAATGTGTAATGGCAGTCCTTAGTAAAGATAGTGAAAGAACAGATCCCCCCAATATCCACCCAATATCCCTCCCACCCCCCCATATCCACCCCATCCCCTCCATATCCCCCCATCCCCCATATCCCCCCATCCCCAACAATAACAATGTTAATGAAGCAATACAGCGACGTGTATTGCTTATTTATAATCCACGAGTTTGCCCCGAAATAATAACTGTCCCGTTTCAGTTCAGCCACACGTAACACAAACACAAACACCAGTCCACTGTGCGTGCTCTAGTGCTCGTGGTGAATGCAGTTCTTTAGTGACAACAAAAGTGCAGTCTTGTTGATCCGGGTTTAGTGCTGGCCTGTAAACGCTTCTCTTTGAATTCCTCAGGAAGCTGATGATTCGAGATCGGGCAGTAAGGTTTTGGTTCTTTTCTCAGCAGTCAGTCACGTTGCTGCTTGTGTATTCGGGCAGTGATGTCTTTGTTCCTCTTTTCTCAGCAGTCAGTCACGTTTCTGCTTGTGTATTCAGACAGTGATGTCTTTGTTCCTGTTTTCTCAGCAGTCAGTCACGTTTCTGCTTGTGTATTCAGACAGTGATGTCTTTGTTCCTCTTTTCTCAGCAGTCAGTCACGTTGCTGCTTGTGTATTCAAACAGTGATGTCTTTGTTCCTCTTTTCTCAGCAGTCAGTCACGTTGTATTGTGTCTTGTGTATTCAGCAGCAGTGATGTCTTTGTTCCTCTTTTTCTCAGCAGTCAGTCACGTTGCTGCTTGTGTATTCAGACAGTGATGTCTTTGTTCCTCTTTTCTCAGCAGTCAGTCACGTTTCTTCTTGTGTATTCAGACAGTGATGTCTTTGTTCCTCTTTTCTCAGTCAGTCACGTTGCTGCTTGTGTATTCAGACAGTGATGTCTTTGTTCCTGTTTTCTCAGCAGTCAGTCACGTTTCTGCTTGTGTATTCAGACAGTGATGTCTTTGTTCCTGTTTTCTCAGCAGTCAGTCACGTTGCTGCTTGTGTATTCAGACAGTGATGTCTTTGTTCCTCTTTTCTCAGCAGTCAGTCACGTTTCTGCTTGTGTATTCGGGCAGTGATGTCTTTGTTCCTCTTTTCTCAGCAGTCAGTCACATTGCTGCTTGTGTATTCAGACAGTGATGTCTTTGTTCCTCTTTTCTCAGCAGTCAGTCACGTTGCTGCTTGTGTATTCAGACAGTGATGTCTTTGTTCCTGTTTTCTCAGCAGTCAGTCACGTTGCTGCTTGTGTATTCAGACAGTGATGTCTTTGTTCCTCTTTTCTCAGCAGTCAGTCACGTTTCTGCTTGTGTATTTGGGCAGTGATGTCTTTGTTCCTCTTTTCTCAGCAGTCAGTCACGTTGTTGCTTGTGTATTCAGACAGTGATGTCTTTGTTCCTGTTTTCTCAGCAGTCAGTCACGTTTCTGCTTGTGTATTCAGACAGTGATGTCTTTGTTCCTGTTTTCTCAGCAGTCAGTCACGTTGCTGCTTGTGTATTCAGACAGTGATGTCTTTGTTCCTCTTTTCTCAGCAGTCAGTCACGTTTCTGCTTGTGTATTTCAGACAGTGATGTCTTTGTTCCTGTTTTTCTCAGCAGTCAGTCACGTTTCTTCTTGTGTATTCAGACAGTGATGTCTTTGTTCCTCTTTTCTCAGTCAGTCACGTTGCTGCTTGTGTATTCAGACAGTGATGTCTTTGTTCCTCTTTTCTCAGCAGTCAGTCACGTTTCTGCTTGTGTATTCAGACAGTGATGTCTTTGTTCCTCTTTTCTCAGCAGTCAGTCACGTTGTTGCTTGTGTATTCAGACAGTGATGTCTTTGTTCCTCTTTTCTCAGCAGTCAGTCACGTTGCTGCTTGTGTATTCAGGCAGTGATGTCTTTGTTCCTCTTTTCTCAGCAGTCAGTCACGTTGTTGCTTGTGTATTCAGACAGTGATGTCTTTGTTCCTCTTTTCTCAGCAGTCAAGTCACGTTGCTGCTTGTGTATTCAGGCAGTGAATTCTTTGTTCCTCTTTTCTCAGTCAGTCACGTTGCTGCTTGTGTATTCAGGCAGTGAATTCTTTGTTCCTCTTTTCTCAGCAGTCAGTCACGTTTCTTCTTGTGTATTCAGACAGTGATGTCTTAGTTCCTCTTTTCTCAGTCAGTCACGTTTCTGCTTGTGTATTCAGACAGTGATGTCTTTGTTCCTGTTTTCTCAGCAGTCAGTCACGTTTCTGCTTGTGTATTCAGACAGTGATGTCTTTGTTCCTGTTTTCTCAGCAGTCAGTCACGTTGCTGCTTGTGTATTCAGACAGTGATGTCTTTGTTCCTCTTTTCTCAGCAGTCAGTCACGTTTCTGCTTGTGTATTTGGGCAGTGATGTCTTTGTTCCTCTTTTCTCAGCAGTCAGTCACGTTGCTGCTTGTGTATTTGGGCAGTGATGTCTTTGTTCCTGTTTTCTCAGTCAGTCACATTGCTGCTTGTGTATTCGGGCAGTGATGTATGTTCCTCTTTTCTCAGCAGTCAGTCACGTTGTTGCTTTGTATTTGGGCAGTGATGTCTTTGTTCCTCTTTTTGCAGTCAGTGTTGTCTTTGTTCCAGTACATTTTTTCTGGCAGCCAGTCAGTCAGGTTGCTGCTTGTGTAACCCTGTTACAAAAAAGCGCTCTGTAACGTCAGCTAACACTTTCAGGAGCTGACTCTGTGGACGGTCAAAACAGCAGAGGTGAACTAGCAGTGTGCAGTGTGCAAAGTGCGGTCACATTTCACCCAGATATCTGTGTTAAGTACATGATTGTCTATGCTTGTAGTCATTGTTAATGTGTAAATCTTGTTTGCTTTAAAAAAGTGACGTTTTTCATACGTTTCCACACGTACAAGAAGTAAACAGTCTTATGTTTTGTAATGTCTGCACACATTTATAAATGTTATTGTAAATAAATATAAACTTATGGTCACATACTGTAGTATTTTTATTACGTTACTAAAGATAGGAATGTTAATCGCTATTATTCTCATAGTTTTGCTACCAATGCACAGTTAAAAAAAGGGGGGAGAGTGACATTAACTTTATTATTATTATTATTATTATAATAAATATTACAATTACTATTAGTATTATTAAAATAAAACTTGACATAGGCTACCTCAAATGTTGCTCGCTCCATCTGAAAATGAGTTTTAAATGCAGCATTGGTGTAGTAGGCTCTATCACAACATTCTCAACGTAATCTTCTACCCTCACTGGACTGTTTGAGTTCACTGCTGTCACAGTCGCTAATGCCGCAATATTCATTGCTGAGTATACTGTCATGTAGGCATGATGCTGTCTGTCTTCCAGAAACTCCTGCAAAACTAACCCCATTGCAACTTTGTCCACCATTTTGAAAACGTTGGCTAACATACTGTTCAATAAGACCCAACTTCCTCCTCGTAGAGCCACAAAAAAGAGTTCTGCTTATTGAACGCAGGAATCCAAAGTGGCTGAGATGTGGAAGTAACTTTTATGATGAGTGACCATAAAGACGTGAAGTTTTATAGTATAATAAATGATCAAAACATGTACTGGTGATAACACAAACATGTACTTGACTGTGGACAAGACGTAGTTTTTTTTAAAATTGTAGGATTGATGAAAACACAAAGTTTGTTATGGGTTCAGAGCCAGCTCACCTCCACAGCTCCCAGCCTCTCAGCTGCTGTTTGTTTGTGTTTACAGAGACCAGCAACATCACTGAGAGATACACCCTGATTGAAGAACTGAAAACCTGGACTGAAGCTCAGCAGTACTGTAGAGAACACCACACCGACCTCGTCAGTATAAAGAACGCCAGTGAAAACGAAGAAATAGTGAAGAAAGCGCAAGGCAAGCCCTTCTGGATAGGCCTGTTCAATGAGCCCTGGAAGTGGTCACACCAGGGGGATAGCTACACATTTCACACCTGGACCTATTGGGAACCAAATAATTGGGGAGGCAATCAGAACTGTGTGATGATGAGACAGACTGGTAAATGGATCGACTATGGCTGCAACAATCAGTTGCCCTTCTTCTGCTGTGAGGGTGAGGACCCTGTTCAGACTGTGTTCTCATTTAATTCAGTGTAAACCTGCAGGTTGAAAGAGGGAAGCATGATTAGATCTCTTCAATAGGTCCTGGTGGTGACAAATCTAGCAGTTTCCACTTTCGGAATCAATCACAGAGGGTCTAAATGGGGTTAAAAGGGTAAACAAATGGGGGCGTCTGGCGCATCTGGTAAAGGTGCTCTGCGTGGAGTGCAGGATGCACCCTATAGCCTGGAGGTCACCAGTTCGAGTCCAGGCTATTGACCATGGACGGGAGTTCCCAGGGGTTGGCACATAATTGGTCGAGCGCTGCCCGGGGGGGCTTAGGTCGCCAGGGTGTCCTTGGCTGGCCGGCCGCCTGCGGGCCTGCCTGTAAGTTGCCCAGAGCTGCGTGGTCCTCCGTCGCTGTAGCTCTGAGGTGGATGCATGGTAGACCTGCAGAGTGAAAAGAAGCATGCGGCTGTTTCAGAGGACACGTGTGTCGGGCTTCCCTCCTGAGTCAGCACGGGGGTGACAGCGGTGAGCTGGGTTGAAATTAAACAAGAATTGGGCTTACCAAATTGGGGAGAAAAATAAGAAAAATAATTGGCAATTGCACATTTAAAAAAATAAATAAATAATAAAAGGGTAAACAAAACCCCAGTTATATTTCTTTAGGCTTTAAGGTGCTGTGCTGTGCTGTGCTGTGCTGTGCTGTGCTGTGCTGTGCTGTGCTGTGCCGTGCTGTGCTGTGCTGTGCAATATCCTATAATAACAAGACATGTACCTTTACACATTCTAAAATAACATTAGCATTGATTGACAGTGAATTGAGTTTTTCTCACAACGATTTCTTTGTCTGCCTGGTGTTTCCATGACCTTCGTCACTCATGCCAGAATGTTACTCATGTTACAGAACAAACCACAAGCATGCTGTTAGTATATTTATAATCACCATACAGTTCTACTAGTGTCCTACATTCTTACAAGACCAGTAATCTGTGACTGTTGGTTCCATTTCCAATGGAAATCTTTTCCGTGAAGAACACGTTTTCACTCATCTTTACTGTGCTGTCCCCTCTCCCCAGGCGGCTCCTCTGGTCAATGTTTCTATGAAGGAACTGGGAAGACATGGCAGGGAGCTCAGAGCTACTGCAGAAACCAAGGCAGAGACCTGCCCACCATTCAAGACCAGGCCAGGGTTAATAAGCTTATAGGTCTTATACCTTCAACTAGTAACTCGGGTCACTGGATCGGGCTGTATCATGACAAGGAGAACTGGCAGTGGTCCAGTGGAGGTGATGTCATCTACTTCAACTGGGGACGATACCTCTTCTGTGCTTCAGTCAATGCGGAGGGAGAGTGGAAGGATTCACTCTGCAGTCAGAGAAACTATTTCATGTGCTACAGCGGTGAGTTGAGATTCAATTCCTTTGTTAATGAAACAGCTGACTGGACTGGGGGATGAAGCCAGGTCCCCTGGATACTGCACAGGGGCCGTAATCTTGAAACGTTCAAAAGAAGAAACATCTTTTTGTTAAGAAAAATGTTAAGAAGGTGTGTTATTCATAACACAGTTTCTTAGATTGTTTTTCCTTCATAAGAAACTTAAGAAAACGTGTATTATTCAAAGAAATGTTCTTATTGTTCTGTTTAGATTGTTTATATTCCAGACAGCAAAATCCTCGTCTTAAATATGTGATCCTTATTAGACGTGAGGAAGAAATATGTTTAGCAGTTAAATAACTATTTGTATTTGAATAAAAGGTGATAAAGAGGGTTGTAGCTTTGCTGTATTGTGTGTAGTGGGCTGAACCTCACATGACTGATTAATTTGTTATGCAAATGAGGTCTGACAGGTATTTTGCAATATATAAAAGCTGCATCTCCCTGTTACAAGTTATTTTCAGTCACCATAGGCAAATGATCTGACAGACTTTGATACACAGCTGATAGCACAGCAGGTGCTCGGTTAGCAGGTGCTTCCCTAACCAACACTTGGCTACATAAATGCCATGTTTCATGAGGTACAGCCTCCACAGTGATGAGCCAGTCTTGTTGCTCGTGACAAATGTATTTCTCTTCTAAACAGTTTTATTTCCCCACTTTGCTATTAAATACTTTTCAGACATAAACCAAAGAGACTCCCATGCACTGCTAGAGATGTTGCTTTTCATGACCTTGATAGCTGAGCCGGGTATGACTCGGTTCAATCACTATACAACAGGAGAGCCAGCGCACCTCCACAGATCACATTGATTTTGATCTGCTGTTTGTGTTCACAGAGACCAGCAACATCACTGAGAGATACACCCTGATTGAAGAACTGAAAACCTGGACTGCAGCTCAGCAGTACTGTAGAGAACACCACACCGACCTCGTCAGTATAAAGAACACCAGTGAAAATGAAGAAATAGTGAAGAAAGCGCAGGGCAAGCCCTTCTGGATAGGCCTGTTCAATGAGCCCTGGAAGTGGTCACACCAGGGGGATAACTACACATTTCACAACTGGAGCAAAGGGGAACCAGACAACTTGGGAGGGGATGAGAACTGTGTGATGATGAGTAAGACTGGTGGATGGACTGACACTGGCTGCAACTCTCAGAAGTCCTTCTTCTGCTGTGAGGGTGAGGACCCTGTTCAGACTGTGTTCTCATTTAATTCAGTGATCTTCAATAGGTCCTGGTGGTGACAAATCTAGCAGTTTCCACTTTGAGAATCAATCACAGGCTCCCTGCTCAGGCTGATGGGATGGTCAATATCCTTCCAGAGGTAATGGGGTGATGTGGATTGCAGCTATCAGTACCCCTTGTTCTGCTGTGATGAAGGCTCCCTGTTCAGTCTGTGCTCTTGTTCAGCTCAGTGTTTGTACCCCACTCTGTGAGCAGGGACTCAGAGGCTCAGTCCATCTGATCCTACAGTAGCTGTCTGACTCCCAGAGCAGGGCAGGGTGTAGCCTAGAGATCTGAAGAACCAGAAACCAGCCCGGTCATTAAGAGTGTGAGAGGGAGCAGCTACCCCTCATTGTTATACCCAGGAGAGACGTGTGCTGTGATATACATTCTTACTGTCTATTTATTACATTTATTTGAAAACAATAAACCATGTCATTGTCAGCATTGCCCTGGTGGAGACAGCAGCATAGACACAGTTTCATTGAAATGCATTTGAACAATACACTTGCAATAGGAAACACTAAATCTTGTTGTTGTGTGTTTTCTTTACAGATTCAGACCCCACAAGCCCCCCTTCCACTCCAGTCTCTCAAGGTATGCAGTGTAATCACTTCAGTGGATTCAGAACCACAGCAGCAATATGGCTTTGTTATAAACTTCCTTATTTTCTCTTTTTCTTGTTACTGAAGGAGAATCCTCGAGCCCCTCTTCCACTCCGGTCTCTCAAGGTAAATGCAGTTTGAAGATGGCAGTCTGTTCAGTGTGATTGACAGCTCACACCATGAGTTATAAATGAATCTCAGTGTTCTTATCAACCTCACTAATTTAACAGGGAGTTCACCATTGTACCAGTTCAGTTTGATTGAGGCTTTGTAATAAATGACTTATTGTTTGAATTTATTAGTATTTATTTATTGTCCTGGTGGAGACAGCAGCATAGACAGTTTCATTTAAATGCATTTGAACACTACACTTGAAATAGGAAACACTAAGGGGTAGATGCACTAAGGTGGGCCAGTCGCAGCGCAAACATGCTGCAATTTGCATTTTCGTTGCCACAATTCCCAAAATATCCATTTTGTCATATGTACTAAGAGAAAATATGTTGATGAAAAGAGCCGCAATATACTAATTTAAATATTATGTGCTTCATCTTAGCGAGATCTCTAGCGAGAGTTGTGCGACATTTTTTCAAATAAAATAGCGGGAGTTGAATTGTGGTTTGCTGCAGCAGAGGGTGCCCTAACATTTATACATTGAAGGGTGCAAGAATCAAAATAACATTGTTTTTGTTAAATGTGAACGTCATCTGTACAATGCAGTGTTCCTTCTTCATTTTACATATTTTAATACTGTTACATTTATATATATAAAATGAAAGGCAGTTTGATCACATCAGATTCTATAGTGGGGCCCCAACCTTCACCCCCAAAAAGCTTTTCATAATCATACAGTAGCCCCTCACTAAACCGGACATGTTTGTCCGACATAAGGAGGTGTCGGGTTTAAATACAATACAATTGCACACACATACATTTACAGTTCTCAATGTATTTTAAATATAAATCATTGCGCTGAAATAACACTAATGTGTTTTGGGTAGGCTACACATTACATTATGTAAAAATATAAATCTGTACAGTAGGCCTATACAGTACACAGTACAGTAGTAAAGTCAATGAATACCTAGCGCACTTTTTGTAATTTAGCCTACTGGTAACACAAAATAAAGTCATGCTGCTGCATTGTACACATTGGTGTACAATGCAAATAAGATTATTTTAAATCGAAACTAAATCATTTTAGGGTGTTTTTTTTATTATTTTTAACTTGGTCTACTTAGTAGCCTAGAAAATTAACACACAATAGATCATGGCCCTATACAGATGCTCAGAATGAGCTGGAGGGGTTAATGGCACATGTGTGCAGTCTATTGCTCCCAGCACGCTGGGAAAACCAGAAATGTCATAGAAATTTGTTTTCAAGACTTGGAAATACACCCTAACTTTAGTGAAAATTAGGTACTTGGGTGTTTGTCTTAAAAAATACATTGAGCACAACTGGCAACGCACAAGAAAAAGCGGACTGGGAAATGCCAGCAACAATTGCAACTGTTTAAAACATGCTTTCAAAATATATGTGTTTTCTTTACAGATTCAGACCCCACAAGCCCCCCTTCCACTCCAGTCTCTCAAGGTATGCAGTGTAATCACTTCAGTGGATTCAGAACCACTGCAGGAATCTGGCTTTGTTATAAACTTTCTTTTTTCTCTTTTTTCTGTTTACAGAAGGAGAATCCTCGAGCCCCCCTTCCACTCCTGTCTCTCAAGGTAAGTGCAGTGTAATCACTTCAGTGTGATTCACAAACCACAGTAGCATTGCAATCTCATGTGTCATGTGAACCACTAGACCTATTGAAGCCATGTGAGATTTGTGTGCAACAATAATGTGAAAGCTGAACCTAGCGTGAGGCAACTTCCTGACTGCCACCAGGTCCCTGCAGTGCAACTCGGGGCATCTAAACCACTCACTGTAGACGTGTCATGTTGAATACTGTTGACAACTGCCCTAACGTTGGACACTCATCTAAATATCTAAACACAGGAGCTGATCTTTGAAAATCTACCTCTACACGTCTGCTTCGTGTGTTCTAGGTACCAGCACCCCACCTGAGCCCTGCACTTAACTCACGTTCTGTGCTGCACATTACAGACAACGTGGGTCTTATTGTTTTACATGGGGTTCATTTAATTATTCAGCTCAGTGTTTGTACCCCAGTCTGTGAGCAGGGACTCAGAGGCTCAGTCCATCTGATCCTACAGTAGCTGTCTGACCTCCTGCACTCAGATGATTTTCTCATCAGTAGGCTATGCTGCAGTATCTACAGGTAACACTGTTTATACTGTTGAAAATTGCCCTAACATTAGACACTCATCTAAACATCTAAGCACAAGAGTTCCTCCTTGAAAATCTACCTCTAAAGGTCTGCTTCTTGTGTTCTAGGTACCAGCACTAGGTACTCAAGTTCAGCGTTTCCTCTAAGGTTAAAATGCGCACATTTTACACAGTAACTGGCAACAACCTTCCACTCAGTTTACTAATTTTTACAAGTTATCAAATACCAACCTCACTCGAGACTCCAACATCTCATTTTGAGAGCATTCATGCAAAGCATTAACATAAGCATATTTGCGTGTGTCTTGCAGGTGATTCTCTGATTTCCCTGTTAAAATGCACGTCACATTATAGTACAGAGCTCTCTGGGGCTCCAGTGAATCCAGTAGTGCAGGGCGGGTGAAGCAGGCGTCTGGAGATTCTGCCTCTATGGAGAGGGCTGCCCGGTGCTGCTTAGGAACGTCGCAGTTTTGAACTTAACATAAATAAAAAACACAATACTCATACTTTCATGGTTTTTGTTTTATTTCCCTTTTAAAAAAACGACCATTTCAGAAATATCATCATATAAAGCATTTAGAAACTGGTAAATATGTGATCAAAATATTAATTTAGAGTCGAAAATACACATGTAAGTATAGTATAGTGATTGAAGACGACATACCATGTGCATTTGTTTGCAAGTTGAGTTTAGGTGACTTCACTCACGTGTCTCTGCTGAAACTCAACATGACAGCTGCACCAACGAAGAAAAAAAAGCAATGTTTCAGTAAAAGACAGAGCTAAAACAAAATCTGATTATCTCTATGAGGATGGTGGGACACTATTGTTCAAGTTTTACTGCCATTGCTCATGTATGAGTCAATACCATTAAAAGATCATATTGCCAGTCATAAACATGTAGAGAGAACAAGAAAGCAAATAAGACGGCAACAATGGCAAAGCATGCATTCACTATACTGAAAACTGAGGTCTAAGACACTGCATTCACTATACTGAAAACTGAGATCTAAGACACTGCATTCACTATACTGAAAACTGAGATCTAAGACACTGCATTCACTATACTGAAAACTGAGGTCTAAGACACTGCATTCACTATACTGAAAACTGAGGTCTAAGACACTGCATTCACTATGCTGAAAACTGAGGTCTAAGACACTGCATTCACTATACTGAAAACTGAGGTCTAAGACACTGCATTCACTATGCTGAAAACTGAGGTCTAAGACACTGCATTCACTATACTGAAAACTGAGATCTAAGACACTGCATTCACTATACTGAATGCTGAAAACTGAGATCTAAGACACTGCATTCACTATACTGAAAACTGAGGTCTAAGACACTGCATTCACTATACTGAAAACTGAGGTCTAAGACACTGCATTCACTATACTGAAAACTGAGGTCTAAGACACTGCATTCACTATACTGAAAACTGAGATCTAAGACACTGCATTCACTATGCTGAAAACTGAGGTCTAAGACACTGCATTCTCTATGCTGAAAACTGAGATCTAAGACACTGTTCATTCACTTTTCTGAAAACTGAAGGAAAAAGACAATGCATTCACTTTATTTCTTTGAAAACCTGAGATTTAATAAAGCTGTAATTGGCAATATTAAACAAAGCAGTTTTTAAAATTATATTCTCAAAAGACAATGCATTCAAACTATACATGAAAAGGGAGGTCTATCTGAAGGTTCCTCACTGATAATTCCTTTCTCAGTGCTGAAAACTCAGAATCTAAGAAAAAGGGAGACACTGCATTCCTATTGAAAACTTAAGACAGACTATGGGGTCTTATTGAAAACTGAGGTTAAGACACTGCATTCACTATACTGAAAACTCTTCTAAGACACTGCATTCACTATGTTGAAAACTGAGGGGTCTTATTGACATTGGGTTTATTTAATGGCTGTGTGAACTCATTCTGTGCTGAAAACTGAGGTCTAAGACACTGCATTCACTATGTTGAAAACTGGGGTTTATTTAATGGCTGAAAACTGTGAACTCTCTAAGACACTGCATTCACTATACTGAAAACTGAGGTGGGAGGTCTAAGACATTGCATGGGGTTTATTTAATGGCTATGAAAACTCTTCTCTAAGACACATTCACACTGAAAACTGGGGTCTAAGACATTGCATTCACTATACTGGAAAACTTTATTTAATGGCTGCATGAACTCTTCTGTGCTGACATTACAGATTCACTATACTGAAAACTGATTCTAAGACATGAGGTTTATTTACTGAAAACTGTGTAAGACACTCATTCACTATACTGCACATTAACACACTGCATTCACTATCTGAAAACTTTTAAGACATGGGG
Organism: Huso huso; assembly: GCA_036884735.1. Lineage (NCBI taxonomy): Eukaryota > Metazoa > Chordata > Actinopteri > Acipenseriformes > Acipenseridae > Huso > Huso huso. The sequence continues at coordinate 14,016,834 of CM072681.1, read as the reverse complement.
TTTATTGAAAACTGAGGTCTGTGAACTGCTTCTTGCTGCACACTACACACTACGCTGGGGTGCATTATTGTTTGAAATGAGGTTTATTTAATGGCTGTGTGAACTCTTCTGTATAGCACATTACATTTAAGACACTGTGGGGTCTTATTGTTTAAGACATGGGGTTTATTTAATGAAAAACTGAGATCTGTGTGAAAACTTCTGTGTGCACATTGCAGATGGGTCTTATTGCTGAAAAACTGAGGTTTACATGGCATGAACTCTTCTATGCTGATTAAACTGTGGATCTTATTGTTTTACATGGGGTTTATTTAATGGCTGTGAAAACTCTTCTGTGCTGCACATTACAGACACTGTGGGGTCTTATTGTTTGAAAATGAGGTTTATTTAATGGCATTGAACTATTCTGAAAATTGAGACTAAGACACTGCATTTATTGTTTTACATGGGGTTTATTTAATGGCTGTGTGAACTCTTCTGACACTGCATTACAGACTACGTGGGTCTTATTGAAAACATGAGGTTTATTTAATGACACTGCATTCACTATGCACATGGGGTTTACTGAAAGACTTCACTGGGTCTTATTGTTTGACATGGGGTTTATTTAATGGCTGTGTGAACTCTTCTGTGCTGCACATTACACACTACATGGGGTCTTATTATTTTGAAATGGGGTTTATTTAATGGCTGTGCACTCTTCTGTGCTGCACTGAAAACTGGGGTCTTAAGACATGGGGTTTATTTAATTATGTGTGAACTCTTCTGTGCTGCACATTACACACTGGGGTCTTATTGTTTGAACTGGGTTTATTTAATGACACTGTGATTCACTATCTGAAAACTGCACATTACAGACTACGTGGGTCTTATTGTTTGACATGGGGTTTATTTAATGGCTGTGTGAACTCTTCTGTGCTGCACATTACAGAAAATTGTGGGGTCTTATTGTTTTACATGGGGTTTATTTAATGGCTGTGTGAACTCTTCTGTGCTGCACATTACAGACTACGTGGGGTCTTATTGTTTGACATGGGGTTTATTTAATGGCTGTGTGAACTCTTCTGTGCTGCACATTACACACTACGTGGGGTCTTATTGTTTTACATGGGGTTTATTTATTTAATGGCTGTGTGAACTCTTCTGTTGCACATTATTGACTACGTGGGGTCTTATTGTTTTACATGGGTTTTTTATTTAATGGCTGTGTGAACTCTTCTGTGCAACATTAAACTACGTGGGGTCTTATTGTTTTACATGGGGTTTATTTAAAAATTGTGTAATCTCTTCTGTGCTGATTACAGACTACGTGGGTCTTATTGTTTGACATGGGGTTTATTTAATGGATGTGTGAACTCTTCTGTGCTGCACATTACAGAACGTGGGGTCTTATTGTTTGACATGGGGTTTATTTAATGGCTGTGTGAACTCTTCTGTGCTGCACATTACACACTACGTGGGGTCTTATTGTTTGACATGGGGTTTATTTAATGGCTGTGTGATCTCTTCTGTTTGTCTGCACAGATAACATGGCAACAGCAAGGGTCAAACTAAACGTACCCCAAGGAGTGAATCTTGAGGACCCCAAAGTGAGCGAAGCCATTTTAGAGCAGGTAGGTGACATTATTTTTCAGAAATCCAAACTGACACTGCTTCCTGTGTACTGGACTTTGTGTGACACTAATGAGCTAATCTCACGTTTGACTTTGCTTCCCTTTAGTTCCTTCTAGTTTCCTCTCGTTTCCCTGATAGATTCACAGAGAGATGTGGTGCTCCTTGATAACACTGTGTTTCTTGTGTTGCTGTTTCAGATCCGGGAGCACCTCTCCAAGAACTTTCCAATGGACGGTGTTAATCTGCGCTGGAGAAAACAAGACGGGGAGATATTCCACAAGGAGGAAGAGGAGGAGGAGGAGGAGGAGGAGGAGGAGAAGGAGAAGTACTTCATGCCGTGAGATAACAGCACCCAGAATGACAAGCGGGGGCTTTCAGAGCAGCACTGGTTTATATTAATCTGACATTATCTACTGGTTTATATTAATCTGACATTATCTACTGGTTTATATTAATCTGACATTATCTACTGGTTTATATTAATCTGACATTATCTAGTTTAGTTTTATTTAATGTGCTGGTTTATATTAATCTGACATTATCTACTGGTTTATATTTCTGACATTATCTACTGGTTTACATTAATCTGACATTATCTACTGGTTTATATTAATCTGACATTATCTACTGGTTTATATTAATCTGACATTATCTACTGGTTTATATTAATCTGACATTATCTACTGGTTTATATTAATCTGTTTATATTAATCTGACATTATCTACTGGTTTATATTAATCTGACATTATCTACTGGTTTATATTAATCTGACATTATCTGACATTATCTACTGGTTTATATTAATCTGACATTATCTACTGGTTTTATATTAATCTGACATTATCTACTGGGTTTACTGGTTTATTAATCTGACATTATCTACTGGTTTATATTAATCTGACATTATCTACTGGTTTATATTAATCTGACATTATCTACTGGTTTATATTAATCTGACATTATCTACTGGTTTATATTAATCTGACATTATCTACTGGTTTATATTAATCTGACATTATCTACTGGTTTATATTAATCTGACATTATCACTGGTTTATCTGACATTATCTACTGGTTTATATTAATCTGACATTATCTACTGGTTTTATATCTACATTATCTACATTATCTGACATTATCTACTGGTTTATATTAATCTGACATTATCTACTGGTTTATATTAATCTGACATTATCTACTGGTTTATATTAATCTGACATTATCTACTGGTTTATATTACTCTGACATTATCTACTGGTGCAGCACTGATTTATATTAAGTTGATGGGGGTGTTTTTTTTTAATTTAGTGATAATTTAAATATATGTTTTATTATTACTGGTGCAGCACATTTATTTGATAATTTAAATATATGTTTTATTATTACTGGTGCAGCACATATTTATAGTAAGGTGATGGTGTGTGTGTGTTTTTATTTAATGATCATTTAAATATATGTTAAATTATTTACTGGTGCAGCCTTTATATATTTATAGTAAGGTGATGGTGTGTGTGTTTTTATTTAAGATAATTTGATATATTTAAATATATGTTAAATTATTTACTGGTTTCTATTTTAATGCAGCACATATTTATATTAAGGTGATGGGGTGTGTGTTTTAATTTAATGTTAATTTAAATATATATTCAATTATTTACTGGTGCAGCACATATTTATAATAAGGTGCTGGGGTGTGTGTGTTTTAATGTAGTAAATGATTCTAATATAGGTTACATTAGTTACTAGTGCAAGTTTCTTTCACCTTGTAAAGAATATATTCAGAGTGGTAACAGAGTAACAGGCCTCTTCACCATGGCATGGCAGAACATGGATTTACAGAATGAATGTACAACTTGCAGTGTACTATTAAATCCCATAGAGGGCACCACAAACACATTTACTGAGGGAGGAAGGGAGCAAGCTCCTGTATAATTATACAATCATCTGGAAGGTCTTGATGCTGCAGTACATTACAAACAGGAGCCAGGATACAGGTGTTGAATTGCTTATCAGGAGGACAGGGCTAAAGTAGATGGCAGATGAAGGACAGTTCTCTTTTTCACATGATCCTCCAGTGCAATGACATGGGCAGCTCTAGCCTGGGTCACTCTGAGCCTCTGTCTGGGTAAGTGAGAGGAGTTGTCCTAGTGCAGCTCAACAAGCTGGTCTCTTCCAGTCCAGGTCTGCGTTCCAATCATGGCTGCGTTTCTACCTGGAGGAAAAGCCCTCCAGGACTGGAGCCTGTCGCAATGCAAGTGAAGCTGCAGCATATACTAGGACTGTGGCGCCCCCTATGGTCTTTAAATAGGTCTGCATTATCACTCAGAAATATATGTGCAGTCTGCAGGGTGCAATGCAACATGGGGTGAAGTCATTAAGGCTATGAGTAGGGTGGTTTGCTACAGTTTATGATTTCAATGGAAATGTCTTATTTTTTCTGATGATATTTAATTTACATTACTGTAAAAACAAAAAATAACAGGGTCACTGAAAAAGTTTTATTTCTCATTATAGTGTATGAGGAGCAGGGGAGGGGGGGCAAATCCATGCATTCATGAAACATGTTCATCTCATGCAAACACATAGAAATCACACGAGCTGTACCAAAGAAAATATGTGATTCATGTCATTGTATTGTATGAAGGGTTGTGCATGATAATGATACTCTACTACTCTGTATTTCTGAATGTATTTTTGCTGATTTATTTCAATAAAGTTTCAATCTCAATCTATGGCATCTTTTTTTATTATTATTACTATTTTCACAGAGACTGCAGTCCCCTGACAAGGCTGCTCTATAGCGACGGATCCCTTTCTATACAGTGTGGTTCAGGAGACTGGGTGATGGGCAGCACAGGGGCTGAACAGAGACTGCTCTATAGCGATGGATCCCTTTCTATACAGTGTGGTTCAGGAGACTGGGTGCTGGGTGCTGGGCTGAAATGGATCTATATCAGCTGTTGGATTTTCTACATCCTAAAGTGTGGTTCAGGAGATGGGTGATGGGCTGCACAGGGGCTAACAGGTCCCAAGTCATAGCGATGGATCACCAGCTCACAGGCAGTGATGCTGACATTGTCTGCAGGTTTAAAGTGTGGTTAAATAATCTGGTCTGAAAAGGACTGCAGCATGATCCCTTTTTATTCAGGAGACTGGGTGCTCCTGTCATGAACCAGACTATGCAATGGATCCTTTTCTACATATCTGGTTCAGGAGACTGGGTTATGACAGGGGCTGAACAGAGACTGCTCATTTGGATCCCTTTCTATACAGTGTGGTTCAGGAGACTCTCTGGGCAGCCAGTGGGGGCCAGGAGGAACAGGGACTGGCTCTATACTGCATGGATCCCATTCTATACAGTGTGGTTCAGGAGACCACTAAATGCAGGGGCTGAACAGAGAAGCAATGGATCCCTTTCTATTTTTCAGGAGACTGGGTGATGGGCAGCAAGAGGCTGAACAAGGACCAGAGGTCCCAACAGTGTGGTTCAGGAGACTGGGTTTGCAAGGGGCTGAACAAGACTGCTCTATAGCATGGTCCCTTTCAACAGTGTGGTTCAGGAGACATTGGAACAGGGGCAGTTTAACTGCTCTATATTTAATGGATCACTTTTACAGTTGGTTCAGGAACTTGATGGGCAGCACAGGGCTGAATAATATAGCAATGGATCCCTTTTAACATGTGGTTCAGGAGACTGGGTGATGGGCAGCACAAGGCTGAACAGAGACTGCTCTATAGCGAGGGATCCCTTTCTATAGTGTGGTTCAGGAGACTGGGTGATGGGCAGCACTGGGGGGCTGAACAGGGACTGCTTATTGGATCCCTTTTATACTGGTTCAGGAGACTGGGTGATGGGCAGGACAGGGGCTGAAAGAGACTGGCTATAGCAATGGATCCCTTTTCAGTTGGTTCATGAGACTGGGTGATGGGCAGCCCTGGGGCTGAACAGAGACTGCCCTGTGTGGATCCCTTTCTATACAGTGTGGTTCATGAGACTGGGTGCTGGGCAGCACAGGGGCTGAACAGAGACTGTATAATGGATCCCTTTCTATACAGTGTGGTTCAGGAGACTGGGTCATGGGCAGCACAGGGGATGAATAGACTGCTCTATAGCGATGGATCCCTTTTAACAGTGTGGTTCAGGAGACTGGGTTGGGCAGCACAGGGGCTGAACAGAGACTGCTCTATAGTGATGGATCATTTAAAGTATGGTTCAGGAGACTGGGGATGGGCAGCACAGAGGCTGAACAGGGACTGCTCTATAGCGATGGATCCCTTTCTATACAGTGTGGTTCAGGAGACTGGGTGATGGGCAGCACAGAGGCTGAACAGGGACTGCTCTATAGCGATGGATCCCTTTCTATACAGTGTGGTTCAGGAGACTGGGTTCTGGTTGAATGGATCTATATCAGCTGTTTGTTGAACTCCTAAATGAATCTAACTCAGTTCCCAAGTCGTAGCTGATCACCAACAGTTGCTGACATTGTCTGCAGGTTTAAATAAATAAGCTGGTCTTGAAAGGGTTACAGCATGACTTTATTCAAAGCACCTTGTCATGAACCAGACTATTATTTAAGGTCACATATCTGGTTTATGTTTTTATGTTGTTTTGAGTTTTTTATTTTCTGTTTATTCTTAGCCTAGTGGGGCCCCAGGGTCAACAATGGGTCACCATTCCCATCATGACCACTAAGCACTAGGGTGCAATGTTTCCCAGCTTCATGGGACTTTTTGACCTGAAAAAAAAACAAACAAGGACCAGGGTCACAAATGGAGATAAGGCTTTGAACAATAAATTGCCCAACAATAGGCAATTGGAATGCAGTTTATATATTTATATATATTTAATATATTTAGTGGAATAATGAGGTGCACAGACGATTATAGACAGTTGTTTCATGGTCAATATAATCCAAGTTTGTTTATTAAAGTGCTTTGACAAAGGGAAAAAAAATAAACTTGCTTGCTTACTTGACAAAAGAAAATACAATCCTGGTTTGTTTATTAAACTTCAAAGGGAAAAAAAATAAGATGAGATATAAAGAAAATAAATAGTTCAAACAGGATTTGTAGAACAAAAAAAAACAACAACAATGTAAACTAACTGGACAGTTAACCACGTCCAGTTGAAGTAATTGGTTCCTGGGTTTTACCAGGTCATTTGCTGGCTATAGCCTGTCCCCCAGCATGTGAAAACCAGCGGCGTCTCTTTCCACTTTGCTGTATTTCCCTTCCAACAGCGTCGGTCCAGGAATGAAGATTTCAGTCACAAAGGCAGTTTTAGCTTCTCTTTTGTATTCCCGTTCAGCCCTGGTTGTAGATAAGCTCACGCTGCTCACTGGTTGGAAGCCACCCTTGACTGGCTGTGAAGGTTTTCTTTTAAAGGTGCTGGATTATCTTGGAATTGGACGGTTACAGGCTACAGGTGCGGGCCAATTAAGGCTAATGAGAATTAATCATGGTCCAACCTTGATCCCCTACCTAACCACACCTGCAGCCTGTTTACACGTTAACTCCTTGACGTTATGGCAGGCAAGTACGCTGACCACAGGTCTACCATTGTGTTATCTTCAACACCTGTTGGCTCGTTCCTAGCCCGCCATGATCGTTCAGGATAAGAGTCATGTTCAAACAGATGGAGACACTTTGATATTCAGGGCAGCCTGATTGAAATAGGTTCCCATCTCCATTATGACTTTTTTAAACAAACGGAACCACTTTAGATGGAAAATACTCACTCCGACCACGTCAACCCTTTTGATATTTGCACGGGGAGATATGTTAATTAGGTACCCACTTCATTTGCATAACATTCCTCATTCTGTCGGAATTGGGGTTCCCTTTCAATTCGAAGACAACCACCAAAGACATTACATATGGGATATGCCTGCTCATTAGATAGGTATCGCTGAGCTCTCTATATCAGAGCTGCTGATAGGCTCCTTCCTGGGATGATGCACTCGGTCCCGCCCACCAAGAGGATAAAACTCTCATTCAAAGGAAGCCATTTCTCTTTTTCCTTCTCAAGACGGTACAGTAAGACCTCTGTGTTGAGCTGAGCGTATTGATTGAAAAGATCTTCTCGAGTTGAATCGAGTCGATTGTATTTCACTTGCATTCATGCTGAAAGCTGGCTTGCCGCTTTCCCAGACCAAGTCTTTTTTGCCTTTCTGTCTTTCAGCAGCCTCCTCGCTTGCGTGGTAGGCTGCTCTTTGTATCTGTCTGTCATGTGTGAGCGACTGCCTGTGCAGTCATCCGTGAGTGGTTGTCTATTCTTCTGGAGAGTACACAGTTCCTCCACGGGGCTAGGCCTTGCCATATCCCCACTGTTGAGTGACTCTTCCAGCCGCGCTCTCCTCCACGGGGCTAGGCCTTGCCGCATCCCCGCTGTCGAGTAGACCCTGCAGGCTGTGTAGGCCTGCCCACTTCGGTGAATCGGGCCTTGTAAACAAATAGTGTTTTGCTGTCTGCTTCAGCACGCCCAGCGGGGCTTCGGCCTTGTGTCCCCCTGGTACAAGCTACTTTCTGACCAGTGTGTTGACCATGCATTTAGGGTAGGCACATTGTGTAGCAGCCTCCCGGGTGGCAGTACCGTGGCGACGATAGCCCTTGATACTCAGGTATCTCGGTGCACAACTGCTCAGTGCATACGCATCGCAGTACCCAGTGCGTCAGCGTCAATGTGCCCTGCACGGTCCTCGGTGTGGCGGTGCTTGTGTTACGGTGTTCTATGTTGCAATGTGTTAATGTTGGTGTATAGGTACTCGGTGGGCACGGGCTATGCACGCGGGTCTGTGTTTCACGGTATTTAAAACTACTGCACGGACATACGGTGTGGCACGGAGTGGTGCACAAATCCATGGTTCAGTGCAGCGGGTTAAATGTAATACCCTCTGCTACAGCGCTAGTGGGTTGTATGTAACGGCATTCCACCCCGTGCCTGCAATGATTCAAGAGGAATAGGATACCCTCTGGTGGTGCTTGGGCATTCAACATGCCATATAGAGGGACATTAGCATCATTCAGCCCTCGGATGGGTGTTGGGGAGGGCCATGAGGTTGAGCTCCAACTATGGCTGGACCGTCGGCAGCTCTTGGAGCCCCAACCTCCTCCATGACCTGTTTAGGAGACATCCCCGTGTTTGTTTGTGTGTCGCTCCCCGTGCACCAGTGAGAAGGGTGAAGTGTTAGACCATTTTTGTTTGATCTATTTATTTTGGCTAAACAAGTGCCGTGTCCTGTTTTGTGTTCAAACCTTTTATTTTCTGTTCTGTCGGTTAGGTCTTGGGCTCTTCAAACATCAGTGCTGCCCAGCTTCACCAAAACCCCAACCCTCTGTTGGGGAGTTCATGGATCTGGTCACCAGGCCCACCCTCTTCGGCGGCCTTGGGAGGGTCCTTCTCCTCTGACATGCAGGTTGACTGTGCTGAGGAAGAATCTTCGAGGTGGCCTCGGGAAGCCAGTGCACCCCCATTGTCCAGCTCAGTTGCGGCTCTTATGGGATGCGCTGCAGCACAGGTCCCTGACGCCACCAGCGAAAACCACGCCGGTCCGTGTTCTGGACCAGGCATGGCCCTCAGCAGTTCCCAGCCTTCCCAGACTTCATGGAGGAGGTACACTTCTCCTGGGATCATCCGGCCCCCTAGTGTGCTGAAACATGCTTCACCCTCCTTGGAGGCGCGGATAAGCTTGGCCTGGCAGAGGTTCCCCCGTGAACTCCACCATCTATGGTGGTGGTTAAGGCCCCCGTCGGTAGGTGGATTGGCGAGGGACTCGATGTGCCCGAACACTCAGTGTGGGGTGACGAACCCCCATATACAGCAGGGGCACAGGCAACTCAGCTGTCTAACACAGTGGGTGTGCTTACTGCTTACTTGGATGGTGTACTGCGCGAGGCCCCGCTCCCCGAGCTGGTGGCCATGGAGTTGCGTCTCCTGTCCAGCACACTGCTGCAGATCTCCGGTCCCAAGGGCAAGCTCTGGGCGGAGCCTGGCTAACTTGACGTGGCTCGTAGATAGCTGTGGCTGTCACAAGCCAGAGTTCCTGATGTGGATAAGACCACGCTGCTTGATGCACCTATATCCCCAGGACATATATTTGGGCCAGCCGTGGAGGAGATCCTACAGAAATCCCACCGGGTACACAAGGCGTCCCAGCAGATGGCTGCGTTGCTCCCTCCCCGCGCCTCTGCCTGGGGCAGGTGGAGCCACTGGCTAGCTTCTCAGACGCGGACTGTCACCAGAACAGTTCCAGTCCCCACGGCTCTGCTGGGTGAACCAAGGCATCGCCTACAGGCCTGCACATCAGCAGCAAACAACCGGGCCCAACCGGCAGGCAGAGGGAACGCAGGACGTGGCCAGCCCACACACCAGCGTCACAGGAGGCGTTTTCAGAGCCAGCGCCCTAAACAGCCACCCCAAACTGCCCCGCCTCAGCCTAAAAAAAAATAATAATAATAGCCTAACATACTGAAATTCAGCTGGCTGCATAAAATATGCACTCAAACCCTATTAAAAAAAATAAAGAAAAAAAAGTTACTGATAACAAACCCTTCACAAAACAGAGTATGAACAGCTGCATGTCAGTAGAATATTTAAATTAAATACAGTGCTGTATGAAGATGCTATTTACATCACAACTGGAAGTAGACCACAGGGTCCACTTGGATTAAACTGAAAGAACCTGAATCAAGATAAAAACTATTTTTTTTTTTTTTTTAACAGATCCATATTCTAATAGCGCTCCTTCGGGTTCAAATGCTTAAATAAGTTTAACATTTGCACTCAATTGTAATATTTATACTATAGGCTGCATTTATGTCTCATGTTCATCACACTGTATATGCGGTATGCTGTATGGAGTATTATATATGTTTCACTAATAGATGATAACTAGCATGTTTTTGCAGTAGAAAATTTTGCACACAAAAACAAAGCTGGTCTCATTACTGGATTGCTGTAGTGTATAATAAAGTCATGTGCATAATGACAGATGTTTTCATAAATAAGCCAGTTGACACATTTCAGTAGCTGATCTCACATTTTTATGTCCCTGACCCTGGGTGAAAAACAAAAAAAATGTGTTGGGATGCGGTGTGTTACTCGGATCTCTTAGAACAGTCCTGTTTCACCTGCGTTATACCAGGCTGGCTGCCTTTTTCTGTGTGGTCTCCACTTCATGGGTTGCTGTACTACATATTTCCTTCGATGTGTGTAGGACTTTAGAAATTTATACTGTAGTAGATTCAAGTAAAACAAACAAAGAAACTATGGAAATTCATTAACAAAAACTTTGTTAAAATAACGTTAAGGTTGCAGTTCAGTGTCAGGAAATGGGACGTTAAGGCACGGAACCTTAACTCACCCCTATGATGCCGATGCATCGCATCAGATATGACATCATACATGACATCAGTAATGACATCAGCAATGACTAATCACATGACAAATGCTCCACCAAGACTGCCCAGAAGGACATTACCAAAATAATAAACCTTTGGAGAGTTTCTGTGATGTCATCATAAACTAGGAGACCTTTAGTTTACAGTCACAGAACCTGTAACTCACTGAAGTACATCTTTTATTTTTTATAAAACCTGGATATTAGTATATGTTAAAAAAAAGACAATATAAAGGTGTCTTTGCTTAGGTCAGAGGTCAAATCTAATCGTCTAGAGGAATACGTCTTTTTTTGTAATTAAATTTAACATGAATGTTCACATAACTAATCACATAACAAATGCTCCACCAAGACTGCCCAGATGGACATTACACTGGAAAAAAAATTCTCTGTGCTGGACTGTAGCTATCATGCTTCTTGGCATACGTGCCAACGTAGACACAATCATAGACAGAACAAGAACACTTTCATTGAGCTCACTGTCACTCGGGTCACTCTTTGCACTATTGTCTGTAGACGTGATATAGATGTTGCATAATTACTACTGTTACTTCCAATGCAAAACTAGGCACACTTGCCACTATGCAATATGGCATTGCCACATATCTATCCAAGACCATTGGTTTATCAAATGCATTTGAATATGTATCTCACTCAGTAAAAGGATTTTTTTTTTCTGGAACAGTGCCATGGAGAATGAGGACCACACTCTGCGTCTTTGTCTTGTTATTGTCATATGAGTTCCTAAGAGCAGCTGACAGCACAATATTCTCCATACCAATAAACACACCCAGGTAATGTCCTTCTGGGCAGTCTTGGTGGAGCATTTGTCATGTGATCAGTCATTGCTGATGTCATTACTGATGTCATGTATGACGTCATATCTGATGCGATGCATCGGCATAATAGGGTGAGTTAAGGTTCGTGCCTTAACGTCCCATTTCCTGAACTGCAACATTTTGAACTGCAACCTTAACGTTATTTTAACAAATGTTTTTATATATATATATATATATATATATATATATATTGTAACAGATGTATCAGGACAGGGGCCTGCAATATAAAAATGTTTTGTTTTATGGCATGGACAGGCTAATTGCTTTTGTTTAATTTAATTGCTTTTTTTCATTTAATTGTTTTATTTTTGTTTAATTATTATTATCACCTGCACCTGGTAGTTATTGTAAATTCGAGCCAGGTGCAGGATATAAAAGGAAGCAGTCAGTCTGCTCGAGGTTGCTGCTGTTGAGTGAAGAGCTTGATGGAAAGTCGTAAAGGTCTGTTTAAAACTAAGTTTGGTTTTATGAAAATTTGTATTAAAGTTTTTTGTTTTGGTGTTATATGTAAGGTACACAGCTTAGCTGTCCTGCATGTTAGACAGGGACCTGCATGTGTGTAGTGAGAGCTCAATGAGAGCAGGGGGTTTGTTTGTTTGTTTTGTGTTTTGTGTTTTGAATAAAAATTTTTATCTCTGGGTCAGGTTTGGTTATATATATATATATATATATATATATATATATATATGGTACATAAATCCTTTAAAATAGTGGTACAGAAATGTATGATGATGCTGCTGAGGCCCTTTGAACTGGTCTGAACTGTAGCTGCAGCAGCTCACTGACACTTCCTGTTGAAACAAAGTGTTAAACTGAGCACAGGAAGCGAGCACACGAGCGCTTGATTTATTCAGCGTTATTTCTTTCTTTACCAGCATGTTATCAGCTTTAGCAACATGTGTCACATTCTATTTAAGAAATATATATTGAATTTGATATTTGCTTCACAGGCCACACAAACAATGTGGGGAGGGGGAGTTAAACAAACATTCAGCACTGCTGGGAGGTGAAATACAAACTTTACATTAGTAAACTCGTTCACATTTAGCTCTGCTAGAGGTGAAATACAAACTTTACATTAGTAATGACTCGTTCACATTTAGCACTGCTGGGAGGTGAAATACAAACTTTACATTAGTAATGGCTCGTTCACATTTAGCACTGCTAGGAGGTGAAATACAAACTTTACATTAGTAATGGCTCGTTCACATTTAGCTCTGCTAGGAGGTGAAATACAAACTTTACATTAGTAATGGCTCGTTCACACAAGAGGAAAGCACTGTTTTCTATGATTAAAGTATTTATTTCATTACCCAGTGATTGTGGGTCTCCTGTGTTATTTATGGATTTTTGAGAGCTGAATGTAAAATCCTACTAATATACTTTGTATTGCTAGTTAATAATGTTGATTGCAACATCTGCCCTCCATGAACGTTTTTATGGAGTAAAAGATTATTCTGACCCTTTTCAGTCTGTTTGATATTCATGAAACTGCTCTGTGTATCTATTGTATTTTACAAGTATACTTTTTTATTAGCAGCAGGATCAATGAGTGATCCTGCAGCCTCCTCAATCCTGACCCGTCTCAGCCCTGCTGATCTGAACTCTTTTTGTCTTTTCAGATCAATGGGTGATCCTGATCAGAACTCCTCAATCCTGACCCGACTCTCTCAGCCCTGCTGATCTGAACTCTTTCTGTCTTTTCAGATGGACTGGTGATCCTGTCTGAACTCTTTCTGTCTTTTGTGCTGTGCTTTTCTGCCCTGTTGTCGTTGAAAATGCACTATTCAGCCCTCAACCTCAGGGATTTAAAATATAGTTCAGTACTGTACATATGATGTTAAAGATAAAGGGGTATCATAGATTTTAACGGGACTCATATAAACAATTTTACAGTTTTAAAGCAATTATCTGAACAATTAATGAACACTCCCTGGTCCCTATTAGTTCAGTTAATAGAGATTTTACCTGGTTCATATTCACATTTCTATCTTGAAGTGCAGTTGTGGTGACACTTGGTGAGGGTGTTCTTTAGTGTACTGAGAGAACCAGAATATGAAGAGAGGTCTGTCACATTCACATTGTGCACATTCATAAGAACTTAAGAAAATAAGAAATTTTACAAACGAGAGGAGGCCATTCAGCCCATCTTGCTCGTTTTGGTTGTTAGTAGCCTATTGAACCCAGAATCTCATCAAGCAGCTCCTTGAAGGATGCCAGGGTGTCCGCTTCAACAACGTTACTGGGGTGTTGCTTCCAGACTCAGTGGATGTAGGTCCTCGTGGGGCTTTCTCATGACACTGATAAGACTTGTCTTGATTTTTATATCCATGGCTGGGGAGGTATGTTACTAACATTGTATTTAAATGATTTATTTTTGTGCATCTCCATTTATTCACAGAGCAGGTGCAATCCGAGCATCCTGAAATGAAAAGGTCTGTCTTTGACAGAGTTTTTGTTATAGTGTGTGATGGTGACAGCTTTAGCTGAAATGTTTGTCTAGTTGAAGGCCCTGTTCACAAAGCTTTAACTTGATCTTGTAACTCATGAGATGAAGTTCTGCATGTGAGACACTTTTCTGCAGTGCTGTTAAAGAACCCCACTGAAGTATTGAATTCATCATCTAAAGCTGTGCAAGTTCAAGCTTTCAGAATCCTCTGAGTTGCAGCATCTCTTGTCCAGGGATGTCCTGCCCCGTTCATGGGGATTGAAGATCTTAACATTAACATCTCCTCTAAATAATAATCTAAAGTGTCAGTTTAATGTCTTGTCATCACTTCCTGTGCACCCTGCTGTGTGCTCATCCTCCAGCACTTCCTCTCACTCAACCGCAGCCCCTGAAGCCCTTCACTAGACTGAATTAAATAAAATAACAGACAGATTTATACTGACTTTTTAGAAATCCATAAGAATATGTTGACTATAGAATTCTAGTCTTTTACACTAGAAATGTGTAAAGAATATATTGCCTATATATTTATTGCATTTATTATATTTGTAGAGCTTTTCATACAAAAGTTTCACAAAGCACTGTACAGTACATAGCAGGAAAAAAGAACAAACCATAATGCATTTGTATAGCATGTCACACATACAACTGCCACAATCAGACCATTTAAATAACAGTATACTGGTACACATAATAATAATACAAAAACAGCCATTTTAAAGTTACATTAAAACCCACTAGGATAAGAAAGCCATAAAAAAGTTTATAGTCTTGACTTGAATATAAATATTAATAAATAAAAATATGCTATATATTTAGATTACATATGAAAACCCACTAGGAGAATCAATATTGACAAAACAAAAATAATAAAAATATATATAAACAAAAACAAAAATATTGTCTAAAATGCAAGAAAAAATGACACTTTAACCAAAACCCTGGATTCAACATTCCTATATTACCAGCAGCATTGGGTCTTCAGAGCAGGCAAGACTCTGTTATAAACTCCAATCTCCTGTGACCACCACACAGTACAGTACTAGCAATGGCAGATCCCTGGTTTTAATTGGAGGATCATCTCAAGCCCTCCCGCCCCCTGCTGAAACACTGCTGTCGGCCTACTATGAGTGAGATTTTAAGAAGTGATCAGAAAAAAAAAAAAAAAAGAAATCCATGATAAGTGTAGGAACATTTTAAAAACACTGTATATTTAAACACAGCTGTTTTATCATCTTTAGCCTTTGGTGCTTGTTGTGTGCAGACATTTTTAAAGGTAGAACACAGTGTTCAAGCAATTGGGCTTAAAAAAAGAAATACAGTATGTAAGTTTCACTTGATCTGTTTTGTGTTTTGGTGTTTATGTTTTGATGTCTAAAAAGTGCATTTCATTATAATGGCAAAAGTTCACATTGAAACCATGGCAATGAATACATTACTATGAAACACTGACACATGCACATATCTTAAGTAATGCAAAATTCAGCATTATAATTGCTCAATATGACAAGTTACTTGCTGCTCACATGGAAATAAGGATCCATATTTACTATGATGACAGAATGACCTGATTTCATGCATTTTCTTTACTGTGCTAGAAGAAATGGGCAGATTGATGAACAACAGGCTTGTAGTCGTGTCTTTTCTGACTTAGAAGTCACCAGTCTCCACTGGTACAGAACTGTATATAATTATTTTGATGGTCATTTATTTTCATTTAATAAATTAAGTCGAGAGGATGTGCTTGATTTTTGTCTGCCTTTCTCCTGCCTTAACAACTTTATTTAGAAAATATATTTTGCAAAGTATGTTAGCAGGGTGCAATTTGATGGACGGACGGATGGACCCTGGCTCTGATCTTTCAATTTTTATCCCTGGCAGAGAAATTAGATTTTGTACTGACAATGTCTTTCTGCTGGAAAATGTCATTTATACAGATCATTTTCAAACATTTTGCATATATTATGGAAATTCTGTGTAGGTACATACAGTACACCATCACTTTGGTGAATGTTGTTTGTAGCATTATAAGTGCATGTTGTTATTGCCTTTGTGACAGGGTAGCGTCACGGCCCAAGCTGTTACCGGCAGGAAGAGACCCAGAGACAGAAAGCTGCAGTTTAAGTGCTGGTGTGCACGCTTATTAACAAACACAGGAACAAAGAAAAAGGCACAAGGGCCAAAACAAAAGATTAAACAAAACAATCAGATGTAGTCTGGGCATTCGCCTTCACTACCATTTTGACCAACAATACAAAAAATCACTCACCCCAAAGCAAGGATTTCTCCATGCTTTTATATATGTGGCCACTCCCCAATTAGCATCAATTACCTAATTGGGGAATGACCACACCTGTGATTGCTGGAGGGACAGATTTAACCCCATCCCTGCCAACCTTCCATTCCCACACACAGAGCACAGAGAAGTGTGT